>CM028351.1:5861616-6191241 GCA_016618105.1 Dendrobium huoshanense | reverse complement strand
TTTTTCAAACGGGTCGAGTCCAACCCAGATTTTTCGGGTCGGGGCTTCGTGTCGTGTCAAATATTGACACCCCTATATGAATTGTATCTCTATTTGCAATGAAGTAGTAATGCTTTATATTTATGATGAAAATTAGACAAAATTTTTAAATGAATTAGGCTTTAAGTTTATGTTTAAATTTTTTTTGGATTATTTAATTGATTTATCTTATGTTTAAAATTGTTGATTGAATGGCCATTGATTTATATTTAATTGAAAATTTTTAGTGTTCTTAGAGGAAGTGCTTATGCTTTATTTTAGATAAATTAACAAATGTGTATTAAGTAGTAACATACTCAAAGTCTCAAATTATATTTTCCACCATTAGATGAATTTTAGTTGTTATCATGTTGATTTATTTTGCATAGTTATTGATACATTACCAAAAATTCATCTTGATCGGGCATGAATCTTGATGCAAATGAGATATGGAAGTTTTGACAATTAAATTCATGATCATCTGAACTTCGATTTCAGCAAACTTATAATCAAACTAAACGTCTTGAAGAGATGAACCTAATGACACCAAACTCAGTCTAATTCGAGCCCCAATGGGTTCAAATCGAGGGTCCGAAGCACTTTTAGAATATTCAAATCATAAATTACATAACTAAATAATATCCAAATATAACATGCTCATAGTCGAATCAAGCGACTCGACGAGACAAATTCAATGAGCCTAAGATTGCCTAATATGACTTCATTTGGACACATAAATGTTTGATAAACACTCCCTAATGACAGGGATCAATATGAGCCATCCATTGAAACACTCCCAACATGCCCTCAATCTTCTTCATATTTACGGGGCATGCCACTCCCAAAAAACTATAAATACACCATATTCTTCACATGAAAGGGAGAGGAAAGAAAAATGAGCATAGAAGAGCTCTGAGGTTGAAGCTCCACCTCAGCACCACTATCAACGAATTTGGGCCACCAGGCTGTCGCTGTTGAACATCTGACCGACCATCACAGCCGAGCTTGCATTTGGAAGCCAATAACAAGCTTTCATTTGACCATTATCGCCCGCTGATTATGGTTCTTCCAATATCCACTCTCTTGAAAAGCAACGATCATGCCATTCTTTGACTATGTACTATGTTATATACGATGTATATTTGCTACATTTAGCCAAAACCTCCTTCGAAAATGACATCTTTTGTAATCAATCACCAATACTAGTTGAATCATTTCAATTAGTCAGACCCCTTAGTTTTTTCCCTATTTAGGATTTTCCACGTAAAAATTCTCGGTGTCTCTTATTATTGATGCATCCATCTCTTCTATCTGTTTGTGTGCTAGATCATTACACAAAACTAAGATGCTAAAAACTACATTTCTCTACCCCCTCGAATATTCAAGGACACAACAGTTATATATTGCACTAATAAATGGGATTAAATTTCTTATTTTTGGAAGAGAGTGGAAGATAATTTATCTTTATAGGTAATCAAAAAATTTTGGAGATTATCTTGAGAAAATCATATGAATTGTTGCGTCCAGGAGTATTCGCGGCGGTAGAGAAATATCATATTTAACGTCTTAGCATTGTACGAAAATCCGGCACGCAATCAGATAAGGAGAGAGGGTCTAGCATTTATGAGACACCAAGATTTTTACGTGGAAAACCCCTGTAAAAGGGGGAAAAACCACGGGGCCTAGCCCAGTTTGAATGAATCCACTAGTATTGTAGTCGATTACAAATGAGGCCCTTCCTTGGTGGAAGGTCTTAACTTGATGTACATCTTATGGAGTACATTACATGATGTAAATACAAAGGATCAATATTGACATGTTCACTTTGTTAGAAGGACTGCAGTCGGCGGGCGACGTAGGTCAGGAGGACCGTAGTCAGCTGGCGGTGGAGGACTGTAGTCGGCGGGCGACATAAGTCAGGAGGACCGTAGTCAACGGGCGACGGATGTCAGAAAGACTGTAGTCGGCGGGCGACGTAAGTCAGGAGGACCGTAGTCGGCTGGCGACGGAGGTCGGAAGGACTGTAGTCTGACGACGAAGATCAGCAGGACAACGTCAGGTAGAAGTCCAGCAATGAAAAGAAATGCATCTTCGCATAGATGTCCAGCGAAGTCCGATAACCGGTAGAAGTCTGGCATCGGGTAGAGACTTGGCGAAGAGTGAAGGTCCGACGTCAGGTAGAAGTCCGACGTCTTTTGGTGGCAGAGGAGAAATATGGCCTCCCTTGGGCGGAGTTTCGGCGTCAGGAGGGAACTCTATCGTTAAATGAGAAGAATTTCAGCATCACGTAGAAGTTGTGAGAATTCCCGGCGTTTCCTAAAAATCCGGCAGAGTTCCGGCGTCTTCAGGCGGCAGGAAGAGCTCCGGCGGTGGTCGAGGAGGTGAGGAATCTCCTTTTCCCCTTTCTCCTCTTCTTCTTCCCTCTATTCCATCCCACCTTGGTGTAGAATGAGGGCTCTATTTATAGTTTTTCTGGAGTGGCATAGCCCGTAAATAGGCGTGAGATCAAGGGCGAATTGGGAGTGGTTTGAATGGACGGCCGATATCGAATCCTTTGATCATGCACCGTTCGTTGGACGTTTTAAGGCCTTAATGATGTCGGAATTTTATGATCTTGGGCTCGTTGGATTTTTCTCGTCGAGCCGTTCGATTCGAGTATAAGCTCGTCAAAATCGGAGACTGTTTGGTAACTCAAATTGTGGTTTGAACCTTCCAACAGCGCTTTGAACCCTTTATTCTGACTCATTTGGGCTCGGATTGGGTTGATCTTGGTGTCGTTGGGTTCGAATTTCTAAGACGCTCAGTTTGACTATAAGTTCGTTGAAATCGGAGTTCGGGTGCTTCCAAAATTAATTTTTAAAGTTTCCAACTAGCTTTTGCCTCGAGATTCGTGCCCGATCAAGATAATTTTTGCATGACGTATCATGAATATATATATATATATATATATATATATATATATATATATATATATATATATATATATATATATATATATATATATATATATATATATATATATATATGAATTTTTTTCTTAGAGAGTTTAGTTAATAAAAATATTTAATTTAAAAAATCTTAGATCAGTAGTTTGCATTTTAGAAATTCAGTATGATATTCATGGGATCTTTTCTTTTCCTAATATTTGTATCACTCACTTGATTGTAAAGATAATAATAATAAGCAATGATATTCTAAATAGAAAATTTGATGATCCAAAATCTCTTAGCCATGGAGAGGTATTTGTCCTTCTGAAATCAAGGGTGGATCTAACTTTATCAATAAGAGGTTAAAAAACATCAAATCTAAGTTTGTTGATAGTAACTTGGAGATCAAGATAATTAAAGCGAGGAGCAAAATTAGAATATCCAAAGCTATCACTTAATATTTAAAGGGTATAAATTCCTTTGCAAAATTAGATGAGATGGCTAGCCACATTAACTTGTAAGGATTTGTTTGTGAAGCGAGACAGCTATACGTTGGATGCGGAATGCAGGAAGCCGGACGCGAACATATGCGAAGCGGACAACACGACGGCTAACGCGGGCAGTTGGACACCAGACGCAGGCATACCCAAATCTGAAGTGGGCAAATGCTACTTGAGTAGGCGACGCGGGAAGAATGAGGCAGGCGCGATCAACTGGGTCATTTTGGATCATTTTCGAGTTTCCTGGTCTACCCGAACCTGACTTGGTTTTACAAAAAGGTCAAAATCTCTAACTTGAATCCGACCCGGTTTGGGTTCGGGTCAACCAGAACTCGAAATTTCTGAGTTAATTAGGTTCAGATCAGATTTTCGGGTCGTGTCAAATATTGAAAAGATTTAACTAGCATCCCGCTGTTCAGGTCAGATTTTTGGGTCGTGTCAAACGCGGCATATAGACATAAAGTATATATGACTATGAGAATTCCTAACATAAAAATTGTTCATAATTTCATTAACCAATATAGCATTCTTAGAAGCTTTACAATAAAAAAATGAAGCTAGTTTCACTACAGGAAAAATGCCCTAAATCGGCGGTTATAACCGACGGTTTATGGACCGTCGGTATTACCGGCGGCTTCGCCGGCGGTCTAGCCGTCGGACTCTAACGATGCCCAAACCGGCGGCTTAGCTACGATACACCGCCGGTAATACCGACGGTCTATAAACCGCCGGACATCAATATGAACCGGCGGTTTACCGACGGTCTAAACCGCCGTTGATAAGTGATTTTTTTCCGGCGGTCCTAACCGCCGGAAAACCGCCGGTAAAAGCCCTAATACGAGCCGCCTCGCTCCGCTCATTTCATTTTCACTCTTTCCTTCTCTCTCGGTCGCTCGCTCCTCCGCTCGTCCGATCAGCCCCCGACGAAGGAACTCCGACCGCCGCCGACCCCATTCCGACCGCCGCCGACGAGTCTACTCCGACGCCCGACCGCCGACCGATTCCGACCCCAAACAATCTGATTTCTATTTTAAGGTTATTTTTTATGGTTTTTCTTTGATTATTTGGTGCTACTCCATGTTATATTATCTTTTTAGTTAATGTTTCATACTTTAAAAATGTGGGAGAGAGTTATGGAGCATAGGTTTAGGTGTGATACTAAAGTTTCTCAAAATCAATTTGGATTAATACTTGGTAGGTTTACAATGGAAGTCATACATTTTTTGAGAGGTTTGATGGAGAAATATAATGAGAATAAGGAGGATCTATATATGATATTTATCTATTTAGAGAAAACATATGTTAATATTACAAGAGAAGTGCTATGGATGGTTCTTAAGAAGAAAGGAGTTAATAATGCTTATATTTAAATCATTATTGATATGTATGTAGGAGCTATTACTTGTGTTCAAATACATGGTGGTTTGATTAAGTATTTTCCTATTTCGGTTGGATTATATCAAGGATCAGCAAGAAGTCCATATCTTTTTTGCTTTACTCATAGATGTTCTCACTAGACATTTGTGAGAGGATGTACCTTGGTGTATGCTTTTTACTGATGATATTCTTCATGTTGATAAGACTAGAAAGGGAGTTGAAGGAAGACATGAATTATGGAGGTCAACTATAAAGTTTATAAAGTTTTCGCTTCAATAGATCTATAACTGACATTAACAAGTTGTGAGGGGATTATGGCATTGGGTGATCAAGACAATAATAAGAGTTGACTTGGTCAAATTGACCAAGTCGAACCCCAAGACCCTCTCCAATTCAGAGAGTCGAGTCGAGTCTGTTGGGCCTAGACTTGTACCCTGGGGCAACCCTGTTGACCAAGTCAACCAGGGTTGACCACCTTGCCCCTTTAGGCCCCAAATTAAATCTATGCGTTTATTTTATTTAAATGCAACATATGGATAAGCTTTTGTTCTTTTAGAGCATGATTAAGTCCTTCAAAGCATAAAAATCTATTTGGATGTATAACAGATTGTTTATGCCTCAAACATGTAGGGTACGTTTACTTCAACGTGCAAATGACTATCCAAGAAGAGAGATATTGGATGTATAACAGATTGTTGCCGGATCGAAAAGGATTGACAGTTGAATTTATAGAGGGAGTTGAAACTTTCATTCAAGTTGCATCTCAACTGCCTTCCTTTCAGTTTGATAAAATGTTTAGATGTCCGTGTTCGAAGCATAAAAATCTTGGATTGGAGAGGGCGTTTGGGCAGATTTGAGTAGTGCTTGGGCTACCCCGGAGTTTATAAAAATGAGAGAGCAGAATAAACAGAACAGAGCCTCTGACTGCGGCGGTTTAGGAAGCTCTCTTCATACTGGTGGATCTGTACCTCATACAGAACATAGGCGGCGACTGGTAAGTGTTTTGAATTAGTTTATTACATATATTTATATTAGTATAACTAAGCATCAAATTTTCAGAAAGAGCATCTGGGTCAGGAGCCAACACCATTGGAGCTGCATACAAGAACTCATCAACATCAAGCTGATCAGCAGTGGGTTGATGAGAAGTCTAAGAAGGCTCATGTGAGTAAAATTTTTTGGATTTTTAGAATAAAAATTTATTTTAATAAAACTATTTGTAACTCGCAGGATGATTTCTTACGAGCTAGAGAAAGTCGGCAGTCCACTGGCGAGGGATCATCTTCTGGATCGGCCCATATTTCTGAGTATCATACATGGTCAGAAGTTGTTGGTGGAAGATAGAGGGGGAGGGTATATGGCATGGGTTCACAGGCTTTTGCTATTGAGGGCAGTTCATACACCTCTGCATTTCATGATCCAAGTGGAGCTGAAGAATCTGTAAGTGAGAGGGTTGCAGCACTTACTAGAGAGATTGAAGAGATGAAAAGGATTCAAGCTAGAGAGATTGAAGAAATGAGGAAGGCTCAGAATGAAATGCAAGCAGAGTTGCAATCCTATAGAGCTGGAAAACAAAGGAAGAAGGACTAACAGGAGCAGCCATCTGCAGACAGTGAGGATACCGATGATGATTAGATGTTTATTATGTTTGATGAATGTATTAATTAGAACTTGTGAACTTCTGAACTTGTGATTATAACATTATCATGAACTATCTTGTGAATTTGTGATTGTAATGTTATGATGAATTTTTTATTTTGTTTATATTTTCTGGTTGTGATGAATATAGCGGCGTGTTGCCCAACATATATTGCTTTTTCTGCAGGTTTAGACTTTAGGGTGAACCTCCCTCAAATAGAGGGGATGCTGTCAATTTTCTTTTTTCAGGTGCTACAGGTTTCCGGCGGCTAACCGGCGGTTTGGCCGCCGGAAACGACGATACCGAACGGACAAGATAAGCCGTCGGTTATAATATTAAACCGCCGGTAATTACCGGCGGTTACCGACGGCCGCCGGCGGTTCTACGATGGACACCCGACGGTTTAAACCGTCGGTAATACCGACGGCTATAACCGCCGTCCACCGACGGTAAATTACCGGCGGTCTAACGGAGTCGTCCGGTGGGCTACGAACCAGACGACGCCAGTTTTAAACCGCCGGAACACCGCCGGTAACGTGACCGGCGGCTTACCGGCGATTACAATGCCGGCGGCCTACCCGCCGGCAAACCGACGGTTAAAATTCTGGTGGTTACCGGCGGTATTAGCCGCCGGAAAACCACCGCAAAAATAAACCACCGGTAACGCGCCGCCGGAAATGGTTTC
Source organism: Dendrobium huoshanense (assembly GCA_016618105.1). NCBI lineage: Eukaryota > Viridiplantae > Streptophyta > Magnoliopsida > Asparagales > Orchidaceae > Dendrobium > Dendrobium huoshanense. The sequence continues at coordinate 6,184,095 of CM028351.1, read as the reverse complement.
CTACGCCATTTTTCCCGGCGGTTTACAAACCGCCGTTAGACCGCCGGTAACATTCAAAACCGCCGGTAAATCTAGACTAACCGCCGGAAAAAACTGCCAGTTTTCAGCATTTTTCCTGTAGTGTTTGAGCTTTATAAGTCACAAAAGGCATCAACATTTTAAATCTATTATCAAGTATCATAGCTTCTTGTAGAATGTGTCACATAATGAAACTGGCCTATAATCGAACAATTATTACGTCCTCTGACCGGACGTAGAGCTACGTTCGGCCGCCAATAACATGTCGCCACGTGCTCATACTCTTTATCGCGCGGCCCGACGACTTGACCCGGAGCGGAACCTGGAAATGCTATGTTCGCGATTTTCTCGGTATTGCTCGGTATTTGCTAGGTAATGCTTTGCAAAAATGAGAAATACCGCTCTGTGAAGACCAATAACAAGCAAATATCGAGTTGTACCGAGTTATTTTACAACTCGGTACAACTCGATACAACTCGATACAACTCAGTACAACTCAGTATTTGCTCGGGATTTGCTCCGTATTGCTAGGGATTTGCACGATATTGCTAGGTATTTGCTCGGTATTGCTAGAAAAAACTCGGTACAACTCGGTATTTGCTCGGTATTCCTCGGTATTGGTTATTGCCGAGCAAAATTGACCAATACCTAGCAATACCGAGCAATCTTGGATCCGTTCCGGACCAGGTTGTCGGGGTGCGCGATAAATAATGAAAATGCATGGCACGATTCTACTGGCGGCCGAACGTAGAGTTGCTTACATTCACCAGACCTAATAAAAGCTCCCTATAATCAGAGATGTTGTTGGTATAAAAAGTTTTAAGAATAAGGACAATAACAATAGCTTTTATAGCATGAAGAAGTGCTTAACTACACACAAACATGCTCACCGATCACATCCTAAGAAAATAAAAATAATTTAATGGTATAATCATCTCATTAGAGGTTAAACTTTCAAGAGGGGAGAAAACCACATTACTAATGCCATCATTTAAAATAAGAGCAATGATGATGGGAAATTGGTGAAGTGGAAGAATAAAAAATATGAGCAAAGAACTTGTAGTTTACAAACAAAAAGGTTTTAATTAAGATAATGAGAGGAGAGTGCTTAAATCAAAGAGGAGACTACTTATAAAAAGAAAGGGGAGTGATTAAGACTTTATTTGGGATGGCTTTTTTGCTACTTCTTAAAGCTGCTTTTTAGTACAAAGATTTTAATTTTTTACTAGAAAGTTGATTTAAAAAGCAACCAAAAAGCCATCCCAAACGATGCCCAAACTCTGTCCAACTTAATGTAAATGGAGCATTATCACTTTATATTAGTAAATAAATTCTTTATGTTTCACAAACTAATATGAATCATATATACATTATAGAAGCCACCAACACAAACATATGGGTTAATTAAGGCTTAGGGTATGTTTGGGATGGAGGCACAGTTGCTTTGTTTTATAAAAATTTATTAAATCGGCGTTTGGGGCATTGCGGCACAACCACGTTAGAAAAAATTTTGCGGCACCTAGTTGCTTTCCGAGACCTTTCCCGTGGTCTCGCGGTCCGCTGCGGTCTGGTGCTTTCCTAAAAAAATGACGTAAATTCTCCCCTACTATTCGCAACTGTCATCTGAAGCCTTCAGCACTGCTTCCGACTACAATTTTTCGCCATGGCAGACATCGTAGAGGAGATGCAGTCATTGCAGGAGAAAGCATCGGTGTGGAGCGGCGTCGCGGTGAGCGACGCCTTTGCGATCGATGAAACCAATGTCTTCAATGCAGTTGACAGCGACATTAAGCCTTTTCTTAACATGTCCACTAATTTCTACAACAGGGTTTATGATGACAAGGAGTGGTTCCGATTGATCTTCACATGGTCGAGGAAGGAGGATGCGATTCGGAATCAGTATGACTTCTTTGTGCAAAGAATGGGAGGCCCTCCTCTTGACTCCCAAAGAAAAGGTCATTCTGCCCTAATTGGGTGCCATCGTCCATTTCCTGTACTCATCAAGCAGCATAGAGATGATTACACCATATGCAGTAGGCATTAGATATTACCCCAAGCATTAACCTCGATTAAATAAAAATGATGAATTTCTTCAGGCATACTGCGTTCTTTCTTGTGGCTGGGAATGAGATAACCCGGCAAGCTCAATATGCCCCTTTGCGACAGGATAGAAGAATGCTGGTATGCTTGTAGGATTAATTTTCTTGAAGAAAAGTATATACTCTATGGTTAAACTTTATTGTCCCTAAAGCTATTATTATTTCCCGGACTCGCTTAATCCAGACCAGTGCAAAGCTCACGAGGCAATTCTTCTTGCAAAGACTCAAACTTAACTTACAGACATGGAGCTTGACGAGAGCGAAGAGACAACATTGCATGATGTGAACGTGGAGCAGGAGATGAGGATGAAGTAGCAAACATGTAACGCCCCAAGATCTAACTTGGAAAGAATTTCAAGCAATCCATCAACAATTTATCAGAGCTATCTATAACTTTAATCAAACAGTCTAGCAAAAGTCTATAACATTTAAAACATCAATGTACAATTCTATTCATATCTCAAAAGATCATATACAATACTCCAGAACTACACTATGAACACAAACACATGAACTGAAATCTATCATGTCCTGAGTACAAAAGAATCACTAAAACCACAAGTACAAAAACCTGAAGATTCCTGATCAACCTCAATCTCCCGCTCCCTTGCCCTAACCTGAAAATATTAACCACATATAATGAGCTTCAAAAAGCCCAGTAGGTCACCTAATACCTATAACTGAAATCAAAGCACGGTACTGGAAACAATATGCATGTTAGTCAATCAAATCCATAACAGTCTATTTCACATGATCAATGAATCTATGCAAATACGGAAATCAAATCAGTAGTCAATGCAGCGGTAGAAGAATTAATAAACAGTAGGAAGAACTCCATCAAGCTCACTCAATACACTTTAAATCTCAGAAGAATCCGTAAACAGTAAAAAATCAGTCGATCAGTCAAATCAATCGTATCAAATCGAATCAATCAAAAAGCATAAAATCAATACAATAAAGCCCAGTCTATACTAGTAATGAATCAAATGCAGCAGTTCAATACAATGCAGAAGCAATAGTATCAATGAATCAAGAGATGAATCCATAGTATCCATAACCATAGCATCAATCAATCAATTACAGCATCCATATCCATACAGTATCTATAACAGTAGCAATGCGCAGTGACATAATATAAATATCAATGAAATCGTATGATAATAGTAAGTCCGTAAATCCGTCAGTAAATCCAAATTAATAAAGCAATAAATCCATCACGAGTCAATGCAAAACACATGCATTTCAATACAATAGTCTTACTGAATAAGTGCAATCACTGGCTATTCGATAATCCATAGTGTTGTTGTAGAAATCCATAGTTATACATCGGTTGGTTCAATAAGAGTCGTCACTCTGTGCCCGTCGGCATAAAAATCTCCTTATGCCTCCCAATCGTTATATCAATGATCAATAGTTTAAAGGAAAGCCCGTCGGCCCACCATCCTGTACAGGTCAAATCAATCTCCAACCAACAGTTCAACCAGACTCCACTTGTCTTTCAGTATTTAGTATTAGAACAGTATAGCAAATCATATTCACATTCGTATACATATCAATTCAAATCATCAATTTCAGAAAATCGGAAATCGTACGAAAATCCAGCGGCATAACGGCAGTATACGGAATTTACACAAAAATCACAAAATTCACAAATTACCAAATTAATACAGAACGTGCACGACAATATTATAAGACTTCTATTATATTGAAGCAACATCAATCAACAACCTGATATTTATCTATTCGATCAAAATCGCACAGAACCCAAAATAACCGGTAGAATCGTTACAGAAAATACTCAAAACGTATAGAAAAATCATATCAATAACATATCAAAAGTTGTGCGGTGAAAGTTTCGTCAATACAAAATGCGGCGTGTTTATCGGTAACGAATACATAATTCTGTGCATAAAATGACCAAAACTCAACATCTTCGAAAACAAAAATAGGATTCGGAGTCCTTACCGCGAGATAAACAATTCTTTCAACAACGGCGACGGACGAAAAGCGCTCCGCAGCCTCCAAAATTCAGCTTTTCCTTTGTTTTCCTTCTCCTCCTCTCTCCTCAGATATTTTGAAATATAAAAATGATTTTTCTCTCTCATCAAATCGAGCTAATTTCCTTATAACACAGACCAGATCGGCCCGGCCGATCGCCACATCGTCCAGGATGATCTGAACAAAAATCCAATCGTCCAGGACGATATCTCAGGACGATAATTAATTTTCTCAGACGATAAAAACCCTTGCTCACTGACGTTTGCCATGCACTGATCGTCCCAGGACGATCCAAAATTGGCCTGGACGATCCTGGAAGGAAAATCAGATCTTATAAGGCAAATCAAAGGAACGAGCTCTCACAAAACTCAAGCTGAAATGCACAAGTCTAACATCTTCCAAAGCTAAAAATTCCATAGTCAAAGAGAAAACTGGATTATTAAAAGAGGCGAAGAAAAAAACATATATTTTTAAAAAAATTATTTTCTCTTTATATGCATAAGGATAAGAACATAATTTGTTCTCATGCAGCTGCAGCACAACAGTTTTGTAGTTATACTATCCAAACAAAATATAATGATTTTTATACAGCAACTTCAGAAAGCAGCTTTATGTATACCAATTTCACAACCTGCTTTACCGACAGCTGCAGCCGTCCCAAACGCACCCTTAATTTGGGACGGCCTTCTTGCTGCTTTTTAAAGCAGTTTTTTTAGTATAAATATTTTAATTCTTGTACTAAAAAGCTGATTTAAAAAGCAACAAAAAAACTATCGCAAACGAAACCTACGTTACTATAAATGTAATAATATAATTGTATTAATGACGTGGAAATTAATCATTGGCATAAGCGTTATTATATTTCCTATGTTTCTATATATTGAGGGGTCTGTAACCTGTACCGGATAATAAAAGAATTAATTTCTTCCGCTCTTTCTTTCATTTCCTGTTTCTTGCTTCGCTCTTTTCTTCATGGTATCAGAGCCTGGCTCTCCATGGCGGACACGGCAACTTCCCATCCCAGCGAGCAATCAGGCATCATAATGTCTGATGATCTTCAGATCTCGCCGGCGCTCAAGTTCGTAGTATCGAACATCAAAAACATCGTTTCGATACAACTAGCGTCGGACAACTTCGCTGTCTGGAAATTCCATATTCTAAAAATCTTTCAGGCATATGGGTTTCTCAGGTTTCTTGAACCCTCTCCTTCGACATCTGATCAATCTTCTTCTCAAATTGATAACTCCTCTACAGCCATTTCGATTTCAACCCAATCTCTTCTCACCGATCAAATCCTCTCAGCTGCGCTCTGTTCCACTATATCAGCCTCCATCCCCTTATGTGATACATCTTGAATCCACTGCAGCCATCTGGACATTTCTTGAAAATAGGTTTCAATCCAAGAACAGATCTAAGGTTATTCAACTCAAGAATAACCTGCACAATATTTCTCTCAAGAACCTATCTATGTCTCAATATCTTGCTGAAATCAAAACTATAGTGGATCAAATAGCTGGAGCTGGCTCGGTGGTGGACACTGAAGATATCATAATGTATATCTTGAATGGGCTGCCTAATTCCTATCAATCTTTTAAGACAGCAATCAGGACAATGCTTACTCCTATTACCCTTGACCAACTATACCCTCTACTTCTCAGTGAGGAAATTAACTTGGCATCTGACGCCGCTCGCAGCACTACTCCAGCCGATACAAATCTTGCATTATACTCGACGCGAGGTCGAGGACGTCGCTCCAGAGGCAGAAACAGTACGACTTCCAGTCGACCATCCACATCTACAACCATTTTCTATCAAATATGCCTCAAGAGAGGAAATTCTGCTCCGGATTACTGGCATCGCCTCAATCCACAGTATGTTCCGACGACTAGAAATGGCACTACTAAAGCTTTGGCAGCCAGTTCAGAAAATTCAGCCGCTAATTGGTTTCTTGATTCCGGAGCAACGTCTCACCTCACCAACTCTCTCGACAACATGTCCATCTCCACCCCCTACCAAGGAACGGACAATATCACCGTAGGAGACGGCAGATCGGTAAACATAGTTCACTCTGGGGCTGGTTTATTACCTACCCCAACTCGTAAGATTTTATTGTCTCAAGTTCTTCACACTCCTCAATTACACTACAATTTGCTTTCTATTTCTAAGCTTACTAAAGATAACGACATCTCGATTGTGTTTAATCCGTCTGGATTTGTGTTTAAGGATCTGAAGACAGATCAAATATTGCTCCAAGGGCCGTGTAAAAACGGGCTCTATCCTGTTCCGAACACGTCAACATCGTCGATCTGTGCCAAGGCTCTCTCGGCAAAGCACACCAATGCACATACCTAGCACTCCAGGCTTGGTCATCCAAATACAATAACTCTCCAAGTCATCTCCAAATACAACCCGCATCTTAATATTTCTACTGATTCTTTAATTTGTGAATCTTGTATCAAGTCAAAATGTCATAAACTTGCTTTTGAAAAATCTGCTAATCGTAGAAATTCTATTCTTTCTCTTGTTCATTCTGATGTTTGGGGCCCTGCTCCCGTTGACTCATACCAAGGTTTTCGTTACTATGTAATCTTTGTGGATGATTTTTCCCGTTTTACCTGGATTTTTCCGATGCATAATAAATCTGAGGTTATGAATATTTTTATTATGTTTAAAACTAACATTGAAAAGCATACATCCAGATTCATCAAAACGCTGAGAACAGACGGAGGAACAAAATTTCTAAATTATCCACTAAAGCAGTTTCTTCAACAAAATGGCATCAAGCATGAAATCTCATGTCCATATACTCCGGAGCAAAACGGAGTTGCAGAACGAAAGCATAGGCATATCATTGAGACGTCTCGGACACTTCTTCTCTCCGCATATATTCCTCTTACGCACTGGCCGGAAGCTTTCCTCACATCTGTCTACCTGATCAACCGGATGCCTTAGTCGGTTAATAATCAAAAATCCCCGTTCGAACTCTTTCACAACACCAAACCTGACTACAATCATCTGAAGGTGTTCGGATGTGCTTGTTTCCCCCTTCTCCCTCCTCATAACCGTAACAAACTTCAACCCAAGGCAAAATCCTGTATTTTTCTTGGCTACTCGGACACCTATAAAGGTTACAAATGTTTTGACCCAACTACAAATAAAATCATCATCTCCCGCCACACCAACTTTAATGAGTCTCATTTTCCTTTCTCCAAAACACCTACTATTTCCTCACCTACAGCTCAAGAACAATCTCCTTATTTCTTAACTCCAATGTCTGTTTCCTCGAATATTTCCATCCCACCCTCAACCTGCACTACTAATTCCCATAGAACTCGGTCCCAGGACATCTCTTCTCCTCAGGCCGATTGCAGCCGCTCTGCAGACACCGTCCAGCACTCACAGTCTATGCCTATCTCTTAAAATTTTACAGGTCAAACGCGGCAGTCACAACCGACCACTCACCATCCAATGGTGACTAGGAAACAGACAGGCTCTCTTAAACCAACTGTTAGACTTAATCTTTTGCATACTAACACTTCCACATATCAGTTAGCTGCTCCTACAACATATACAGAAGCCAACAAACACACAGAATGGCGCAAAGCTATGTCCATGGAATTTCTGGCTTTGCAAAAACAAGGCACATGGAGTCTTGTTCCTCCACCGCCAACAGCATCTATACTTGGCTCAAAATGGACATATCGTCTCAAATTCCACGCTAATGGCAAGGTGGCAAAACACAAGGCGCGCTTAGTTGCGCAAGGCAACAACCAAGAATATGGCGTGGACTATACCGAGACATTTAGTCCGGTGGCAAAACTTCCTACCATTAGAATTCTACTAACGATTGCTCTTTACAATAATTGGCAGGTTCATCAACTTGACGTTGCCAACGCATTTCTTCATGGACCTCTCTCCGAAACAGTCTACATGGCACAACCCAAAGGATTCGAGGACAACTTAAATCCTGACTACGTCTGCCGACTACATAAAGCAATCTACGGTCTAAAACAGGCACCACGTCAATGGTATAACACGTTCACCTCACATCTTATTTCATTGGGTTTTATTCAAAGTAACGCCGATCCTTCTCTCATGATTCTTCGGCAAGCTCAATCCCAAATCTTTCTTCTTATATATGTCGACGACATATTAATCACGGGTGACAATTCAGATCTTATCACAAAAATTTTTAACAATTTGAATGACAATTTCTGTATGAAACATTTAGGCCAAGTGCATGATTTTCTCGGGCTGCAGATCACTCGCACGGATCAAATCTATTTCCTATCGCAGAGGAAATACGCATATGAAATTCTGCAAAGAGCCAAATTAACAGAGTGCAAACCGCTGGCTAACCCGAATTGTACAAAGCTTCCTCTTACGTTTCCCGATGATCCAACGCTTTCCGATCCTTCCATCTACAGAAGGCTAATTGGATCGTTACAATATATGACGTTAACTCGTCCAGATATCGCTTATAGCATCAATCAATTATCTCAACATATGCATCAACCCCTACCTCAACATATATATCTTCTCAAACGTCTTCTACGATACATTAGAGGTACTTTCAACTACGGTATACCAATCTCAAAATCTAATCTAGCTTTATCATCCTTTTCAGATGCCGACTGGGCGAGCGATACAAACTCCAGAAAATCCACATCAGGTTACTGTTCGTTTCTAGGAAATACGATAGTCTCATGGACTGTTCAAAAACAAAGGACAGTAGCGAGATCATCTACAGAATCTGAGTATCGTGCCCTAGCCGCACTCACATCTGATGTCATTTGGCTACGACGTCTTCTACATGACTTCGACATTCCTCAAAATCATCCCACGGACATACACTGCGACAACACATCAGCAATTGCATTGGCTAACAACCCAGTCTTTCATGCCCGTACAAAGCACAAAGAGATCGATCAAAAGTTTATTCGGGATCATCTTCTAAATAATCACATACGTCTTCTACCAATTTCCACCGTCGATCAAGTTGCAGACATCTTCACCAAACCTTTATCTACACCTAGATTTCATCTTCTACACAACAAACTGATGGTCGTGCCCAATCCATCAGTTTGCGGGGACATATAATTGTAATAATATAATTGTATTAATGACGTGGAAATAAGTCATTGGCATAAGCGTTATTATATTTCCTATGTCTCTATATATTGAGGGGTCTGTAACCTGTACCGGATAATAAAAGAATTAATTTCTTCCGCTCTTTCTTTCATTTCCTGTTTCTTGCTTCACTCTGTTCTTCAAAATCACTTTTGACACTTTTGATAAACCAAAACTCTTTTCAAACTTAATGTAAATGGAGCATTATGACTTTATATTAGTAAATAAATTCTTTAAATTTCTCAAACTAATAAGAATCGCATATACTTTATAGACACCACCAACACAAACATTTGGGCTTCTTACAATTCCTGAAATTAAAAATTTATAAAGAAAATTTATTTATTTTTTCATTCATTTTATATATGAAAATAAAATCATCCTTTTTTTATATTTTTTTACCAATATTTCATAGTGCGTAAAATTAAATACATTTTTTTAAGTATTTTTTTAAATTATAATACATTTGTATAAATTAAATGTATATATAATGCATAAAATCTAATATAATAATAAATTATTATTTTTATAGATGAAATATAAAATAAATATTATTCAAAAGAGATATTTTAAATAAATTAATTATTAAACACATATTTCACTTCTCTCTTTTAATTTATTAGCAGCTAACCTTCTCCACTAATCGCCACACCTGTCATTGACAGCACTAATTAATCATCAGCGCCATTGTTACCCACCACTTGTCGTTAGGTGCCCCTATCCCCGTCGATGCCCTAAAATAAATTATCCCAAAAATTATTTTACAACAATCTAAACATGAAAAACTAAAATAATAAGTTTATTATACAATGAACCAAATATGATAAAGTATTTTGCACTATTTTTTTAAATGTATTAGTGTTGCGGGTTAGAATATTCATGACGGTAAAGTACGAAAAATTAGTCTGATTAATCTTGCACGAGTATTTGACTATAAGTTTGTTGAATCGGAGTTCGGGTGTTAACAAATTTAATTTCAGAAGTGTCCACCTTAATTTTTCTACGAGATTCGTGACCGGTTATGATTAATTTTTGAAGGTATATTAACTAGAATTTTAAATATTTACAACTAGAAGGTTTCTTAAGAGAACATTGTTAAAGATATAACCTTTCTTTTGGGACCAATTTTCCACTACTATGTATATTAGATCATTTTTAGGCTTTCATGTTGTTATAGCCAGGGGTGTCAAAATCGGGTTTCGGGCCAGGTTCAGGTCGAACCCGTAACTTACTCCGGTTCAATCGGGTCGACCCTAATCCAACTCGGGTAGATAAATGGGTCGGAAACTCGGACCCGGACCCGACCCATCAGGTTGCCGGGTTGACCCGACCCGACACAGGCACACAGGCAGGACAAGGTCGCTCGGGCCAGCAAACTCGGGTGAGCAGGTGCGCCCACGGACGCCAACACGGGCAAGCATGCGGGTACAACGGGCATCCGCGGGGGCGAGCGGCAGCTGCGCGGCGCGGGCAGCCTCAGGTATGGCACGGTCAACCATGGCAGCCGTGGGTAGCTGCACGGGTAGCAGGGGCAGCTGCGGGCAACCTTGGGAAGCTCATTCTAAACAGGTTTCCGGGTTGACCCGACAATCTATAACCCGAACCTAACCCGTTTTTCAGACGGGTCGAATCCGAGAACCCGAACCCAACCCATTTTTCAAACTGGTCTGGTCCAACCCGAAATTCTGGGTCGGGTTTTCGTATCATGTCAAATATTGACACCCCTAGCTATAACTTGTTAGTGTATTTTTTAGAAATTTTCACTATGAGAAGTATATATTTTTAATCATATATATAAAGATTGTAATACCTCATTAACCCTCGAAAAAATTATGTTTCTCATAGTAGTTATACTAATCTTTTGCAAATGAAAATTGTATTAAACCTCAACTATAGTCATTTGAAACTTTGGTTTTATGAAAATAATCAATAAATAAGAAAAGTTATTCTGTGGCCAGACGTAGCTCCACGTTCAGAGGCGAATTAGGTGCAGCCAAGTCAGGAGTACAGAGCCGCGATACACAATGAAGGAGTGACGTGATGCATTCTGATTGGTCTCCGGACAGCGTTCGATGTCTGCACAGAATAATTAATCCAATACATGACCCCATCTTGAGTTATGAACTCATTCACATGATTAAATAAGCAAACCTCCAACAACCACTTCCTTCACCTCTCAAATCAAGATTATTTGTTTAAGATATATAATAAAATTAGGGTGATCTTAGTCAAATAGAGAAAGTTAATCAGTGGAATTCATGCCATCACTATTAAATTGAAGTTTTCTTAATCAAAATAAGGTTGCCATTACTAATTAGATGGCATCATAATAACCAACTTAATTAATTTTTAGCAAACAAACCTCACCCACCTTTAGACTATTTTAAGGTCTTTCAACTTTTTTCCAAACACTTCGTTTTAGCTATAGCTTGAACAAAATGAGTTGAGTTCTATCTAAGATGGCTTGAACACGAGTTAGCTTGTTTGGTTGCTTACGCGAGTTTTGTTGTTCTTTTTTTTTATATGAAAATGAATGATGTTTTTCCACTCTATTGAAGAGTAGATAAAGCAATAAATAAATAAAATTGTTTATAATGTAATTGATATGTTTAAATAAATGTATTTATGTTTAAGGAAAATTATGCTTTGTGTAAGATAATTTTCTTAGGGGTGTCAATATTTGACACGACATGAAAACCCGACCCGGGCGCGACCCGAAAAATTCAGGTTGGGCCCGACCCGATTTCAAAACGGGTCGGGTTCGAGTTCCCGTATTCAACCCGTTTGAAAAAACGGGTTCAGGTTGACACGAAAACCCGTTTAATTTAAAAATTTTGGAATCCCGCCGGCTGCCCCCACCCACGCTGCCCTGCGACCGCTGCCCGCGCCCCGCTCTGCTACCCCTGCCCTCGCGTGTCGCGTCCGCCCCCTCTCCCGCCGTCTGCCTGCCGTCGTTCTGGCGCCGGCAGAACCAAAAATCGGGTCGGGTCGGGTTGGGTCAACGCGGCAACCCGCCGGGTCGGGTCTGGGTTCAAATTTCCGACCCGTTTGTCTACCCGGGTCGGGTTAGGGTCGACCCGTTTGAATCCGGGTCAGTTCCGGGTTCGACCCGAACCCGACCCGTGACCCGAAATTGACACCCCGAAATTTTCTTACTAGTTTTTAAAATAGCTTTTAGTACGAAAAATTCTTGATCAAATAATTTTTGTACTAAAAAGCAGCCTAAAAAAATAACAAGAAAGACGTGTAAACAAGTAGAGCTAAGCTCAAGTCACCTCGAGCTTGAGCATGAGCTTGATTAGTTGATCGAGTTTGAGGTCGAGCTTGAGCTGTATTCTATGAGTTCTACCCAGCTCACGAGCTGGCTCATTTATTATGAAAGAGATAAAATGATTAGGATTCAAGAAATCATTATAACAAATTGGTAAAAAGAATGAGAAATTAGAAGAAAAATAATAAAAAATAAACAAATATAAAATTTTAAATATTTCTAACAACTTTGAACTTAAATATCTTGAATGCCAGTATATTTTAAATGTATTTTATATTAATATATTTTTAAATGAAACAACTCGTGAGCTAACGAGAAAAGTCAGGACTAGCTCAAGCTTTGTTCATTAGCTCATTGAGCCCGACTCACTAGCAATTTCGAGTTTACCCAAAGCCGGTTCATTATCAGGTTGACTTACTTATAATTTAATAACAAAAGTGACTAAACAACACCGAATCACTATAATGACACGAATGAAGAGGAAAATCAATTCCAAATTCTTCTCATCTTATGTCTACTACTAAATCAAAGTGTTTGACATTATTCCTTTTTCATCACACCTTTGTTAAGAGAGTTGCTATTTGCATGTTTTACATTCTTGCAACTTGTATAGTTTTAATGATTCAAAATATTATTGTTTTAAGTATTATATTCCCCTAACACTTTTTTGGAATGATTGTTTTTTCCTCTTCTGTAAACTAACATTTCAGAATAATCGAACTCCAGACTAATGAAGACTTCAAATCAATTTCAGCATAAGATAGTTTGTAAATTGAAGTTTGTATAACACTACCAAAAAATATGCCTATCGCAACACAATTTTTGACCTATCCCGGTGGTTATAACTGCCACAATTTCCTTAAAACCGCTGCACCTCCGCTGTAATTACAATGCGCTGCAACTACATTCCGCAGTGATTTAAGGACCGGCGGGGTAGATCTGATGAAGTGCAGGATTTAGCAGCGGTTATAACCGCCACAAAAATCCATTTGCAGTGGTTATAACCGCCACAAATTCTATCTAAATAAATTGATTTTCAGTATTGTGGCGGTTTTAACCGCCACAAATCTGAATTTTTGTGGCGGTTATAACCGCTGCTAAATACACAAAACCTGAATGCTTAATTTGTAGGACTCCCATTATATTTTTTATTTAACAAGAAAGAGTGCTTCAGAACTCTTCCGAAGTTCAACTTTTAGGATTTATCATAACAAGTTAGTAAACATAAATTAACAATGGCATTCAGCCAAAATAAGGGAGCTAATGAGCCATTTGTGTTGAAAATGGTTGCATTCAAATGAAGATGCAAGTTTTGAATTTTTGAGTGAGTTGGCATAACCAAATGAGAGCAAAATGTATTTCTATCTATATTAGATAATTTAACACAAAATAGTTATAGCATGCACTTGATTTAGAAAAGAGACAATTAATATTTCCTTCTTCCTATTCTTACATCAAACATAAAAATTTGCATCAATTAGTACTAAAAATTTTGACAAAAAACTCAACAAAATTGATCCAGGTAATTCACAACCATAGCAAATGAATCCATGGGTAATGCTAGCTTTCACCATCATGATCATCGTTACAGAGAACAAGCTTCCAATTAGATCATAACTTAAACATTTTCTCTTTCAACCCATGATAACAACAGGCGGCACAAGTGCAATATTGGCCCTAGGCCTAGTGCTTTCAACAGGTGGCACAATTTAACAATTAGTGATAAATAAGAATGTTGATAGATAAGAACTATATTATTGAGGGAATTGGGGAATGATACTATTCTATGCATGATTTCTAACACTACACAATAACTCATCACATTGGATATATGTAGAAGATTTAGACACACCTTATTAACATCTAGTCTTTTATGATGCTCAGTATGTCATGTTATCAAGAATAAAAATCAAAAGTAATCATAGAATCACAAAACTTAAAATTCTATTGTTAATTTCAAATTTCACTAACGTGCCAAAATTCAATAAGATATGATAACAATTTAAACATTTTACCCTTCAACCCACAATGTCTATGTACTTCTTTTAAAGGTAAGCATGTCCATGAGCAAATAAAAACTCTGCTAGATATGTTCGTTGTAAATAGTTACAGATCTAAAAGATCTACCAAAATAAAAACACTGCTCAAGTCTAAGATAATCATCCAAATACAACAACAAAACAAAATTATAATAATTAACAATTTAGAGAAGAGATAGAGCCACATTACCTTCTCTCATTTCTTTCACGTCAATGCCACAAAAAATTTTTGAGACATTCACTACACATAAACAAAAACCCCACATAAATAAAAGATGTAGCTGAAACAAAAACTCCACTGAAATCATAGAGATTCACAACAAAATTATTAAAAGAGCACCTGTAGCAAATCTTCCTCTAGCTGATGAAATATCAAAACTCGCAGCACTTAGATACTTGAAAATTAAAAATTGCCCAAATCTGATCTCTCTCAGAAGACATCGAGAAGTGCAGAAGACAACTAATAATTACCATCTCATACTCAGCGATCTTAAGTTCGTACCAATATACATTGGGTTCGTATGCAACTGTTTTTACACTATTCGTACAGGACGATCAGACGATCGTCTGGGACGATTGACTGTGTACAGACTTGAAAGTCAGCTATTTTTGGACGGTTTTTCGTGTCTTTTCTATATAAGGTCCACTTAAAACTATCTTGTAATCTTTTTTCTTACCGATCTTCATATAAACTGAAGGGAGAGTGAAGGAGAGAGTGTGAGAGAGTGTTTGAAGGATGATTCTTACTACTGGAGCGTGAAGTATTCACTTGGTACTCAAATGTAAGAATCTCCAATTGTGATTTGTGATTACTTCACTCTTTTCTCTCTTCCTTCTAGATTTCTCGTGAGAAGATCTGTCAAGGAGATCCGGTTCTCTCCCGACACTCATGGAGTGTAAACAGCCGAAGGGTTCTCTGCCTACACTTGGAGAATGTGAACAGCCGAAGGATTCTCTGCCTACACTTGGAGAGTGTGAAAGGACGAATTGTTCTCTGCCCACACTTGGAGAGTGTAAAAGGATGAACGGTTCTCTGCCAACACTTGAAGAGTGTAAAAGGACGACGGTTCTCTGTCGCACCGAGTAACCGATAATAACTTTAATGATTTTTTATAGAAAAAGTTTTTCAACCACAAATTAAACAATACAGTAAAGTAAAAGCAAAAACAGCGAAAAATAAAAAGAAACAAGATTTATAGTGGTTCGGTCAAACACGACCTACATTCACTCCCCGGTGGCACCCTCCGAGTATTGCATTAGTACCACTAGTGACTCTCCTTTTGCACTCACAGCAAGGCGGAGAAGCTTTTACAAAAACTCTCTTTCAAATTTCAAAAGAGGGATAATTTTTAAATTACCAATTCACCCCCCCCAGCCGTTGGGATATAAGCTTAGGTCTAACAATCTAATTCATATTGAACAAGTTTCAACAACCTTCACATATGATTTAGCAATTTATGGAAATATAACAACTCCCTTCTGCATTATCATATATATAGTTCCTTATTACTCACAAAAAAAATCATATCTTTAATAAATAAAGTGAGTGCAAATTAATAAAGTTTATTTTATAAAAAATATTTCATTATCATAAACATAAAATTTTTATATTGAAAAAACTCATGATTTGTTGTTAATTACACTTTAAAGATGACAGATTTAAATTATATATATATATATATATATATATATATATATATATATATATATATATATATATATATATATATATATATATATATATATATATATATCTTTTATACGTTTGAATAGCAATTAAATAAATATATGCAATTTCTACGCGCATAAGATGTTTTTCTACATTTATAAAATTAGTTTTTTATATTGCAACACATTTTAATTGTTTTTTTTTGTAAGTGATGATTGGAATGGGAGCCATTCAATTTTGTATTCATACACATTTTTCATATAGAAATATTAATTTGTAATATTTTAGTTCCAAATTCTTGATGTTGATACATTTGGATTTTTTTATCAATATAACATATTTGATAGTTAGTACAAAAATTCTATTAAGTATAGCAAATTTGAAAATGTTGAATGATTGTTCCTTACATTATTGCATGGGTGTTGAATTCGAATAAATGCAAAAATCCAAATGTATCAATGTCCATTTATAACATCTATTTATCACATTTGGGTAGGTGCAGAGTAGAATCAAAGCAGAGTCATCTCAGAGCCGGAACATAACAAAGATACATTTGTATTGGACTCAAGCATAGAATCCAAAGTGCACTTTTATTTTCATAACAAAGTTTCATAAATTTATGAAATGCATGATGATGCAAATATAATATAAAATTGAAAAATTAAAGCATGTATATATATACTAAATAATCAATTTTTATAAATATATATGCATATTCAAATTTCTGAGAGTTTTATCAATTTTATTTAGAATATATAGAATATAAATTTAACACACTTTGCCAATGGTACTGAGATTCAAAAGTGACATAATTATCCGAAAATTCTAGAAATTCATATAGAACAAACCGATCGGTGAAATGTTGCATTCTAATAGTCAAATTTTTAAGAAAAGAGTGTGTGAGAAAATATTAAAAGTTAGGGGGTGAAAGTCTTTTCAAACTCAAGATGAAGACATTTGTAAGCATTTTGAAATTGAAATCAGAAACAGAGTATATGTTGCCTATCTCAATCCTGACAATTTCCACTACTAGCTGAATGGATGATTTTTAGATTCCGACCTCAAAAATTTCTCATCTTCTTTCTCTCCTTGTCCTAACCACTTTCTTCCTTTTTCTTATTCTAAAAAGCTAGAGGTCAAATGGGATTAGTAAAATGGATTAGATATTTTAATATTTAAAATTTAATATTCTGACCTAACACTACGATTACGGGTACAAATGAGTCAAGCTAACTCACGAGCCTACTCGAGCTCAACTCAAGAGCATGCTCGAACTAAACTCGATAACGAGCTCAAGAGCCGAGTTTATCAAGCTTTGAGCTTAAGCTCGAGCAGATTTATGAGCTCGTTGGATAATCAAACTCGAGTTTAATTGAGTTGATACTTGACTCATTAACTCATCGAGCGAATCGAGTGCAGAAGGAGAAACAAGGAATGCAGAAAATGGAATCATGAATCTAGAAGTAGAAGCAGAAGGCAAAACCGTGGAAGATGAAAGACGGAACCGAAACCAAAAGTGGAAGCAAAAGCTAATGTTAGTCTGTTCTTCTTACACCTCACAAGCTAACTGGCAAGCTTGCATCCATTGCAACAAGTTGAGCTCGAGCATGCCATTTGAGCTCAAGTCAAACTCAAGCTCGAGTTCAAGCTCACGATTTGACTGACAAATCAAGCTCGAGCTAAGCATGATTCATGCTCGACTTGACTCGTTTACACCCCTAATCTTGACACTCAACTCTCTAGCTCCGCTGTGCTTCTAGAGCATCTTCCAGATTTTCCTAGAATATCTCCATCTGAAACTCAACTTCACGGCGGTGTTGCATGGCGCTGCAACATATACCCTTTTCCCTCACAAAAAAAGGGAACTAGAGGTCAAGGCGCTGCCAATCCCAACACTTTGGCACTCCTAGAGAAATTTGCTAAAATAAAATTCACTTCCTAGACCACTTCATCCTCTCACTTCAAAACTTATTAAACACTCTAGAATTTGTAATTATCGTTTCAACCATCATTAGATAAGCATGAATCAAATTACCAAAAAAATTTGGACAACGGCTATTGCATCCTCCCCTCCTTATAAAAATGTCGTCCTCGGCATCCTCAATGGGGGTGACAATTTCGGGTCACGGGTCAGGTTTGGGTCGAACCTGAAAATGACCTGGGTTCAATTGGGTCAACCCTAACCCGACCCGGGTAGGTAAACGGGTCAGAAACTCGGACCCGACCTGTTGGGTTTCCGGGTTGACCCGACCCGACATGGAATGTAGGCGGGCGAAATGCGGGTGCACAGGTGGCACGTGAGCGTGCGGATGCAAGCGAGCAGTGGGCGCGAGCAGACGGGCAAGCAGCAGGTGCGGGCGCACGGATGCAGGTTAGCAGCGGGCACAGGAGTGCTGACGCGGGTGAGCGGCGGGCAAGTGGGCGAGTAGTGGGCAGCACGGGCGCGAGCGGGTAGACTCTGGCAGCGCGCAATGCGACTCGCGAGCGGTAGTGTCTGCGCAGGCAGACTCAGGCAGCGCACGGGCAACCTTGGCGGCCGCGCGGGTAGCCGGGACAGGTGCGAGCAGCCTAGGGCAGCACATGCAGCTCACTCTAAACTGGTTTCCGGGTTGACCTGGAAACCCGTCGGGTCAACCCGAACTCGAACCATTTTTCAAATGGGTCGAATCCGGGAACCCGAACCCGACCCATTTTTCAAACAGGTTGGGTCCATCCCAAAATTTTCGGGTCGGATTTGGGTCGGGTTTTCGTGTCATGTCAAATATTAACACCCCTAATTCTCAATATACAATATTAACATGACAAATTATGAGCGAGTCCCCTTAATACAACAGTGATTGCAACATGGAATAATAGAAAAGTTTTGCAATCTTAATGACAAGATTTGAAATAGAAGGATGCATTATGCACATTAAGTTGTATTCCTAAATTATAAATTAATTTATATATTGCAACTCATTTTTATTGTTTTTTTTTTGTAAATGATGATGGGGATGTGAGCCATCTTAGTTGATTGTTTATAAGTATTTCATTATTCACTATTGTAAATGATAATGGGGATGCGACTATGTGAGCCATCTAAGTTGATAGTTCATACGTATGTCATTATTCAATTTTTCTATTCACACATTTCTTTCATATAGAAATATTTTTTGTAATATTTTAATTCCAAATTCTTGATGTTTGGGACAACTTTCTTTTTAGTACAAAAACTTTTATCTTTGTAATAAAAAATTGTTTTAAGAAGAAAGTCATCCCAAACGAAGCCACAATAATGATTTCAACATATAATAATATAACAAATGTGCAATTTTAAAGATGAGATATGAAATAAAAGAATTCATTTTGTTGAAAACTACATACACCTAAGAAAATTTGTAGATACACATTATTAAAAACAGTATATGCATAATGAAAAACTACATATATACATTGCTGAAAACACAATAGCTTCTTTTAAGAAGAAGTAATATGAAAGCTAATAGCAACAGAGATACATATAAGAAAATTGAACATAGCAAGAAGAGGATCAATTGTTTTTAGTTTCTTTTGAGGGCTACTGAAAACTCATATGAAAACATAGCAACATATGCATAAACGATCTAAACATTGAAGAAAACAACAAAAAATAGCAAATTAGAT
This sequence comes from Dendrobium huoshanense, assembly GCA_016618105.1. Lineage (NCBI taxonomy): Eukaryota > Viridiplantae > Streptophyta > Magnoliopsida > Asparagales > Orchidaceae > Dendrobium > Dendrobium huoshanense. The sequence continues at coordinate 6,164,229 of CM028351.1, read as the reverse complement.
GCAATAGATTCAAATTATAGCAATAGATATTGCAATTAGAGTTCATTCAATAAGCATAAGAATTATGATTCAAAGGTGATACAATCTGAGTTCAAGTGTGTCTAAATCAAGCAAATTGAAGTATAGTTGAAATTTTTGAGATTTAATTGGAGGATCAAATAGTCTCTAATTCTTGCAAAATTATAATCAAATTGAGCGGCTGAACTAGATAAATCTAATAAGATCAAGATCACTCAATTATGAGGTTTTTAAGCACTTAAATGCTGCATAAATGGTCTATAAACAAATGATTTGATATGAGTCATTCGATGGAGTGCTAAAGAAATTTGGCAAAATTTATCAAAATGGCAACTCTCGAAGTACTATAAATAGACCAACAATCTCCATAAAAAAGCGGAATACACTCGAGTGTGGAAAGAGCTTATAGATTTGAAGAATTCTAGAGCTCTAGCTAACATTGGACATTGACGATCACAACTAGTCACCACCATCACTTGAATACCCTTAGATGATTTCCATTACTATACTATGGTCCTCTTAGAACTATCATCTAACTATGGTCCTCAAATCATTGTTGATCGACAATGGTCTTCCGACCAATATCACCCACATTATCTTTTGACCTTCATATATGATCCTCCAACTATTATCACCCAATTATGATCCTTAGACTTTTAACATCTGACTATGATTATATGACCATTGTATCAATAATACAATCTTCTAATCTCTGTGTATGAACCTCAAAGCACCATCGCTTGACTACAATTTTTCAACCACCATCGCCCGACTATGACCCTTTGATTACTGTCACCTAACTATAATCCTCCAACCTCCATCGCCTAAATACGATCATCTGACCATCGACATTCGACTATGGTCCTCTAGCAATAATCGCCCAACTATAATCTTTTGATCTCTATCCACGATCCTCCAATGACTATTGCTTGACTAGGTCGTTTAACCATCATCACCCAGCTAAGATCCTCTGACTTCTATTATCTAACTATGGTTCTTCAACCACCACTATCCAACTATGATTCTCTAATCACCATCCCTAAATTATGGTCCTCCATTCACAATCGCTCGACTAAATTCTTCAGACCTTTGTCGCCCGACTATACTGTAATATCACAATCTGCTCCAGGATCGTCCAGGACGATCTGGATCGTCCTGGGACGATCAGTGGATGTTCAGCTCCCGATTTCGCCCAGTTTTGCTCCAGGTGATTTTCTGTATGTATCGTCCAGGCCGATCGGGGACATCGGCCAGGCCGATTGACACTGTTCATAAGGATCGGCCGTGCAATCGCCCTGGAGTATCGGCCAGGACTGTGTGGTTTGGTCTGATCGTCCAGGACGATCTGGACGATCGGCCAGGCCGATCTGAAGAGGATTTAAGGGAAATCAGTCATTTTGAAGAGAGAGAAAAACGATTTTTAAAAATATCTGATTTACTGTTCTGAGGAGAGAGAAAAATAGACTTTTGGAAAAGTTAATTTCGGGAAGACGCGGAGCCATTTTCGATCGAAGTGACTTTTGAGGAAATTGCTGTGCTCGAGGTAAGGCACATTCCGTCTTTCTAAATTTTCAGTTCCGTCGCGGTTGGCGGTAATTTCTGTCCGGATTTCGTTTTCGTTACGGTTTTTCGTCCGTATCTTTTGATTGGTTCAGTTTTTACCGCGTAAGTTTCTGTATGTTGTTGACGTGCCGAGTGTGCACTTTTTGGTTATTTTCCGAAGATTTTTGTCCAGGTATTTTTGATTCGGCGATGTTTTTCGTAGACTACAATTTTCTGTGAAATTGGAAATTATCTGTGCAGTAGAATAAATGTTCTGGAATATGCTTATCTATATTCTGTGCGAATTCGGTAAATTTTCTTTGCAGGAATTTTTGTGTAAATTCTGTATACTACCGTTGTGCTGCCCGATTTTTGGGTAATTTCTGAATTGTTCGGATTTCTTCTGAATTGAAATGCTATGTGTATAAGCTATAAAAAGGGAGCTATAAGGGGTCTGGATCCTATGAGATTCAGTTAGTGAAACGGGAAATTTAGATGAGCTCAAGTTGGAGAAATATCTGTTATATTCCGGATCCTTGAATTCTATTATTCTGGTGCCGTGAGCACATTTAGCTTAGTTATTAATTATTCAGCAAATTTCTGGTGCCGTGAGCACAAGGGAGACATAAGGGTCAGAATCCGTAGTGATTCTGTTCAGTTTAGTTTAGCTATTAAGTACTCAGCTATTATTCTGGTGCCGGGGGCACATTTAGCTATTAATTAAATATCTGATATCTGATATGTGCTGAGTTTGTTCTGTTCTGATATGATCTGTACAATTCTGTTTCTGCTTTGATATCTGTCCGTATAAGTTCTGATTTCCGACTCTGTTCCGATTTCTGATCTGATTTCTGTCTGATGAGTTTGGTTTTGGTTTCTGAGAATTTAGATTGGTGGTTTGTTGCTTTGCTGAGCTGTTGAGCTCACTCTTGCTTTCTGGTGGTTTTCAGGTTCTGGGAAGGGCAAGGAAGTTCAGGATTAGTTCAGAGTCTGATCAGTATAGGTACTTTTGTACTTTTTGATTTTTTGTACAGTCATGGCTTTTCTGTTCTGTCTTTCTTTCTGTTGAAAGTCATGTACTGTTCTGTAGATGATTATTTTGAGGAAATGAAAAGATAGATGTTTTATTCCGCTGCATTTGATGATTTTTAGTAGCTCTGTTGTTCTGTGTGTGTATGTTGAGTTAAGTACTTGGAAGATCAGTTCAGTAACCTAATCCAAAGCCAGATCCTGGATAAGTAAGTCTCTCGTCGCGATCCGGCTCGGGCGGGATCCGTCCCCATCGGGTCGGGTCGTGACAAGCTTTTGTGGTATCAGAGCACTGGTTTTGGAAACTGGTTGGATTGTAAAACAGAGCTCTATGAAGTGATCAGTGAGTCTGTCTGGGGGTAGTTTTGGGTCGTTTGGCTTTTTATTGTGTTGTTTTTGTGATAGTTTTCCGGATTTTCTGGATTTTTCTGTATGGATCAGCCAGACCCAGACATGACAGACGGGCAGAGTGCCGATCAGGCAGCACCAGTGGGGAGTACAGCCCCAGTGGTCGGTGCTGACACGCTTTCACAGTTTGCGTCACTTGTTGCTCAGATGATGAGCGAGACTCAGAGCAGAGCTTCTACTGTTAGATCTGAGGACATTGATCGACACCTGCAGTTATTTTTGAGGTTGAAGCCTCCGAGATTTGAGGGCGCTGTTGAGCCCAGAGCAGCCGAGGAGTGGCTGAGGAGATTGGAAAAGACTTTTGATGGGATGCAGTGTCCTACAGACAGGAAGGTTCCGTTAGCTGTTTTTCTGTTGGAAGGAGAGGCTGAGCACTGGTGGGACGGCCAGCAGGCAGCCAGATTTCAGGGTAGACTGAACTCTTTGATCACTTGGGAAGAGTTCACTGAAGTATTCAGAGATTGGTTTGTTCCCCCTTCTGCACGACAGCAGATGCAGGAGAGTTTTCTGAGGTTGGTTCAGGGGAGCAAGACGGTGATGCAGTACGAGGCTGAGTTTACTGCATTAGCCAGGTACGCTCCGCAGCTGGTCAGCACTTCTGCTGAGAGGTGCTACAGATTTCTGAGAGGCTTACGAGACACTTTGAGGCAGCCTTTGATACCATTCAAGATCACTGATTTCTCTGAACTTGTGGAGCGAGCTCGTCTGATTAAGAATGACATAATGGCTACTCAGCAGCGGTGGACTGCGAGTAGGAAGAGGTTTGGAGGTGAGACTTCTGGCAGTGGTTCCTCTGGGAAGAGGAGATTTGTTTCTGGATCTGGATCTGGAGATTCCAGAAGGAGCGGAGGATCGTCTGGTACTGCTACCAGTACGACTAGTTCTGGATCTGTCAGTTCGGCACCTGTGTGCCAGAGTTGTGGACGGCGACACCATGGCCAGTGCTACAAGATAGCTGGTCTTTGTTTCAGATGTGGTCAGCCGGGACATAGGATTGCAGAATGTCCACAGATGGGATTTGAGCAGCGATCTGAGGGCTTAGTCAGACCTGTTGGTTCAGCAGCAGGAAGACCGAGGACTGTTCCTCCACGCCCTGAGGGATTTACTGGTAGAGGTGGTGGTTCTAGTTCTGCACCACGGAGACCACCTACTGTTCAGAGGGAGCAGAGTAGTTCTGTTGCTTCAGCTCCTGTTCCAGTTCAGCCACGAGTTTACAGCCTGAGTCAGCAGGAGGCTCGTGATGCTCCGGATGTTGTGACAGGTACTGTTTACATTTCTGATCAGCCCTGTCGTGTTTTGTTTGACTCTGGAGCGAGTCATTCTTTTCTGTCCGAGCACTGTTTTGAGGCTTTACGTTTGTATTCTCTTTTACTTCCGGTTTCTTTGTCTGTGATTTTACCGGCTGGGAATCCATTGATTGCTCGACAGTTTTGTTTGTGTGAGATCGAGATTTCTGGCAAGAAGTGGAAATCAAGTTTGATTCGATTGCCGATTTCATCGTATGATGTAATTCTGGGAATGGATTGGCTGAGTCATTATGAGGCTCAGATTGACTGTCTGAAGAAGCAAGTGAGTTTGCTTATGACTGGAGAGAGAGTTGTATTTCAGGGATTACGAGGTGTTCTCTCCAGTCTGATTTCTGCATTGGAGGTGAGCAGAATGTGGAAGAAAGGATGCCCAGTATTTTTGGCTTCAGTGCGGGATTTGAACCTAGAGGTTGGTTCTGTTTCTGAGATCCCAGTGGTACGGGAGTTTGTGGATGTTTTTCCTGAGGAGTTGGTTGGTTTACCTCCGGATAGAGATGTGGAGTTCTCTATCGATGTTTTTCCGGGTACCGCTCCGATATCGAAAGCTCCGTACAGGATGGCACCGAAAGAACTTTCTGAGTTAAAAGTTCAGCTTCAGGAGTTGGTTGACAGAGGTTTTGTACGTCCTAGTGTTTCACCTTGGGGAGCACCTGTTCTGTTTGTGAAGAAGAAGGACGGTACACTCCGTATGTGTATTGATTACAGAGATTTGAACAAGGCTACGATCAAGAATAAGTATCCTTTGCCTCGGATAGATGACTTGTTTGATCAGCTTTCCGGATCTTCGGTATTTTCGAAGATTGATTTGAGATCCGGATATTATCAGGTGAAGGTAAAGGAATCTGATGTGGTGAAAACTGCTTTCAGTACTCGGTACGGGCACTACGAGTTTTTGGTTATGCCTTTTGGGGTAACCAATACGCCCGCTATTTTCATGGATCTGATGAACCGAGTATTCAGAGAGTTTTTGGATCAGTTTGTGATCGTCTTCATCGACGATATTCTGGTATATTCTGCATCTGATGATGATCATGCCAGACATTTGAGGATTGTGTTGGAGACTTTGAGGAGGCATCAGCTGTATGCCAAGTTCTCCAAGTGTGAATTCTGGCTGAAGAGTATTTCTTTTCTGGGGCATGTGATTAGCGGAGAAGGTATTTCTGTAGATCCCCAGAAGATTCAGGCAGTTGCTGATTGGCCAAGGCCGACTACGGTATTTGAGGTACGTAGTTTCTTGGGCATGGCCGGGTATTACAGGAAGTTTGTGAAAGGATTTTCGCAGATTTCGACTCCTCTGACGAGACTGACTCAGAAGTCAGTTCCTTTTGTTTGGACACCGGAGTGTGAAGCTAGTTTTCTGAGACTGAAGGATTGTTTGACTTCAGCTCCAGTGTTAGCACTTCCGTCAGGTACGGAAGGTTTTCAGGTATTCAGTTATGCTTCACTGAAAGGACTGGGATGTGTCCTGATGCAGCATGGTCAGGTAATTGCTTATGCTTCGAGACAGTTGAAACCACATGAGAAGAATTACCCGACACATGATTTGGAGTTAGCTGCAGTTGTTTTTGCTTTGAAGATTTGGCGTCATTACCTGTATGGCGTCACATGTGAGATGTTTACTGATCATAAGAGCCTGAAGTATATTTTTACTCAGAATGATCTAAATTTGAGGCAGAGAAGGTGGCTCGAGTTGATCAAGAACTATGACCTGACTATTCAGTATCAGCCTGGAAAGGCGAATGTGGTAGCAGATGCTCTGAGTAGGAAGTCTTCTGGATTCTCAGGTATTCAGCTTACCTGTGATGACTTTCTGATTCGTGATTTGGAGAGATTGCAGTTGGAGGTGATTTCCTCCAGTGATTTGGAGTTGGCTCAGATGAGTATTCAGTCTTCTTTGGAAGCACGGATTCAAGAAGCCCAGAAGTCAGATTCTGATTATTCGAAGTTGATAGCTCAGATTGGATCTGGTAAGACTCCTGAACTACGAATTTCTGATTCTGGTGCTATTTTCTGTAAGAACAGGTTGTGGGTACCTGTGTTTGGAGATTTGAGGCGGGAGATTCTGTATGAATCTCATCATTCTGGCTACACTGTTCATCCAGGCAGTGGTAAGATGTACGCTGATATGAAGCTTTTGTTCTGGTGGCCTGGGGTGAAGAAGGATGTGGCAGAGTTTGTGTCGAGATGCGAAGCCTGTCAGTTGGTGAAGGCAGAGCATCAGCGACCAGGTGGACTGTTACAGTCGTTGCCTATCCCTGAGTGGAAATGGGAGGAGGTAACGATGGATTTTGCGATGGGTTTTCCTCGATCACGACAAGGACACGATGCTATTTGGGTAGTTGTGGATCGATTGACGAAGTCAGCCCATTTTCTTCCGATCAGACAGACGGATTCAGTTGAACGCTTGGCACAGATATATGTGAAGGAGATAGTCAGATTGCACGGTGTGCCTCGCGTGATTGTTTCTGATCGAGATGGACGTTTTACTTCCAGACTTTGGAAAGGCATTCAGCAAGGCTTGGGTACGAAATTGCATTTCAGTACAGCCTTTCATCCTCAGACCGATGGACAGTCTGAGAGGACTATTCAGGTATTGGAAGACCTGTTGAGGCTTTGTGTTCTGGACTTTAGCGGAAGCTGGGAAGATCATATTCCACTGATTGAGTTTGCCTATAACAACAGTTTTCAGTCCAGTATCGGTATGGCACCGTACGAGGCTCTGTATGGCAGGAAGTGTCGTACTCCTTTGACTCTGACGGAGGTCGGAGATAGACAGGCTTTGGGTGCCACTTTTGCTGATGAAACTGCTCAGAAGATCAGTTTGATAAGAGAAAGATTGAAAGCCGCTCAAGACCGTCAGCAGAAGTATTATAATCAGAAGCACAGATTTGTTGAGTTTCAAGTTGGTGACTTTGTGTATGTCAAAGTCAGCCCGATGAAAGGTGTGAGCAGATTTGGTCAGGTAAGCAAGCTTAGTTCAAGGTATGTTGGACCGTTTGAGATTTTGGAAAGAATTGGAAAAGCTGCTTACAAGTTATTACTTTCTGATTCTATGCCTGATGTGCATAATGTGTTTCACGTATCCACTCTGAGGAAGTGGGTATCCGACTCTGGGAAGAAGATATCTACTGACGAGGTTGAGATTCAGGAGAATCTGGCGTACAAGGAAGAGCCAGAGTTGATTTTGGCGTACGACGTCCGAAAGTTAAGAAATAAAGAGATTCCGATGGTTAAAGTCCAGTGGAAGCACCAGACTGCACGGGAAGCAACGTGAGAAAAGGAGTCTGATATGAGACGGTCGTACCCGTACTTATTTTGACTGCGTTTGGATTGGATAATGTCGAGGACGACATTTTTCTGAGTTGGGGAGATTGTAATATCACAATCTGCTCCAGGATCGTCCAGGACGATCTGGATCGTCCTGGGACGATCAGTGGATGTTCAGCTCCAGATTTCGCCCAGTTTTGCTCCAGGTGATTTTCTGTATGTATCGTCCAGGCCGATCGGGGACATCGGCCAGGCCGATTGACACTGTTCATAAGGATCGGCCGTGCAATCGCCCTGGAGTATCGGCCAGGACTGTGTGGTTTGGTCTGATCGTCCAGGACGATCTGGACGATCGGCCAGGCCGATCTGAAGAGGATTTAAGGGAAATCAGTCGTTTTGAAGAGAGAAAAAAACGATTTTTAAAAATATCTGATTTACTGTTCTGAGGAGAGAGAAAAAGAGACTTTTGGAAAAGTTGATTTCGGGAAGACGCGGAGCCATTTTCGATCGAAGTGACTGTTGAGGAAATTGCTGTGCTCGAGGTAAGGCACATTCCGTCTTTCTCAATTTTCAGTTCCGTCGCGGTTGGCGGTAATTTCTGTCCGGATTTCGTTTTCGTTACGGTTTTTCGTCCGTATCTTTTGATTGGTTCAGTTTTTACCGCGTAAGTTTCTGTATGTTGTTGACGTGCCGAGTGTGCACATTTTGGTTATTTTCCAAAGATTTTTGTCCGGGTATTTTTGATTCGGCGATGTTTTTCGTAGACTACAATTTTCTGTGAAATTGGAAATTATCTGTGCAGTAGAATAAATGTTCTGGAATATGCTTATCTATATTCTGTGCGAATTCGGTAAATTTTCTTTGCAGGAATTTTTGTGTAAATTCTGTATACTACCGTTGTGCTGCCCGATTTTTGGGTAATTTCTGAATTGTTCGGATTTCTTCTGAATTGAAATGCTATGTGTATAAGCTATAAAAAGGGAGCTATAAGGGGCCTGGATCCTATGAGATTCAGTTAGTGAAACGGGAAATTTAGATGAGCTCAAGTTGGAGAAATATCTGTTATATTCCGGATCCGTGAATTCTATTATTCTGGTGCCGTGAGCACATTTAGCTTAGTTATTAATTATTCAGCGAATTTCTGGTGCCGTGAGCACAAGGGAGACATAAGGGTCAGAATCCGTAGTGATTCTTTTCAGTTTAGTTTAGCTATTAAGTACTCAGCTATTATTCTGGTGCCGGGGGCACATTTAGCTATTAATTAAATATCTGATATCTGATATGTGCTGAGTTTGTTCTGTTCTGATATGATCTGTACAATTCTGTTTCTGCTTTGATATCTGTCCGTATAAGTTCTGATTTCCGACTCTGTTCCGATTTCTGATCTGATTTCTGTCTGATGAGTTTGGTTTTGGTTTCTGAGAATTTAGATTGGTGGTTTGTTGCTTTGCTGAGCTGTTGAGCTCACCCTTGCTTTCTGGTGGTTTTCAGGTTCTGGGAAGGGCAAGGAAGTTCAGGATTAGTTCAGAGTCTGATCAGTATAGGTACTTTTGTACTTTTTGATTTTTTGTACAGTCATGGCTTTTCTGTTCTGTCTTTCTTTCTGTTGAAAGCCATGTACTGTTCTGTAGATGATTATTTTGAGGAAATGAAAAGATAGATGTTTTGTTCCGCTGCATTTGATGATTTTTAGTAGCTCTGTTGTTCTGTGTGTGTCTGTTGAGTTAAGTACTTGGAAGATCAGTTCAGTAACCTAATCCAAAGCCAGATCCTGGATAAGTAAGTCTCTCGTCGCGATCCGGCTCGGGCGGGATCCGTCCCCGTCGGGTCGGGTCGTGACATATACATTACAATCCAACTCGATATAACCCACAAACTAACAGGTCATATCACATTGAAGTTTTGGGAGACTTTTCATATTTCTTCTATTTAAAAGTTACATAGACTACAGAACTTCTAAATAACTTCAATAATATAATAAAATAACTCATTCATAAAATTCTTTTCTTTTCATTTTTCATTATATATATATATATATATATATATATATATATATATATATATATATATATATATATATATATATATATATATATATATATATATATATATATATATATATATATATATATATATATATATATATATATATATATATAAACTTTTATACAATCATATACACTACAAAAAAAAAAGCTGATTCCCGATGGAATTTTCGACAAAAATAAATCAATCAGAAATTATGGCAAAATTTTCGGCAGATTTTCGATGCAATATTTCCGACTATTTTTCCACTGGATTTTTGAAGGATTTTCTATTGAATTTTTTATGTAATTTAATTTTTTTCTAAAAAATAATTATTATAAACCTTTAAAATTATTCATTTTGTACAAACATATACACTACAGGAAAAATGCTGATTTCCGACGAAATTTCTGGCGGAAATAAATTCATCAAAAATTACGATAGAATTTTCGACATATTTTTGATGCAATATTTCTAACTGTTTTACGAACGGATTTTTGAAGGATTTTCCGGTGAATTTCTGATGGTTTTTAATTTTTTTCTAAAAAAAATTATTATAACATTTATATTTATTCATTTGGTTAAATTGAATTAATTAAATTAAATATTGTTAATTTTAATATAAATATGAAGTATTATAAATAATATAAATATTATTAATATTGTTAATTAAATAATATAAATATGAAAATAATATAATTTAATATTGTTAATTGTATTTTGATTATTATTAATATTATTTAATTTTAATTTACTAAAAATGCCTAATTTATTATTATGTTAATTTTCATAATTAAAATAAATTAATATTATTTTGTTATTAAATTAAATTATGTTATAATAATTAATATTTAAATAAATAAATATTATGTCATTTTAAATAATAATTAAGAAAGTCTAATTTAAATATAAAAATGTAGTTAATCGAACTGGGCGTGGTTCAAATCCCGCACAACATAGGTGCGGGGGAAGGTCGGGCGGGCCTTGTTCATAGGCCTGTGGGTTCATGGGAGAGCCCGCATGGTTGCAGGCTGGATTGGTTCACAGGCCTACACAAGCTTTGGTTCATGGGCGACGGGGCCTAGGGCTTTATTCTTGGGCTAAATTATGATTTTTTTTCAATTTTTTTGAAGGAATTTTCAATGGAAAATCCGTTAGAAATTCTGCCTGAAATATTTTCCGATGCGTGAATTACCATAGAAAATCCGCTATAAACATAAATTACCAACATATTTTAGTTATTTTTCGTCGATAATGGCCTTCGAAAAATGACATTTTTCCTATAGTGATAATGCATAACTACTAAGCAGAAGAAGAAAATGAACAATTAGCCGTGATTGTATAAAATCAGGAAAATAGCTTTACAAATTCAATAGATCATATCCTAAATACATAACTACTAAAAAAGGCTCATTCCCTCTCCCTTGACCTGAAATAGAAGATAAAATATGTGTGAGCTAACACAGCTCCATAGGTCACACCACCAATCTAAATTTTTAAATTTTCATTTATTATGCATTTTAAATTTAAAAGAAATTTATCAGAATTCAATATGCCGAGCATAATATAAATTACAAATAATAGAAATAATATAGGCTATGTAATGAAAATAAATAAATAAGTACTTCGTATATTAGAGCAAAAAGTAATCAATTTTTCTCATGCGCTTATATCTCCTAGCAGAAATAGATGTCAGAATTTAGGCTCTTATGACTTCCATGCTAGCATATATGAAAATAAGTCCTTATGACTCCTAATGCTCGGCACATATAAGATATTTAGAACCAAATCATACATTTAGCTTCATAATGTATGTATAACAGCACATCATAACATAACTTCAATGCCACACTAGATCTCCTTAGAAACACATAATTCAAGAAGATAAGTATATATAACAATGCAATGCAGTGAAAGAAATGAAAATGAACATATTTAAACATTTAATAGAATATTCCATAAATAAGCATCATATTAAACTATTGTGTAGAAATTCATCATTTTTGAAATAAACCAAATTATCATGTGTTTAGAATACTATTTTGAAACTTAAATTATATTATAATATTATATTTTTTTGAGTTATGATTAGTTTTTTAAATAAATAAAATAGAAAACTTTTCAGATTACTCAGCAAAACATTTTTAGAAAATACATAAATATTCAGGATTGTAGTCTCTATAATGTACAAAAAGTCACACGATAAAAATTTAATTGTTATAAAATTGTCTCCATTTTTTCAATACAAAAAAATATATAAATTTAACTAAGAAAATCTAAAAATCTTTATACTTTCTAAAATTTGATATGCAAAGTCACATATCTCAATTTAAGCAACTTGAACTAGACTGATCGACAAAAATAGATCGAAGTTGCCATATCCTATGCATTGTAATACTAACTCGAGGAAAGCGCAACGCCCCACCTCTAACCACAACACTATAACACTATAATTATTGGTTTTATAAGTTTTGACCAAATTAAAATTCATATATATATATATATATATATATATATATATATATATATATATATATATATATATATATATATATATATATATATATATAATCATTGAAATTAGAGATATGATAAAGCTAGCCTACCTTTAGATTAACAAATTTTCCAACTAGACTAACTAGCAAAAATAGCTTTATGGCCCTCAAAGCATAGGTTTATCTCTTATATATCTTCTCTTTTCTTCTTAATTTTAATTTTTTGCTTCTCTGGTTTGAGAAAAATGAAAAAGGAAATGGGAAATGGCATTAGATAATTCTAGTAAGTAGGAATGGATTTTCTTAAAAAAAAAAAAAATATATTGTTGACATGAATCTAATTAAGCCAATTATTCACATTTTTAGCATAAAATTTTAATAAATATTTTTATATCTTTAAATACAGGGTTCCAAAAAAGTATAAAAAATATGCATGAAATAGCTTAGGATGTCTGGAATATTTTGTTGAAATCGATTTGCAAAACAAACTGCTAAAAGTCCTAGAAAATTAACTCACTTGTGTCAACATATATAAATATTTTAAGGTATTACAATATTTTTTATTTATATATATATACACTACCATAACTTTAGGAGAAATTTATTATAATTAAAATACAATAATATATATATAAGTGGTATTTTCTCCTCTTATCTAGGTATAATAAAACTTAAAAGAATTTGATTTGACATCTTCTACATAGGTTAATATCATTGAGCAAAGCACCAACAAGTAATGTCAGATAGCTAAAAATATGATACCATAATATCTAAATTTGAAAGAATTATATATTTTTCTCTTAATTAATTTATCAAAACTTCTAATAATCCACAAGTACAAATAAGTCCATCATAAGGAATTATAAATCATTTTCATGAACTTAAAATTTTATATTCATTTCTTAAAATCCATCTATAATAACAAAAAAATATTTATAATATCATTAACATTCATAGTTACAAAAGAATAGAACCAAAATATAGAAAATAAAATAAAATCTTAAAACCCTGCTCAATCTTACTTCACTAAGTCCTGGCCTCTTCCTGGGTAAGCTGACAGTTCAGTAGATTGCCAAAACTTACCACTGTAATCAATGCAAGGCAATAGGAGAAGTATGCGTATAATCATTCAATCAAGATCAATAACATGCATCAATAAGATTAATTAAGTGGCTATCAATATGAAAATTGGCTTTCTTATGAGCAATGAGATCAAATGCAAATAATATAACTTAGATTTATAAATCAATGACTATATAAGGGCTCAATATATTCTATCATTCATATACTCTAGCTCATGTATATCATTATACATGTAACATCAAGAAAATATCTTATAATTACTATGGCATGTCATACATTCCTAATACTTGTATATTATAATTCTATCGAATGCAAAGCATCATATAAATCATGTGTTTCATACATATCATATGCTCTTATATCAATCTTATTAATTTTAATAATCTTGTCATATATCTATACTAGTTATGTCATGTAGCATATTCATATCATGTCACTTGTATAACTTATTATGTATGATCATATCATATGTATTTGTAAGCAAGACATGGCATATGATTACATGTTGTATTTTTCTTATATCAAATCCTATAGGCCCTTCAAACTAAATAAGAATAAGTCTCAATCATATTACCATGAATCAATCTCATTTCACATATCATAAATTAGATGTCTTTTATGTTAGAATTCATCACTTCATACTTGTTAGCATATCATATTAGTCAATCTCCTCTATAAGGTAACATATCTCCAGCCAATCTTAATTAGTCAATCATTGCATGTCATCGTTTCTTACTTTTACATGAATTTTATTATATAAATCATAATATCCAACATCATGTGCATATCATATAAAATGATTATAATATATAAGAAGTCTATCCAATGTGTTCATTCGTATACATGCATTATGCAAAAATGCATGCTAGACTATATAAATAATAAATTAATGTATATCATATATTTTATTTTCAAATATAGTGTATTAACTCCTAATCATTTTATACCTAATATAATTATACCCATGTTAAATGAAATAATATATATGCAAAATTAACTAATAAAATCTTAATATAAATTAGTAAAAATTTTGAGAGTGACGATATCTATCATATATAAAAAAATTAGATGGTGTAAGCTCATTAAAATGATAGATATTGTATTTTTATTAATTTAAGAAGGGAGACGTTAAAAAACTCAAAATCCTTGAAAATAGTAGTATCAATAAGGTTACTAATCATGATCAGAATACTTTTTCGTAACTAGAGAAATGGATAAAAAAGTATCAAAGCGAGCTTTCTCCCTCCTCTCTCTCCCCTTTCTCCTTTATGCTTCCCTACCAAGCAATAAAATGGGAGGGGCTTGGGATGACATAGGCTATTTAATTAGCAAAGTAGATTTAAATATTAAAAAAATTTTGAAGACTTGGCACCACGCCACTCAAGACCCTAACACCGCAATACTCACTCAAATTTCAGAAAACCTGAGAGCTTAGTCTCGCAGTGCCCCACAACCACAGCACCGCAACACACCCTTAGAAAATTTTTAAAAACTTTAATGAAATTATATTTGAGGTTATTAAATTCTATCCACCTTAGAAATATATTGTACTTAATATTTCTCACTACAAACCACTACGAGACATAATAAAATTACTTCTCATTGATCACACCAATCACCAATAAAATCATATATTTATTCATTCAAATATGTATGCATGTCAATTAGTTAGTCATATGGCATAAAATGCAATGCATGTTGATCATAAGTAATAATATTCAGAATAAAGAATTATACCTATGGACCTAGTAGGTGCATCTCTTACTTTCTGCTGACTTAATTAGTACTCTTGGCTGTACTAGTGCTATCATCATTAACAGTGTGAGCTGACTATGACTCCCACTCACATTTTTTTTCATTTGTCCCACTCATAGAGCCTTTAATAGACATTCTGGATCCTAGAATTCTTTGTTAATATACCTATCTCTACTGGTCTATCATTGATCTAGATTTCTCTCTTTACCCTCTTTGTAGGCAATCGATCATCTTATATATGTACTGACCACTTCTAAAATGTTATCATGACATCAGATAATACTGTCACGTATGCCTTCTACCACATTTGGGGCATTCCAGCGTGTATCCGACTAGCACCATAGGTTCTCTCCTAAATTCAACAAACCTATTTTTTTCTCATTATTGTTCCCCCTAGTCACTTTTTCACCTGCTCCATTCCTATTCATGTCCTTTCTTGATAGGTCAAAAAATCCTGGTGGATTTCTCTAGGCCTCTTCCACACATATTGATGTCAATGAGCAACAACCTAATATACAACATCATATATGTCAAACATGCTTAGTGTATTTTTCTCAACTTCTTCCACAAATAGTTTATCATCATCGAGCAATACTATGATAAACAATCTCGGATAGGTCAAATATCATTAATGTATTTCTATCAACCACTTTTATATAAGTTAACATCCATACATTATTCAAACTCTATGATATTTAATCATCAAAATAAGTTGAACATCTAAGTAAAGGCATTACCACACATCCCTTAGTGATAATAATATCTCATTCCCCTCATCAACATAATACCAAGATGAATAAATTTAACATATATAGGGACCTTCATCAAACACATTAAATTTTGCATGGTTTATATATACCATTTTGAAACCAGTTTTTTTTTTTTTTTAACCAAAATAATTTTCTTTATTAGATCATAAAGATAGAGGACAGAGATTTCAAGCTTCCTCTTTCAACCTTTTATGTTGTGTTGTTACCAAGGACTAATTCTATTAAGTGATGGTTCATAATCATTATTGGATGGATATAACAATGCTTTTATATTTATAGTATTTGTGCTTTAAATTTTAAATTTAAATAAATTAATGAAAAAAATGGTGGGTCATTTTCTAGATTTATGTTAATTAGTGATCTTTTTGTTTATTTCAAATTAAGAACTTTCACTAAAAATAAGGTAGAAAAATCACCAAATTTAGGTAGAAAAAAATATATTATGGATATAAATTATATTATGATTAGCTTTAAAATTATTGATTTTGCTTTGAGATTAGTGTAATAAAATTTATACATACTATATATTAATTTTTAAATAAATCCTACAATTTTAAATCTCATTCTCATATATATTATAGCAAGATATTATAAAGAAAATATCCAATTAGGTAGCCGAAGTTTGTGAACGACAATGATTGATTTTTAGGTTTCATTTGGAGCAGTTTTTCGCCATTATATTTTTGCTGCTTTTAATAAATTTTTGGGCCAAAAAAGCTACTTTAAAAAGCAATAAAAAATTTATATCAACGGAAACCTTAAAAAACAACTCCTTATAATATTTCTCGTTCGGCACATAAATTCGGCTTGCTTTTTCAATCTCTCTAGATTTTTTGGCCAAAATTGTGGAGCACAAAACTTATATGAATTTTTTTTATTTAAATTGAAAAATAATCAGATCGGCGTATTTTAATCAAAATAAATCTCAAAATTATCAAATTTAGTTTAAAATAAATATAACATATAATATTAAATCTATCTCAAAATAAAATTAATTATAAGCATTACTTTTATAAAAATATTCATATCATAACATTATAATATAAATTATATAAAAATTGATTTAAAATTTTTTAGATTTACTTAATATAAATTATTCAAATATAACATTACTTTTAAAATAAATATAATAATTTTTAAATGTATTCTCATTTTATTTATATTAAAATATTTTAATTAATTTTTGTCTCAAATATATTATCCAATAATATCTGTTTTGTAAGCTATCATCCCTTCGTCAGCAATGACGTGGCATCATCAGCGTACGGCCGACGGCTCACAAAAGGCGCTTCCACCATATAATTGAAACCATTTCCTTCGTAATTGAATCGCTCGAACTCGGGAAGTGAGATCGATCGAGGGAAACTAAGGCGGATGGTGGTGGCTCTGACGATAGACGACGGCGAGTCGCCGGAGAGGATGAGGGAGAGGATGATAACAGAGAATCCGGTCGTGGTCGTTAGCCTGAGATCGTGCTGTATGTGTCATGCGATGAAAACATTGCTTTCAACGGTCGGCGTGAAAGCGGCGGTGATTGAATTGGAGGAGACGGAGGCGAGCTCCTCCGGCGGGTATATGCAGTCGGCGACAGCGCCGGCGGTTGGGAGTCCGGTGCTGTTCATCGGCGGCGAGGTGGTCGGGGGGATTGAGCGGCTTATGGCGATGCATCTGAGCGGGCGGCTCGTGCCTAGGTTGCAGGAGGTTGGGGCCAGCTTTGAAAAATAATTAGAGGGAGAAATTTGAAAAAAAAAAAAATTATGTAAATCTTTGATCCGTTAAATAAACTATTACATAAATAATTTATATTATACCCATTTTAAAATAAATTAAATAATTTTAAAATTCAGACTGACTTTTTTTTTTTATAAATTCATGTTAGTTTTTTTTTTTAAAGAAAATTTGTGCATAAAAAATAATTATGAGGAAGCGTAATATATATATATATATAATTTATATTACACTTCCCTTAAACTAGATTTGAAAGTGTTAAAGCTTTTTTTGATCGAAAATATGGTTTGAACACTCTGACTTAGGCTTCGTTTGGGTCGGCTTTGATGCTTTCTAAATCAACTTTTTAGTATAAAAATTTCTAATTCAAGAAATTTTTGTACTAGAAAGTTGTTTTAGAAAGCAGTAAAAAAATTGTCGCAAACGAAGCCTTAGTAATTTATAAAGTTGGTTGTGAAGTTATTATGGAGAAATCAACTTCGTCATTATGTTTGCGAAAAGTATATTTTTTTCACAACATAAATTTCTAAAAAGCAAGAGAAAGCAATAAAAAATAGTAACTAAATAAAACTATACTTGTTGTCTAAAAAATAAAGCATACAGAAAGTTGTTTCAGGCATACTCTTAATTTGTTTATCATATTTTATTATGATAAACTTGGTTTAAGGCTCCGTTTCGGATTATTTTTTTACTGTTTTTTAAGTTTTTTTTTTTTGTTAAAAAATTTTTAATTCAAAAAAAAAATTATACTTATACATCATCAAAAAATTATCTTGATCGGACATAAATCTCAATGAAAAATCAAGTTGGAAACTTCTAAAATTAAAATTGGGACCATATGAACCCTGATTTCAACAAATTTATAGTTGAACTGAACGTCTCGAAAATACGAACCCAACTACACCAAATTAAACCCAATCTGAGCCCAAATGGGTCCAAATCAAGTGTAAGAAGCGTTGTTGGAAGGTTCAAACTACAATTTGGATTACCAAACAATTTCCAAACATGACACGCTTATAGTCGAAACATGAGGCTCAATGAGACAAATCCAACGAGCCCAAGATCACTGAATTCCGACATCACTAAGACATTCAAATGTTCATCAAACGGTCCATAAAAAAGTGATTCAGCATCGGGCGTCCATCCAAACCACTCCCCATTTGTCGGTGATCTTCCACTTATTTACAGGCAATGTCACTATAAGAAATATATAAATAGAGCCTCATTTCCTCTTGAAAAGTGACCGCTAAGACAAAGGATTCAAGAGAAAAATCAGAGATACTTCTTGCCTCCTCGACCTCTGCCGGACCACCGCTTGACGACCTGAGCTCCATCGGACCACAACCTAAAGCTCTAAAACTCCGTCGGACAGTTGTTTAATGCCCCGAGCTCCGCCAGACCGCCGCTTGATGCCCTGAGCTTCGTTGGACCACCACTTAACGTCCTAAAACTCAGTCGGACCGCCTCTTGAAGCCCTGAACTCCGTCGAACCACCACCTTGATGTCCTAAGCTCCGTCGGACCAACGCTTGACACCCTGAGCTCTATCGAACTACCACCTAACGTCCTAAGCTCCGTTGAACCACCGCTTAACACTTGAGCTCTGTCAGACCACCACCTAACGTCCTAAGTTCCACTAGACCCCTGCTTGATGCCCTGAACTCCTCAAGACCACCACTTGACGTCCTAAGCTCCATCGTACCACCGTTAGCACTGAGCTTTACCGGACTACCACTCGACGTCCTAAGCTTTGCTGGACCACTACTTGATGCTTAGAGTTTCGCTGGACTACCACCTAACGTCCGGAGTTCTTTCAAGCTAGCTACAGATACCAAGGTTCTACTAAATTACACCCAAACTTCCATGTGATGCCGGAATTCTGCCAGATCGCCAGGTGACCCTCAAGTTCCACTGGACCATCAAGTGACGTCGGACTTTCATTTGCCCATGACTTCAACCATACGGTTGATATTTGTAATATAATCGCCCTCGGTGGCGAGTCAGCCCACTGTAACATACCTACTTAAGTTCTAACAGAATCATTTTCAACTGGGCCAGGCCCCGTGTTTTTTTCCCTTTCTAGGATTTTCCACGTAAAAATCTTGTGTTCTTTGTGTATGAGCTAGATATTTGTGCAATGCTAAGACGTACGATCATAACTCTATCACCGTGTATATTCTAGCCCACAACAATATTGAAAGTTGTTTTAGAAAAAAAAAATCTATCTCAAATAAAAACTAAATGATATTTATATATAATAGTAGAAAATTTATGGCACTAGAGTTTAAATTTTTTTATATTCGCTTTAATAGAGTTTGCAAACATATAGATAAAAAGAGATTATAAAAGACTTGTTATTTCTATATAAAAATTTTAGAAAATAAAATCATGGAATTTGACGTAGTTAAAAATAATTTATAAAAATTGACCATCAAAATGTTTGTTGCATCTGAAGTTGAGGAACATTTATTTGTTCCGGTCACCTGACGTAGCTCTACGTTCGGACGCCAATAAAATAGTGCCACGTGTTCTCACTATTTACCGGGCGACCCGACAACCCCGACCCGGAACGGAGCCGAGATTGCTATGTTCGCGTATTGCTAGGTATTTGCTCGGTATTGGTCGATTTTGCTCAGCAATAGCGAGAAATACCATTCTGTGACCAATACCGAGCAATACCAAGTAATATCGAGCAATACCGAGATTGCTCGGTATTACTCGGTATAGCTCAGTATTACTCTGTAATGCTCGGTATTAGTCTTCACAGAGCGTTAATTTTCATTATTGACAAGCAATACCTAGCAATACCGAGCAATACCTAATAATACCGAGCAATACCTAGAGTAATACCGAGTAATACGCGAACATAGCAATCCCGGGTCAAGTCGTCAGGTCGCTCGGTAAAAAGCAATAGCACGTGGCGACATGTTATTGGTGTCCGAACGTAGAGCTAGGTCAGGTCACCTGACCTAATAATTGTTCCAACTTGAGATAGAAGATTCCAAAATTTGAATTATTAGCTTGATTTCTTACAAGAGTAGTCCAAATGTGTCGCATGATATTCAAATGATACTAAAGACAAAATTATGTGATCTTAATGTAAGAGATAAATTCAATAATAATGGAGATATTTATTGTAAGATATTTAACAAAATATCAAAATATTAAATATTTTAAAATAGTTAGCAAAATAAATGATATAGTAATTCAGAATATTAATTATTCTATATTTGTAGGGTTCAATTTTGGTGAAAATATTCTCATTTGTCTTCTTCTTATTGGTGAAGGCATTGAATTTACTTTAAGAGTAGTGTAAAAAATATATATTTTTATATACAATATTAATTTAAAATAAATATAATAATTTATAAAGTATATTAATATAATCGAAATTATAATATTATGGCATAATTTAATGAAATTATATTTGAAAAATAATATGTTCTTAACTTCAAAATATAGTTTATATTTTATGATGCATCAAAAAATTCACTTCATCAAATACGAATCTTGATGGTGTATTTGATTTAATTTTTTTTTTTAATTATGCTAAGGATAATTTGAACTTATAATCAAACTAGTCATCACGATGAGATAAAACAAATAACACCAAAAGTGATCAATTCTGATTCGAAATAAGTTTGAATCAAATACTTGAAATATAGTTGAAAAGTTTGTTGATATGTTATCAAAATTTGATTAAATATATTTTAATTGAAATCTTTTGTAATTAAATTCATGAACATTTGAACTCTAATTTTAATAAATTTATAATGAATCAAATGTCTCAATGATACAAACTCATGAATGGCATCAAAAGTTGTTTGATCTGAATCTAAATGAGCTTAGATCTACCGCTTGAACCGTAACATAAAACTTCAACATGTTAATTACAGCATCAAACAATTTCCAAACTTTGTGCACTTAGAAGCAAATCAAGTTTTTTTATTAGATGAATCCACCATCTAACTGACTAAAGTCTCCCAGCCACTATTGTCTTACTATGATCCTCCTATAATTATCATCCGACTACGATCCTCTAATCACATTCACCAGACTTTGATCATTCGACCGCATTTACTAGACTATGGTGCTCCAATCAGGGTTGCCTGACTACGATCTTCTTATCACTGTTGCCTAATTATGTTCATTTGATCACAATCAAACGATCATGATTCTTTGATCATTATTTACTGACTAGAATCCCTTAACCTGTGATAACCCTAATTTTTGAAATAGTTTTTTTAACAAAAAAATTAAATTTCAATGATGTGCCTTATTGAAGAAGGAAGAGGAGAAAAGGAAGAAAAGAGGAGAGAGAAAACAAGCGAAAATATGATTTTATAGCCAAATTGTTTCACCTTTTTGTGGAACATGCCCAGATTGTGGTTGATGACTCTGATCCTCCTTTTTTCAAAGATTTTGATTTCAACCATTACATTCTGCCCATAACTTTTTTTTATTGAACATCTACTATGTAACTTTTGATATGATATCGTACTGATTATTTGAAGATTTTCATTGTAACATTCTGAATTTCACTGGATAAAATATAAGTTATCAATTTTTGTATGATTATATCTGAATGCAAGTAAGTATTTTTATTTAAGCATACTTTTAATTATACAAGCATTGCAAATGAATATAGACATATGATTGAGTAATAGCTTGTCACTATTATTGTTTAAAAAAATTAATATTAATGTGTGAAAAATAAGTAAAAGGCTGGTTTCACTGACATTGATTAGAGACTAACCTGCATAAGATGGTGAACCGACAAACTCTTCTTTAAATATATGATTTAGTGTTATCGTCGACTGATTCATGTGATACTAATTGAGAGTTATAAGGGGTTCTTACTATATGGATAGGAAAAAGAGTATGACTTATTCTATTGGTTACCATTAAGGAAATTCGCTAATTTCTAAAATGAGCTTATTTATGTTCATATTATTATATTGCAATGAATTATGTGTTTATCTGATTGAACTCTGTGATTCTAAGTTCAAGATTAGATGAAGAAAGTTCTGTTCTGATGTTAAATGCGCATTTTAGTGATTCATACACACTCTATTCTATTACTAGACGTACATTGGGTAGTGACAATGTTCACACAGATAAGGTTGGTGGACGACATTGACAAACGCCATCGCTTATAAAGCTAAAGCATACCTTGACACATGCCATTACTGATAAGGGCAATGTTGTCGACATTTGTCATCACTTATGAAGTTGATATAAGTTGTCGACAACAAGGCTAACACCCGCTAACTCTATTACATGTTGTCGTTAACAAAACCAATGCATGTCATTGTTAATTAGGCCAATGCATATTATTAACACCAACTATGATTCTTAATGTAAATATTAACATTATACTAAACTTCTTAGTGTATGCTTCTCTCTCCTCAAAGAAAAACTACCTAATAAATTACAAATAATCTCTCGAAGACAACTCCAATGCCTTAAGGCTTCTTTGAATTTCATAATCGGATAACCTCCATAGTTCATTTCATTTATGCTATATTAATGCATTTATCATTTACGGGGAATAACATCATTTGAAACGTATGCCTCAAGGCACCACCCGCCTTTCTCTTACCTTTCACTTTCATAACAAGGTCAAATCACTCTCGTTTGCCTTGGTATCGTGTTCATAGTGTTGTATTGAATGATCCCGGTCGATTACTTTCTGTCCATATAATGCATACAGCTCTAGTTTCTGATTGGGCAATATACAAGTGAAATAATTTCAACTAGAACATGCTCTAAAGAATCAAAATGTCAACTTTCATAAAAGATGAATTCCAATTGCTTAACAAGAAAAAAAAAAAAATTTGCTTGCATGGCCTAATCAGATTATGAGAGCAACCTCCCGTGTCTCCAGCACTTCCTTCATTCGATAGTTGTAGAAATAATAATATATCTCCTTCAAGTCGTCGTCAATCTTAGGCCTGAACAGAAGCCCATCAAGAAAAGATAAATTCCCCATAATATCGTACGCCATGAATAGATCAGCTCCATCTTCCTTCGCCGTCACCAACACATCCTTCATCAGCTTCAAATGAGCCGTCTCGTAGGTCGCATAGTAGAACAGAACGACGCACTTGAGCTCCGAGTACTTGGGATCATTCTCGACCTCCACACTGTGGATTAAGAAGCTGCAGAAATCGGTGAGCTTATTGGTCTCGGAATCCTCCACGACGTAGCAGTCGACTATGCCCGGCTTGGGCAGAAGAAAGTGTTCGACGAAATGCTCGTCGACTTCCAACGCCACCTCGAACTTTTTCAGGTAGAGCTTTAGCATCTCCGACACCTCCGTGACGTCGCCGGAGTCCATCTTTCTGAAACCTCTCGTCTCCACCGTCTTGGCAGCTTTGTACCATTTGTTTAGCCGGCGAATGCTGATCTCATCCACCGGGCCGGTCTTTACTACGTGGCCGCACCGCTTCATTTTATTGGGATTTAGGAATCGATAAAGCAACCTAAGTGTGTGAATGAGTCATAAATTTATCTGTTTTTTATTTTTTAAGAGAATTTTATACAAAATTCATTCAATCCACTACAATCAAATTCGATCATTTTTCTTGAAATCTTTTTTTTTAAAGGAAAATTTTCTTGAATATCTTACCTGCTGGCGCAGATTGGTGTCGGGAGGTGTCTTTCGGTGGCAAAAACTCCTTGCCAAATGCCTTCTAACTGTGCTCGGCGTGCGAGCTCGCGGACGAGAACTGGAACAAGCCGCTTGGAACGGAGCTTCTTGTGGACACAGAGGACGTTTGCGACGGCGACGCGGAAGGTTTCGGTTTGGATGCGGAGCATCGCCGGCGTGGCGGCGATGAATCCGATGAGTTTCTTGGTGTTCTTGACTGAAACGCCGACATGGAGCGATTTGATTTGGTTGGGATCGCGGAGAAGCCAGCGGAGGAAACCAGGGGAGTAAGCGAAGGGAAGAGGAGCCTCGTTGTCGGCGTAGTTATTGGAAACGAATCGGTGGAGATCGGAGAAGGTGGAGTCATCGTCGATGTCGATGTCCGTCCATTCGAATTGGGCCGGGAGATTGTAGGGATCTTGCTTGACATCCGATGAGGGTATTTGAGGTAAGATCGGGCCGTCAGGCAACGTAAGATCGCCGGCTTCGGTGAATTGCGGTACAGGTTGGCTTTCCCAGAATGGGTGTTTGTTGAGAGCGGTTAGTAGAGGAATGAGGCGGGTGATTTCATCGATTTTCCCTCCAGGGCTGCCGCCGGCAGCGGCTGATGAGGCGGAGGAGTCTTCGTCGGTGGCCATCGAGGGAGATCAAGGAGAGTGATTTTAGGGATTCTTGTCCAGATTAGAGAAAATGGGAGGGTTTTTGCCCTTTTTTGAGTCGGGATAAATGCTTATAAATAGAGCGCGGGAAATGCATCATTAGACTTCATTGTTAAGAGAAAAATAAGTGTACTAGTACAATTTATATATTGAGGTGAACAAAAAGATATTTTTTTTTCAATTTTAATATAAACATTTAAAATTTTAAAAAAAGTATTATTATTATATTTTTTGGAACAGGGGTATTTACCCGCTGCTACTCTAAAGGAACTATTTGACGGAGTAACTAATCCCTCCACCGACATCGGCCCACACTTGATTTGCCCCACTGAAGAGGCGATGTCGTAGTAAAGGGGATTCAAACTCGGGATATAGGGTTCCCAACCGTGCTCGCCCACAAACCAACATAAACCTTGATGGGTGAATTTTATATATTATTAAAAGCATATTTATTTATATCCATATAATTCATGAAATTAATTTATAAATATGCAAAGTATTTATCATTAATATTGATAAAAAATCTCTTAAAAATATTTATGTGCTCATTCTCTTAAGATTGTTAGGACCTCTTTGTATTTAGGTGCTTATTTTAATTTGTAGATTATATTTGTTATTTATGATGTAATTTTTTTTGTAGTCCTCCCTAAAGTTCAAGAGAAGTTTAGTTAGAAGATTTTCTCTTTGTATTGTAGAGAGGAACTACCTAAGCCTTTGAGAATTGGCCTTTGGGTAGTGCTTGAAAGCATGCAGGGAAGAGCGAGTGCTAGTTTGGATTGCTCCTTTAATAAATGCTTTGTTTGAGTTATAAAGTAATTTTTTAATAAAAAATCTTTTGAACTATAAAAATTTGCATTAAAAAACTGCTTCTTAAAGCGGTAAGAAAGTTGTCCCAAAAAAAGCCAAAATCTATATGGTAAAATTATTGTACATGTGTTAGGGAGATTGAACAGAGATCATGTTATTGATTTGAGCACGTAAATATCATAGCAAGCTCTATAGTTATAGATTATTTCTTGACATTTACTTATATATTTATTTATGTGCTTGTGCAAATATTTAGATTTGGAGATTATTATAATAATGATGTTTGTTAATAATGATGTTTGTTCTTGTGTCTAGAGAAAACTATCCTACTTTGAGCTCTTAAATTTACATCCTTGTTTATTGGGATTTCAATATCTATTTCTTTATTATTATTATATGGTGAATATGTGTAATTTTGTTGTACTAAAAAGTTATATAAATAATATAGTTAAATTATATTTTTTATATTTATTGAATACAATGACTTATGTTCAAATTGTCAAATGTTCATGCAAGTATTATAGAAGACTCTTGTGGCATTTTATGTCATTGGTCTTTCATATTTCAACTATTCTCATAATCAGTGTAATGAGTAATTGAGATAAATTGCATGCCATGTATTTTGGAGGTTGGCTTGAGTTGATATTGTGAAATTTTAATAAATATGTTGAATATCCTAACTGCATGTTCTACTTTGCAATTGGGACTGAATTGAGGCATATTTATAATTTTCTAAGAGTGTCATGCTCCTTAAATATAACGAAAACTCAAAACACTCTATTAGATGGCCTGTATTTATTCCGTTGATTAGATATTATTTCCTTAACATTTAAGTAATTTAGGCTTTGTTTGGGACGGCTTTTTTGCTGCTTCAAGAAGCAGTAAAAAAGACTTCTCAAACGAAACTTAATCATATCAAAATTAAGCGATCTTGGACTCGTTGGATTCAACTCATTGAAACTGTCAATTTTATTATAAGCATGTTAAATTTGGAGATCATTTGATTCTCTAAGTGAAACCTTGAAATGTTAATTACATTCAAGTGTTTAATCTAGGCTAATATAGACTTGGATTAAGGCTTCGTTTGGGACGTCTTTCTTACTGCTTCTTAAAACAGCTTTCTAGTAATGTACTAAAAATTTGCTTTAAAAACAGTAAAAAAGCCGTCCCAAAAGAAGCTTAAGTCAGTTATTTATTAAAAAATTGTTTATTAATTAAGGTAATCAATGAATAATTGTTTTAGACATCGTGCGGTGTGTATTTCAGGGATATACAAAGAGATTTTTTGAGCTTACACTAGTTTGGTAATTTATAGATTGTATATTCTCATACGCCTTCACAAGTATTTTGTTGTTAGTCGGTGGATACAAGGAGATGACTCACATCCAGTAGGTTGTAACAAAAGAATTCACCCAAGGAGCATTGGTCATACTCGCTTGGGCCTACGAAGGAAGGTTACCCCACTTGGGGGCAATGGGGGGCTTCATCAACCAGCCAACTCGTCATTTGCTAGCTTCGTGAAAAGAATGCAGTTGTCATAGTGACTCACCCCTACCTAAGGGCAACTACTTTTATCCCGAGCACATTCAAGGTCAACTACAGAAAGTGCCTACCCATAGGGCCCTCAGTTTGCCCTACCATAACCAGCTGACCATCAAGCTCGCTTCTCCAAAGCACTAGTTTACTCGTATTCCCATCTATTCTATTCAAGACTTGGCACAGGTCACTAGCGGTCCCCAAATGAAACCCGGTCATCAAACACCCCTCGCTTATAGGATTACATAGGAAGGCTTCACAATACACTAATCTCAAAATAATTCAATGGTTTTTAAACAAATCATGTTAAATTTTATATTAGATTATATTGGCAATTTTTTTCAAGCTTATATACTTTGTTGATGATGAAGTAGGCTTTCAAATTTTATCTAATTTATTGTCAATTATGCTGGGAAATTAAGAGTTTTTTGAATAAACTACTCAATCAACCACTTTGGAAGGCCCATAAAATCAAAAAATTATTCTGTGCAACCATGCACTGGACAACGCCCGGAGAAAAATCAGAGCGCGCCACATCACTTTTTTTCATGTACCGAGCGATGTGGCGTGCTCTGACTTGCATCCAAATGATCTGATGAGCCCCATAATAATTTCTCCGATAATAGATCATATGATCATGAGAACTAGTGATGAATTTTTAGTAGCTTTTTTGATATTTTGTTAGCCTAGGAGTTTAGATTCTCCTCAATGCACAAATGAGCGTTTTTTTTTTTTGCATTAATCCATATTAATTACCATATCTAGAAAAGATAGCTCAATAAGAAGGCAAGCACTTTGAGAAGAAAAAAAAATTTATATGAGAAAATTCTGTTCATTAAAGTTTTTATGTTTATTTTACAATAAATGTGTTATAAAAATTAACTAATTATTCATCAGTTATATTTATTTAAAAAGAAATTAAAATTTTAAGATAATTATAATTAAAATTTAATTGGAATATTATGATTCAAATTTTTATTCATTTGGATTGTCCGATTAGAAACCCCATATCACACTATAATTATTTTTTTTTTAAATTTCAGTCTAAAAATAATTGTCATAAATTCAATTTTACTTCACTTTATGGCAGTTATTTATTTCATTTTTTTTTAAATTAGATTGTAATTTATTAAAAGTTAAATATTCTAACAATTTTGATAAAAAAAAATTTATCGTAATAAAAAATTTTAAAAAATAACAAAAAAATGACAAATTGAAATTTAGGGGTGTCAATATTTGACTCGAACCGAAAATTCCAAGTTCAAGTCAACCCATTTGCTAGATGGGTTGGGTTCGGGTTTAATTTACTGACCATTTTCTAAAATCAGTTCGAGTTTGAGTTACTCAAAAAACTCAAAATTAATTCGAAATTACTCATATCCCACGCACACAATAATCTTGGACTCCTGCGCTCACACCCACAATGCCCCGTGCTCGCACCCACAATGCCCTCACTCACACCCACAATACTACTCATATGCTCGCCTACAAGCACACCAACGCCTGTGCCCCATGCTCTCGCCCCCTTAGCTTATAAGTGCTCGCACCTGCACCAGTGCTCGCCGCGCTGCCTTGTGGTTTGGCGTGCCGGGTCTGATTCATGTTCAGGAATCATACCCGTTTTGCAAATCAAGTTGGATTAGGGCGTCAATAAGAGTTGGACTCGAACCCGGCCCAAAAACCTAATTTGACACCTCCTTTGAAACTTGCTTGTTAATAAAAAGGAAAAAAGAAAAAAAGCTGCCCAAACTCCGAAGTCCAAACAGAGCGAAAACGCAATCAAACACCGAACAAGTTCTAAGAAATCAAGAAAAATGCAAACAAAAAGCGATCTACAATCAAAGCTTCGGCGACCGATCAAAACATACGAGAATACCAGTTCAGTTCTCGAGTGGAAGACAAGAGCAGATCATAGGAGAACGAGGCCAAGCTCTTTGGGCCTCAACACGTTCATGAGGCCGTAGTTGTAAAGATAGTAATGGAGTACTTTCTTATAAGGCACAGTCTCGAACTTGAGCTTATCAAGAAAAAGATCATTCCCCATAATTCCCTGCGCTCTGAATATATCACAGTCTTTTCTGCAAGCCATGATCACCAAATCTCTGATCAGATTCAAGAGACTTGTCTTCGACGCCGCATAGTAGAACAGAACCGCACATTTCACCTCCCGTCGCTTTCTTTTCTTCGTAATCTCCTTCTTCTGGATCACGAAGCTGCAGAAATCAGTGATCTCCTGCGTCTCCGGGCCCTGCACGACGTAGCTGTCAACCAGGCCTTGCTTCGGCAGAAGAAAGTGTTCAACGAAATGCACGTCCACCACCGGCGCCACCGTAAATGTCTTGAGATAATCTTTCAGCAAATCAACCACGGCAGCGATGTCCTGTCGCTTCATCTTACGAAACCCATCGTCTCCGGCTCCAGCGGAAGATTTTGAATCTCGACATTGCTTCGGTCTTCCATTTTATTCTTCTTAACGGCATAGCCGAGCTTGCGGAGCTTCGCAGGGTTGAGAAGGTGTTGAAGCCATTCGCAGGAACATAAGGGGGAGGCAACGCGGGCTTCGGTGGCGTAAACCCCTTGCCAAATCTCATTAACTGTGGCTCGGCGAGCGAGCTCCTTGATCAGAACGCATGATAGCAGCTTAGATCGGTGGGCCTTGGGGAGGCAGAGGAGGTTAGCAACTGCGACCCGGTGGCTCTCTGTTTTGATTCGGATTGTAGCAGGCGTGCCGGCGATGAATCCGGCAAGTTTCTTGGTTTTCTTATAGCGGATGCCGACGTGGAGAGATCTGATAAAACCGGGAGCGCGGAGGAACCAGCGGAGGAAAACGGGGGAGTAGGGGAAGTTCAGAACGCGGGTGCCTTCTTCGCCTCCGTCGAAGTAATAGCGGGTGATGAAGTCACGGAAGCTTCTGTCGATGTTGATGTCGATGGAGACCCATTTGAATTGGTTGGGGAGTCGGTGTTCTGAAAATTTCAAGAATCTTGATAGGGATTTGGGTGATTTGATCTGGCTGTCTTTCAAGTTGGTACCACCGGAGCGTTGAACAACCGGCTGGTTAATCCAGAAACGGCGATGAGAGGGACATTTGGCCGGAGAAGACTTGTCTTTCCTGC
Source organism: Dendrobium huoshanense (assembly GCA_016618105.1). NCBI lineage: Eukaryota > Viridiplantae > Streptophyta > Magnoliopsida > Asparagales > Orchidaceae > Dendrobium > Dendrobium huoshanense. The sequence continues at coordinate 6,134,033 of CM028351.1, read as the reverse complement.
CGTTGGTGGCGGCGCGGGAGGAAGATTGTTCGGCCATGGCCAAAATGGAGGAGGATAATGGGTTATTGTGATTTCTTTATATACAGAGAGATTCTTTTGCAGAAGGAAGCTGGGCGGGAAAAACAAAGGATTGAAGATCAAATGCGAGAAATCTAAAATGAATAAAAATTGCTTGTGAGGTTCTACAATTTCATTTAATGGGTTTAAATATGATCGAATTTATTTTAAGATTAATAAAATAAAAAAATTCAATTGAATGTCAATTTTAAAGTAAATCTCGAGGTTGTGAAAATCAGATCAGACAACAAATCGGAAGAGGGAGAGGTTCATGATTCGACCGGTCAAACCGGTGTCGAACCGGATGACGTAATAAATAATAATATTATTAAAAATCAATAAAATAAAATCATATAATATAAGTTTATGAGCATTTTATAATATTTATAAAATTTTAAAATATATAATAAAATTTTATACATATAAATATCATTTAACAATAATATATTTATAAGAATAATACTTAATATAATATATAAATTTATAATATAAAAAATTTATGATCATTAATATAATATAAATATTTAAATATATGACCATTTAATAATATTTATAAATTTAAAATATATATAATACAAAATTATAAATATAAATATCATTTAAAAATAATATATTTATATTTTATAATTAAATATATTTATAAGAATAGTATTTAATATAATATATAAATTTATAATATTAATATTTTATAATATAATTATTATAATATATATTGTAACAAATTTATAATACATATTATCCAAATTTGTAGTCCAATTAAGCAAAAATTTGAAGTCCAACTAGCCCAAATAAGCACAAATTCACATTCTAAACTATTCATACAATTTTTTAGTCCCACATCATAGTTGGAGTTTGATGATATTTCCTTGAATCCTTTCTAAAGTGAGAAGTACACTCTTTTTACAAAACAAATTATGTGAGGTATTTAAGATAACTTGTATGTATTATGGTAAAATTAATCATCATATTTAATAAAAATATTTTAAAAAGTTTAAAAAATTTAGAAAATTAAAATATATTTTTAAAATTTTAATTAAATAAAAATAAAATATTTTTATAAACCGACCGGTTCTTTCTAACCCAGACCGGTTCAACAATTAGATTCAAGTTTAATCGAGTCAACTTGAATTTAACCAAAATTTATATGCTGGGTTAACCAAAATTTATATGCTGGGTTGGGTTTAGGTCCACTTTTTTTCCCTTTATTATTAAATTGGTTAGATTCAAGTTAGACTCGATTCAAATTGAATTAATTTTGGGTGGGACTCAAATCTGATCTATTAACACATTTTAACACCCCCTAGTAGTATGTAAGTTGTGTGTGTGTGTGTGTGTGTGCGCGCGCGCGCGTGTGTGAGAGCCAGAGAGTATCAAGTTTAACTTCAAATCCCTCTCTAGTCTTATCAACAAGAAAAATATCATTAGTAAAAAGCATACATTATGTAGCAACCTCTTGCAAATGTCTAGTGAGAATATCCATAACTAATGCAATAAGATATGGGCTTAAGGTTGATCCTTAATGTAATCCAGCTGCAAAAGGTAAATACTTGATCTAACCACCTTGTGTTGAATACAAATAACAACACATGCATACCTGTGCTTAATCACTTGAATATAAGCATTATTAATCCCTTTCATTTCTGTAACTCTCCATAGCACTTCTCTGGATACTTTATCATATGCTTTCTCCAAATCAATAAATATCATAAGTAGATCTTTCTTATTTTATCTATACTTATCTATATTTAGTTTTTCTTTTGAATGATCGAAGCAATAGTAGGCGATATATAGAGCCTTGAAAACACAAAGACCCTCTTAAGATACTTTTCACTAATAGTTTGAGTATAAGGCTTTTTAGCAGCACCCTTAATAATTGGTACTTTAACAGTGTTCTTAGGAAGGAATTGCTTGAATTATATGACTTCAGAAATAGTTCCAAATTGAATGATTGTTTCTTCATATCCTGTGTTCAGAATGACCTGATGGAATTGCAATTTTGCTCCCCTCACCCAATTTCACGATCATGAATGAATTCACAGACGTCATATTCAGTAACTTGTCAATAGAACTTGTAGGAATAACAGTCAACCTGAACTTTGTTGGAAAAGAAAACACATGCATGTGATTAATGAACATCTATATTTAGTTGTAGGTGTTTGATGATTGAGTTTAAATATCCTTTTTCATCCAAAGATGGAGAGAGAAGTACTCTCCAGCAGAGTCGTCAGAAATCTGTTGGCTCAAGAAAAATGATACGAATGCATGAATCCCACTTTGCAGCCGTATGATTCCAATTCCCTTAAGTTAGATTGTAGTTATCCAGATTTCCCCTGAGGGTAGTGTTAGGGTTTATAGATCTGGGGTCCTTACTTCCTATGAGCACAAGCACTCATAGTTAATTACCCCTCTTAACACATAAGAGAGAACTCTCAATTAAGAATGAAATAATCTTTAGATAATTTTAGTCTCAATAGTAGGAAGATGGAGGTTAACTCGATCAAGATCCAATGGTTCCATCGTCCTAAGTATATCATAGATTTCAGTCTACCAACACTAACAATCATTGACCGTAATGTCCATGGAATCTGATTAGCAGCCATGGGTTGCCTCATATTAGGAATCCCAAGTAGATTGAAGTGGTTAAAAGTGAGTTTTAATTTTGTTAGGTGATTTGGGGTTTATATCTATTAGAATACCAAGAAATTTATTTAGTTTGAGATTTATTACTTCATTTAGAAGTAACACGGGAATTTGGTTTGGAGTGGGTCTTATGGCTTTTTTAGGAAGTAATATAGGGATTTAAATTTAGGTTAGGACTTACAGCTTTTGTAGAAAGTAGTCCGATGATTTAAATTTATGTTGGGACTTACGACCTTTGTAGAAAATAACCCGGGGATTTGATTTGGAATGTGTCTTATTGTTTTATTTACGAGTTGCCCAAGGATGGGTCTTACAACCTAACTCTATAGTGAGGCTGCAAGAGAATTTTAATTATTTGGGTAGAACTTATGGATTCTCTTAAAAAGTAGCTTGAAAAATAGGTCTTATAACATAATCTTTTAGACAAAGATGCCCATAGGTTTGAATTTTAGTTTGATTTAATCTGGATTGGGGCTTATGGCTTCCTTAGAAGTTGCCCGTTAATTTATTTAGTTTGGAGCTTATGACTCCAATTAGGAGTTAACCGTTAGTTTATTTAATTTGTGGCTTACGACTTCAATTAGGAGCTGCCCGTGTGATTTAATTTGGGTAGGGCTTATGACTTCCTTAGAAGTTGCCTAATGAAAGGTCTTACAACCTAACCCTATAAGCTAAGTGGCCCAATTAGTAGGTCTTACAACCTAGCCCTTATAGACTAGGATGCCTGAATTAGGGATATATGATTGTATTGCCACCTAAATATTTCCCTCAGAGGTCTGACTTACGACTCATATTAGGAGTGGTTGGGGATTTTAATCGGGGGATAAGAGTTAGATCAATTTTACCTAAAACTTTCCCCTAAGATCAGACTTACTGCTCCTATCCTACGAAAGTTGCCGGGTAGTGAGTTTTACAACCAAGTTCTTATAGATAAGGTTGTACATTGTGGTTTGAGTTTTTAATCTAGGGTCGTTCACTTGGAAGTTCCTTAATAAGCGGGTCTTACTACTTCGCTTAGTAGCTCAAATAGTGGGTCTTACAACTTAGTCATATAGGCTAAGATGCACATAAGTTTAAATTTGATTATTTAGGTTTTTAGGATCATTATAATTTATTTAACAATTTTTCTAGGTTGTGGGTCTTACGACTTCACTTAGAAGTAACCCGCTGGTGGGTCTTAATTTCTAACCTTATAGGCTAGGATGCCCGAAGGTTTAAATTTGATTGTTTGGATTAGATTTGGGTTAAGTCTTATGACTTTCCTTAGAAAGTTGTCTGGTTATTTATAGAATTGTTAGGGTCGATGTATTTCATTTTAAAAAGTTTCTTTAACGCATGGGACTTACGACTTCACTTAGAAGTGGCCTGTTGGTGGGTCTTACAACATAATCTTATAGACTAGGATGCCCGAAGGTTTAAATTTGATTGTTTGGATTAGATTTGTGTTAGGTTTTAGGACTTCCCTTAAAAAGTTGTCTGGTTATTTATAGAATTGTTAGTGTTGATGTACTTCATTTTAAAAAGTTTCCTTAACGCATGAGACTTACGACTTCACTTAGAAGAGGCCCGTTGGTGGGTCTTACAACCTAATCCTATAGACAATGATGCTCGAGTGAGGGGTCTAGGTTTGTGTTGTTACCTCAATATTTCTCTCAGAGGTCAGACTTACGACTTCTATTAGAAGTGGACGGTGTTTTAATTAAGGGTTAAAGGTTAGGTCAATTTTATCTAAAAACTTTTCCTAAGGTCAGACTTACTATTTTCCTACGAAAGTTGTCAGGTAATGGGTTTTACAACCGAGCTCTTATAAACAAAGCTGCCCAAGAATTTTAATTGAAAAGGTTTTAGTTTGTTGAGTTGACACCAGTTATTTAACACTTAGTGCTTTATTATAGTACTTTGCTACACTAGTAAATTTTTACTGTAATGGTTTTTTTTTTACCGTTTGGTAGCTTCTTTTCAATAATTGTGTATTAGTATTTTACTTCAACATTTTCAGTTTTAGTATTTATTTGAATATTAAACTATTTATAGACCTGTCAATATTGGACCCAACCCGAACCTGACCCAAAATTTTTAGGTTTGGGTTGACCCGAACCTGAAGCGAGTCGGGTTCAGGTTCTGAAAACCTACTCGTTTGAAAAATCGGGTTAAGTCCGGGTTAACCTAAGAACCCGGGAATAAACTGAAATGACCCGGAATGCACACAAATACGCCTGCTCGGAGTGACCTTGCCCGCTTCCCGGCTGTCCCGCCTGCCTGGCTCGAGCCTGCCCACCTGCTCGATTGTGTCAAGTCGTAGTGCGTCCCGAGGCTGCCTCGCATCGCATCCCAAGGACATGTCAGGTCGCGTCCACGCCATTTTTTGGTAGTTTTGTGCCGCATCCAGCGTTCGCGGCAGTCCCGCGCCGCATCTGGCATCCGGCATCAGCATCCAGCGGTTCCGCATCGCTTCTGGCGTCCGGCATCTGGCGTCCGGGTCCAATGGTTCCGCGCCGCGTCCGACGTCCGCGTCCAGCAGTTCCGCGCTGCTTTCGCTTCTGGCATCCGGCGTACGTGGGTCGGGTCGGGTTGACCCGAACCAAAAGCAAGTCGGGTTTGGGTCCAAAGAATCGACCCGTTTGCAAAAATGGGTCTGGTTGACCAGAACCTGAATAGTGCCGGGTCAGTTTCGGGTTCGACCCGAACCCGACCCGTAACCCGAAATTGATAGGTCTACTATTTCAATATTTAATGAACTTTATTTATTTGTTGCAGGGGCTCGTACATGAGAACTTTGGAGAGCTCGGAGATTATGTTGTTCTGTTGGAGAGTTTCAGTTTATGTTGTAGGGAGTTTTGTATAGGAATTTTTAGGGTTTTGTTTGAGTTGTGTTTTATTTGAGTTTGAGTTGTTTGTAGGTTGAGTTGATTACTTTGTATACATGTCTATAAAAATGAAATTTACAAAGAAATTTTACCATAAAATTGTGGGTTCATGTTTCCAACTAAAAAAAAGTCATTGTAGATAACTTCAAGCTCTTTGGCTTAGAAGGCAAAGAGGGCAACTCATTCAATTTCACACAGTAATTTTACTCTAACAATAAATTTGTTTTCAAGTCATTTTACTTTCGGCATGCAAAAAAGTTTAGAGATTTGTGGAAAAGAAGTTATCCAAAATGTGGAAGAGTTTTTCCCTTTATGCAATGCTTCAATTCAATTTTCCTAGATTAGAAATCAAATTAACATTGCTCATTCATTAAAAAAATTGATTTAAAAATACAATTTATAAAAATCTGATTTATAAAAAAAAACTAATTTGAATTAAACTATCCCAATTTATATAAAAAACTGATTTATATAAAAAAATTTTAAAAATTTTTGGCGGCCTCCCGGCATCACCTCCCAACTGAGGGAGAAATCGAGACGGCACATAACATATTTTTTCTAATGAATCTCTTTTAATTGTGATGTTAATAAGAGCATATACATTCTTAGATCTCTATCGAGCTTGTTGAAAAAAAAAACAAGATTGTGAAAACCGGACCAGACACATATCGGAAGGAGAGGTTCACAGTTCGACCGGTCGAACCGTTGAACCGGATGACGTAATAAATAATAATATTATGATAAAAAATTAATAAAATTAACATAATAATGAAATATAATAACCACATACTTTAATATAAATTATTGCTTATTTATATTACATATTTAGATATAAACTATAAATATAAAATATATAAAAAACTCACAATACAAATTAATTGTTTATAATATATAATTAAATATAAAATTTTAAATATAAAAAATAAAATATTATTAACTAAAAAAATAAAATATAAAAAAATAAATATTATTCATATTATAAAAATAAATATATAATCAAATATATAAAAACTAAATGGATAAAAAAAAAAAAATATTATCAACTAAATAAATAAATATTATTCATATTAAAAACTAATTAAAAAACCATTAAAAATTTTTTTTGCTTTGTATAGTGTATACATGAAACCAAATATAGCTTTTTTTTTGTATGGTTTAGTATGATGTTTTGTTTTGCATAGTTTATATGGCTTTTTGCTTTTTCACATGATAGGAGCTCAAATGAAGCGTTGTGAAGACATGTGAGAATGTTACAAGTAATTAATGATTTTTAAAATTTAAAATATTTATATTAATGATTAAGTTTAAGATTTATGTAATATTAAATAATTTATTTAATTTATTTTTAAAATTTTGGACTGGCTGGTTTTAGAAAACCGGGACTGGTTCTCCGGTTCCTGGTTGAACTACCGGTTCTGGCCGATTTGATGCACACCCGATTTTAAGAATGAACCGGACTGACCTTCAGATCAGTTCACGGTTGAACTGGTTGGACCGCCCGGTCCAGTCGAGTTTTCAAAACGTGGGAAAAAAATGATGTCCACCAACTTCCTATGATTGTATCACCTCCTTAAATTTTTTTTGCATTTCATACCTTATGCCTAAGTATGACGCATACTAATTCAATATTCTTGATTATGCCTACTTCTCTCCATCGAGGATACACATTACAACTAATTTTAACTACCTATATGATTATTATTTGCATTAAATTAGGATCTAGCAATATTGAAAATAGAATTTTTATCATTTAAGGAACAACCCCCCCCCCCCCCCCCCCAACAAAAAAAAAAAAGGTGCAACCCCCTTGGTCAGCTTTCATTTTATTTATTACAGGCCTTTTTCCATTTCAAGTCTTCAATCCACCTTCTACCCGGACCATGCAATGCTTCAGCTGTAGAGAGAGAAAGACTAATGGGGTAAAATATTGAGAGAGGTATGAATAACAACTTTCCATTGTGGACAGAATGATGAAAAGAGATTTTGACGCAGAGTTGCAAGGCTATTTAATAAATTATTATTTAAAATATTTAACTATTTAAATACGATTTTATTAAAAAAAAATTTGTTAACTGACTACTCTTTTCTCGTGACTCATGAGTCACTACTTCGAGCACGACTTTTAATTTTCCCTTTCGCTCCTCTCTTGCCCCAAAACGAAAACCACCCGTTGCAGATGTTTATATCTTCTAAGCTCTAAGGGCCATGATATTTGCATTTTTAATTTTAATCTCATTGGCTCCGATAACGAGACGACAAACATAAATATTTTAATATATTCTAACCTTCCAAATGAGACAACAAATATGGCTATTTTAATTCAGGCCCCCTTAATAAAAATTTTGGTTCCACCACTGCAGACAAGCAGCAGAATTGAAGCAAATTCATTTTATTAATAGCATAATAGAAAAAAATAGAAAAATAGATATCATCAGAATGGTTCAATGGATCTCCTATACCTCCTTTTTTACTTATATAATTACTTCCACAACACAAATGAAATACTCTAATGATGGTATCAAGTATTTTCCTAAATCTCCTTAGTTGTCACCCTAAGAAAAATTTAGAGAAGCATTCTGAATTGCATTGAAATTATCTAAGTGATTGAACTACCTTGCAAGCATACATAATGATTATTTTTAGGAAAACACAAAGTAGACAACTGGCGCTACGATGCTTAAAAGGTTGGCGCAGTTGCGCCTAATAAATGAACTAATCGCTACGCCACGACGCTGCTGACTTTCGAATATTGTGGCACCGGAAGAGCAATTTTGGCGCCGAGGCATTATAGATTGTGATGCTGCGGCGCTTGAAGACAGTAAGCTTGGCGTTGCGAAGTTGATATTTTGATGTTGCGACACTACCCGATCGAGAAGTTGTCATCGCAATGTCTTTTAGTAGCACTTCAGCAGTGTTCTTGAAGACACAACAACGTTGATTTGTTCGACGTCACGACGCTGAATGATAATTAGAATTTTTTTTGCATTTTTGTATTTTTCTTGTACATCATAACTAAAATAATATATTTTAACTAAATATATAACACATAAATACACATTATTTATTCTAATCAGACTTAATTAGATTTAAAATAAAATTTGACTCTTAATAAAATACAATAAATAAAAAGTATTCATATAATTGATTACCATAGTTGGATAAAAACTTTATAAAGAAAGGGTGAAATATTAAAATTTATAGGGTGGTAGGAATGAAACATATAAGTGGCACTTTTTATATTAAAATTGTATATTGATAATAAGAATGAAATATTAAAAATTTAAATATTATATATATAAATAGTATGATACAAAATAGTATTCACTTAAATCCCATTAAAAAAAAAAAAAAACTTTCAATCTACTATAAATTGAAAATTTTGGGGTTTTTTTAGGAATGCAGTATCCTTCGAACTGTAAGCAGAGGATAACACCTGTTCTTCCCTAGGTCAACATGGAGCTTGAACAAGAAGATGGCAATTCAATTCCTATAGAAGTTGGATCACCGACACTTATCGGGAGAGATCTAGGGTTAGTGTTAGGGTCATCTTCGTCCGACCGCTTCATCTCCCGCCACCATGTTTCACTTCAGTTTGTAGATAACAGGGACGACAAGGTCGACGCCAATGATCAAGCTGAGGAACTTCTACTGTCATTTGAAGTTGTTGGTAAAAATCCCGTCTTGGTTTGTGGTAAAGACGGAGAAGGAAAGAGAATTTATAGGAAGTCGGAGAAAGGAGTGCTAAAAGCAGGCGACCGCATTTCTTTATCAATAAGAAACCCTAATTTCCTCTTTGTTAAGAGGAGGGAAGGAAGGAAGGGTGAGGTGGAGAGCAGCGTATTGGAAGCCTTGGCGAGGCGTGAGAGAAGGACGCGGCAGCGGAGGAAGGAAGCGGAGGAAAGGGCGAAGTTGGTGGAGGTTGGCGGAGAAACTGAGGAGGTGGCTTGTGAAGGTTCGGGTCTAGGGATTGGTTCGTTGGATGTTTCAGGGATTGATCCGGTGAAAGGTGCGAGTAATTTCTGAATTGATTCTTTGATTCTGTTCGAGGCATTTTCTACTACGGATTTCTATATTTATTTGGCTGCATTAGATTTAAAACTAATTACAGAAAAGGATAAACTATAATCATTTTCGATTGTTCAAATAATATGATGTTGAACTAAATGCTCTATTTTTTATGGACATCGTTGTTCTTAGATTACATTGAATAAAACAGGCTTCTAATGTCCTTCGGGTGCAGAGTTTGGATTCTTGGTGAAGGGTCATGAGTTTGATCGTTATCCCAGGCACAAAATCCGCCCTTTTAAGGATTGGAATTGGTTTCTTGAAGACCCTCGAGGCGTGAGTAATGAATATGATGAAGAAGATGACGCTTTTGGAGCCATGAAGGGCAAGCATCAGAAAAAGAAGAAAGGAGGTGATAATGATGATGAAGACTGGGATGGAGAGAATCAGGATGTGAATACTTTGGCTGCAAATCCTGGAAGTGCTAAGCGCCCAAGATACTCTACCAGATTAAAAGACTCAAAGAAACAACTTGTTAATATTCCGGGCCATAAGAAGCTTTTAAATAAAGGATTTAATGGTGGACAGAAAGAAGTTGATAATGAGGATGATGAAACCCTGGGAGGTTTCATTGTTGGTGATGATGATGTAGAAGAGGAAGAAGAAATAGCAGAAGAAGAAACGGAGGAAGAGGAGGAAGACGGTGATGATGAGGAATCTGATGTTGACTGACTGGTTCTATGATTTATGGTTAACCAAACCGAGAAAGTTGTGGTACTTGATAGAAATTTGGTATGTGGCACTTCGTTCTTTCACTTCAGTTTGAATTCAAAATTGTTTTGTCTTATAAATATGATGATAGCCATATCTTTTTCGTTTATCAGTCACACATTCTGTCAATTGTGAAGCCTCTTTTGTATGCCAACCAAAGATACCAAAATGTGTTTATTTGCTTCTTTTTTTTTTTTTTTTGAATTATACCTTTGAGAGTGAGGCTAGGTAATTATAAAATTTGAACTTTAGGCTTCGTTTGAGACGGCTTTTTAATTGCTTCTTGAAACAGTTTTCTGATATAAAAATTAAATTTTTTTTACTAAAAAAACTGCTTCAAAAAGGAACAAAAAAAACGTCCCAAACGAAGTCTTATGTTTCGTTTGGGACGGCTTTCTTATTGCTTCTCAAAGCAAATTTTTAGTACAAAAAATTTCCTTTTTGTACCAGAAAGCCGCTTTAAAAAGCAGCAAAAAAACTGTCTCAAACGAAGCCTTAGTATTACCAATGAACCGTTTGCCATTGTGGCAGGTTCGTCAATTAGCCTGTTTGTTATAGTTGTGTTGTCGTTAAGATGGTAAATAGCCTTGTGATCCCATTGATCCTAGCATTAAGATAAAGTTCATGTCTATTTATAACATCAACACATTATATACTTAGGTTTTGTTTGGGACGGTTTTCTTACTGATTCTTAAAGTAATTTTCTAGTATAAAAATTTTAATTTTTGTACTAAAAAACAGCTTTATGAAGCAGGAAGAAAGCCTGTCCCAAACCAAGCCTTAGTGACGTATATGAAAGTTGCAAGATCTGGCTATGCCATTTGTTTGTTAAAAATCTAGGTTGAGATGACTTGTAAAGTTTAACTGGTTTTCTATAATGTGCATGATCTGCATATATGATTAGTTTATGGATAGTTGTATAGAACAAATTTTAGGGACTTGATCATTACAACTGCTTAATATTGAAGAAACTTCAAACATGCTTATGTTTTTGGTACATCTGATATCTTTATCGACGCTATCGGGGGCAAAAAATTCATCTCATGATTCTACTAAAAGTTAGTAAAGGATTAGAGTTGACAATATCCATTTTATAGATTTTTTTTTCTTTTTGTCGAAAATTAACATATCATGTCCTTATAAGAATGAGTGCATAATAAGTATTCATAAAGCCAACCCCAGATATTTGGAGTAAGGCTATTGATGGTTAAGGTTTTGTTTGGGACGACTTTATTACTGCTTTTTAAAGTAGCTTTTTAGTACAAAAATTTCTTAAACTAATAAATTTTGTACTAAAAAATTGCTTCAAAAAGCAGTAAGAAAGCCGTCCCAAACCAAGCCTAAGTTCCAATAATGTTAGTCTAATATTTTTTTTTGTTATGCGTGCATATCTGAAATGCGTTTCTCTACCAATCCATACATTTTCCTTATACACATTTATGCACAAGTGTTTATTTAGACTAACACGTATTAATGAGCTTGCATATTCCAGGATTTCTATTTTCAGGTGGAGTGACTGTGCTGCTGAGAAAGCTATAGGTTTTATATAGCAAAACTAACCAGAGACATGAGGAAGTGTTGTTTCAGAACTTGCTTTCATTCACGAAATGGCAGGTTCTTTCTTGGGATGAAAATATATTGTTTTCTATCTTTTCCCCTCAAAATCCTGGTGCAATGCAAATTGTTAAGGTATTTGAAAGTTTCAAATTAGTCTCACATAAGATACTACAACAACAACAACAACAGCAAGATTTTATCCCACTATGTGGGGTCGGCTACATGATTCTTTTTTCTTTATTGTGTCATGTTAAAAATTAAATTCTTATTTAAATCTAATAAAGAAATGTTATTTATAATATTTTCTAATCAAGTCTTTTTAGGTCTACCTCGACCCTTCTTAACGTAAGTCAAATCTAATACATCAATACTTTATGATGAAGAATGTTGGGCATTAAAATAGAGCATAATAGTAAGTTAAGTGTTGTAGAGATGAGGATACTCAGGTGGATGAGTGGCATCAGATAGTTAAAAAATCTATTATTGTTGGAATGCAGAGTGGTTGGTCATCACTTGTAACTATAAATTTTTGGGCGGAAAATTAATTTTGATCATTGATGTATTTTGGTTCAAATTTGATTACTCTTTGGTTCACACTCTTAACAAGCGGTATGAGAGCAGGTAGTTTGATTGTGATTGAGGTTATGGCTCTTATGGGTCTTTGTTCCTTATTCAATTTTAGTGATTTTTGAAATGGCTAATTCTCTTGATGGCTTCATTCGGTCATCTCTTGTTACATGATACTTGATGATATTGAGAAGCTTATATTTATGAGGGTCTAATGGCAAATATAGAGAACTCTTTTATGAGGGGGAATATTAAGACATGAGAGAGTATTAGATTTAGGTTTCGTTTGGAACAACTTTTTTTCTGCTTTTTAAAGTAGTTTTTTAGTACAAAAATTCAGAAAGAAAGCCGTCTAAAACGAGGCTTCGTTTGAGACGGCTTTTTCACTGTTTCCTAAAACAGTTTTTTAGTATAAAAATTAACATTTTTATATTAGAATGTTGCTTTAAGAAGCAGTAATAAAACCATCTCAAACGAAGCATTAGTCTCACATTTGAATAATCGAAAAGTATGTTGATATATAAAAGTCTGGTTCATTATTTCTTGACTACTTTGCTTTCTTGTGAATCAAGTCTTTTGTTCATAGATGAAAGTTTGATTGGTAAGAGGAGACCAGTTTTAGAGACCTTGAGTACTAGTGCCTCAAAATAAAGCATGGAATACATCAATGCAGAAGCTTATCTCTTGACCCCTTATTTATTGATTTGAATTGAGGCATATACAATACATAATTGACTACATATATGTATATACAAAAATAGTAAGTGGAAAACATAGGTATCATATAACACGATTAGAATATCTGACTTGTGAAGATCCTCCGCCGAGCTAATAAGAAGTCGATGGCTTGGTGTATATATATGGACGAATAGTTGATCTTAGTTTCCCATATGAAGGAAGTCGTTCACTTGAATAGTTGCTTAGGCGGATATGATAGGCCGCATTCGTCTGCTTGAGATGAGTTCATAGATCATAATTGTTTGTTTGGGGCAAATTCATTTATAGATTAGTGAGTTCTTTTTATGATGAGACTAAGTAGACTAAGATGGCTTCACTTGAGCTGGACTGATTTAATTTTGACCCGATTTTCTAGATACTCATTTACCTATTTGCTAAAAAGAATTTCTTTTAGTGCATTTTATTGGATGATGACTCTATTTTAATGTGGTTTATTTAGTTTCTTTCAGATTATGGGTGTCAGTTTTAGGTAGTAGATTAGAGAGATTAATTCAGGTTGATGGGTTAAGGTTTGGTTTGATCCAGTTAATTTGAGTTGAATATGGTTGACTTGAACCTAACCCGTTTATCATACTTGTCAAAATATTTGATTTGAATCCAACCTGTTTGATTCATTATCATATGGATCGTGTAATTTTTTAGATCAACATGCCTATTTAACCCAACTATGATCCTCTTAACCAGAATGATAATAGGTCAATTTTAGGTTATCGATTCAACATGAATCAGACTCGAAAATTAATCTGATCAATTGCCGCAATTGCTATGCGATCTCCTTACTTTTCTATAAAGATATTTTGCAACTTTCTTATTTCAATATTACAAAATCAACCCCCTACCTTCATTCCCATGGATTAAGGCCTTACAAGTAAAATAGATGCACACCAAATTTAGTCTTAGCATTTAGACATTACCTTTAAATAAATGTATTGTAATAACACATATTATTGAAAAAATATTTAACTGTAAGGCTCTATTTGAAATTACAATTATTTATAAAAATAATTGTAAAATTATTACAGAGAAATTAATTAAAAAAAAACATTGCAAGCATCATATTTTTTTCTCTTTTGAAAATATCACATATTATATATCTTATAACTTTCAAATCTTAGTAAATTTGATTGTAAAAAATTTCATCATTTTGCATCCTTGAATATTCGTGGCGGTAGAGAAATATAAAGTTTAACGTCTTAGTTTTGTACGAAGATCCAACACGTAATTAGATAAAAAGATAGGGTGTAGCACTCATAAGAGAAACCAATATTTTTATGTGGAAAACCCTGAAAAGGGGAAAACCCACTAGACCTGATCCAGTTTGAATGAATCAACTATTATTTGCAGTCGGTTACAAAAGAGACCCTTCCTTGGGGGGAGGACTTGGCTTGGTGTACATTATATGGAGTACATTATATGGTGGGAATACAAAGAATCATTGTTGACATGTTCGTTTGGTCGGAAGGACCCTAGTCGGTGGGCAACGGAGGTCATAAGGACCATTGTCTAGCGACGGAAGTCGGAAGGACTGTAGCCAATCATAGTCGATGAGCGATAGAGGTTGGAAGGATTGTAGTCGGCGGGCGACAGAGGTCGGAAAGATCGTAGTCGGCGGGCAACAGAGGTCAGAAGGACCGTTGTTTAGCGACGGAGGTCGGAAGGACCGTAGTCAACCATAGTTGGCGTGCAATGGAGGTCGAATGGACCGTTATCTGGCGACAGAGGTTAGAAGGATAGTAGCTAACCATACAAGTACTTTAATATGATATGGAATTTATGTAACTCCAATGATATTGAATATGAAGTTGAGATTATTGCATGAGCTTGATAAACTTGTCTCTTAGAGAAAACTAAGTTGTTCATGCATCTTTGAAATATGCTTAGATATATTGCCCCCCCCCCCCCCCCCCCCCCAATATTTTTTAAGGCTTTTTTAGAAGGCTAAGGTTTTCGTATGAGTGATGATTTTATGAACCACTTGCTTTCATAGAATTTTTATAGAGAGAATGTTGTTCACTCACAGTATTGCTCGAAGATATTAACCTATGTAGAAGAGATCAAGAGAATCCACAAAAGATGTATGACCTATCTGAGGATGTATGTCAGAGCCCTGCTCGATGACATTAACTTATGTGAAAGAGGTCACGAAAATTCACCAATGATATATTACATATCCGAGGTTGTATGGTAGAGCATTGCTCGATGAAGTCAACCTATGTGAAAGAAGTCGAGAGAATTCATCAAGGATGCATGAGTTATATAAGGTTGTACGTCATAGCGTTGCTCGATGACGTTAACCTGTGTTGAAGAGATCGAGAGAATCCTCCAAAGATGTATGACTTATCTGAGGTTGTATGTCAGAGTCCTGTTCGATGATATTAACCTATATGGAAGAAGTTAAGAGAATCCACCAATGATATATAACCTATCCGAGGTTGTATGTTAGAGCACTGCTCGATAATATTAATCTATGTGGAAAAGGTCAAGGGAATTTACCAAGAATGTATGACCTTTTCGAGGTTGTATGTCAGAGCACTGCTCAATGACGTTAACCTATATGGAATAGATTGAGAGAATCCATCAATGATGTATGACCTATTTTAGGTTGTGTGTCAAGCCCTGCTCGATGATGTTAATTGATATGGAAGATATTGAAAAAATCCATTAATGATATATGACCTATCTGAGATTATATGCCAAAGCCATACTCGATGATGTTACTCTATATGGAAGAGATTGAGAGAATCCCCCAAAGATGTATGACCTATCCGAGGTTATATGATAGAGCCCTAATCGATGACGTTAATCTGTATATTAGCCCTATTCGAGGTTATCCGAGGTAGAATCGAACCCCCCGGGATCGATTTTGCCTTGATTGGGAGGGGTAAGCACGTGCATGTATCCTGAATTAAAGGTGAACAGTGGTCTATCTTTAGACCATAATTGCCTTTTTGAAGTCAAGATAAAGACATTTCCCAAGGAGTAGAAGTCCAGCAAAGGACTGTATAAAACTTATAATTGATTGGAAGCATACTTGCATTTGTTGGGATTTTCTTGAAATATCATCTTGATGTTGTAAAGCATTGGAGGATCTTTTTTATTATAGTGTGAGTCAACATCGCCCCGTAGTCCGCATCGGATTCTTATGAAATTGATGCAGCAATAACTAATATTAGGGTATTGACATGAACGATATTTTTATATTGGAGCAATAGTTGCCCCTAGTTAGGAATGATGTTACTATAGACAATGCCAAACTGTTACATCCTGTAGTATTCGCGACGATAGAGAAATATAAAGTTTAACTTCTTAGCTTTGTACGATAACTTCTTAGCTTTGTACAAAGATCCACCACGCAATCAGATAAAAAAGAGTGTGTAGCATTCATAAGAGCAACTAAACTTTTTATGTGGAAAACCTTAAAAACGGGAAAAACCACGGGGCATGATCCAATTTGAATAAATCTACTATTATTTACAGTCAATTACAAATGAGACCCTTCCTTGGGGGGAAGGCCTTGGCTTGATGTACATGATATGGAGTATATTATATGGTGGGGATACAAAGAATCACTGTTTATGTGTTCGTTTGGTCGAAAAGACCATAGTCGACGGGCGAAGGAGGTCAGAAGGACCATTGTTTGGCAATGAAAGTTGGAAAGACCATAGTCCCTCGTGGTTAGTGGGCGACATAGGTTGGAAGAACCATAATCGGCGGACGATGGAGGTCGGAAGGATTATTATTTGATAACGGAGGTTGGAAGGACTGTAGTCGGTGGGTGTCGGAGGTCTAAATGATCGTAGTTGACAAGAAACGGAGGTCGGAAGGACCGTAGCCAACTGTAGTTAGCAGGTGATGGAGGTTGAATGGATTATAGCCAACCATAGTGAGCGGGCGACAGAGCTCAAAAGGACCGTTGTCGACGGGTGATGGAGGTTAAAAGGACCATTTTTTTGCAACGAAGGTCGAAAGGATCGTAGTCAACCGTAGTCGGCGGACGACGGAGGTCAGAAGGATCATTGTCTAGCGGTGAAGGTCGGAAGTTCGATGTTGGGCGGAAGCACGGCATCGAGTAGAAGTCCGACGGAAGTCCGACAATAGATGGAAGTTTGGTGTTGGGTAGAAGTACGACGTTAGGTAGAAATATGGTGACGGGCATAAGTCTGGCGATAGGCGGAAGTTCGGTATTGGGTAGAAATCTGATGACGGTCGGTAGATGCACAAAACTCTAACGTTAGTTGGTGGTCTGGTAGGAACTCCGATGTTAGTCGACTGTCGGGCAGAACTCCGACATTGGTCGGTTGCCGGGTGAAAGTTCGATGGTGGTCGAGGAGGAGTCTCTTCATTCTCTTTTTGCTTGGGCCTCCTTCATCCCCCCTCCCTCCTCGTTTGGGGGTCCCTTCTTATGAAAAATGAGGGGTCTATTTATAGTTTTTTGAGAGTAGCATGGTCAGTAAATAGTAGGAAGATCATGGGTAGTTTGAAAGTAGTTTGAATGGATGACCGATGTTGAATCCCTTGATCATGGACCATTTATTAGACATTTGAATGTTTTAATGATATCATAATTCGGCGATCTTAAGCTCATCTTGTCGAACCGCTTGATTCGACTATAAGCATGTCATGTTTGGAAACCGTTTGGTAATCCAAATTATGGTTTGAACCTTTCGAATGTGCTTCAGGTCTTCGATTTGGTCCCATTTTGAGCTCGGATTGGGTCGAATTTGGTGTCGTTGGATTCATATTTTTGAGACCATCGGTTCGATTATAAGTGTCACGACCCGACCCGACGGGGACGGATCCCGCCCGAGCCGGATCGCGACGAGAGACTTACTTGCTTATCCAGGATCTGGCTTTGGATTAGGTTACTGAACTGATCTTCCCAGTACTTAACTCAACAGAAACACACAGAACAACAGAGCTACTAAAAACATCAAATGCAGCGGAACAAAACATCTATCTTTTCATTTCCTCAAAATAATCATCTACAGAACAGTACATGGCTTTCAACAGAAAGAAAGACAGAACAGGAAAGCCATGACTGTACAAAAATCAAAAGTACAAAAGTACCTATACTGATCAGACTCTGAACTAATCCTGAACCTCCTTGCCCTTCCCAGAACCTGAAAACCACCAGAAAGCAAGGGTGAGCTCAACAGCTCAGCAAAGCAACAAACCACCAATCTAAATTTTCAGAAACCAAAACCAAACTCATCAGACAGAAATCAGATCAGAAATCGGAACAGAATCGGAAATCAGAACTTATACGGACAGATATCAAATCAGAATCAGAGTTGTACAGATCATATCACAACAGAACAAATCAACAGAGTCAGAATCAGAAATCAGAATCGTACGGATCATATCATATCATAATCACGTTTTCTTACAGAACAGAACAGATACAGAAAAACAGATGCATATAGCTAAATGCCCTGACACTGACGGAATCTCTACGGATTCCGGCCCCTTATACCTCCCTTCCCAGACACTGACTGAATCTCATAGGATCCAGGCCCCTTATGTCTCCCTTTGTGCTCACGGCACCAAAACAGATGTGCTTATAGCACCAGAACAGAATTCATCGGATCCGGAACAGAACAGATATCAGATTTCAGATTTGAGCTCATTTCAGATTTCCCGTTTCACTAACTGAATCTCATAGGATTCAGGCCCCTTATAACTCCCTTTTTATAGCTTATACACATAGCATTTCAATTCAGAAGAAATCCGGACAATTCAGAAATTACCCAAAAATCGGGCAGCACAACGGCAGTATACAGAATTTACACAAAAATTCCTGCAAAGAAAATTTACCGAATTCGCACAGAACATAGATAATCATATTCCAGAACATTTATTCTACTGCACAGATAATTTCCAATTTCATAGAAAATTGTAGTCTACGAAAAACATCGCCGAATCAAAAATACCCGGACAAAAATCTTCGGAACATAGTCAAAACGTGCACACCCGGCACGGCAACGATATACAGAAACTTACGCGGTAAAAACTGAACCGATCAAAAGATACGGACGAAAAACCGTAACGAAAACGAAATCCGGACAGAAAAATACCGCCAACCGCGACGGAACTGAAAATTGAGAAAGACGGAATGTGCCTTACCTCGTGCACAGCAAATTCTTCAACAGTCACTTCGATCGAAAACGGCTCCGCGTCTCCCCGAAATCAACTTTTCCAAAAGCTTCTTTTTCTCTCTCCTCAGAGCTGAAATCAGATATTTTTATTTTTAATTTTTCTCTCTCTTCAAATCGTCTGATTTCCCTTAAATCATACACATATCGGCCTGGCCGATCGTCCCGATCGTCCTGGACGATCAGACCAAACCAACATCGCCTGGCCGATACTCCAGGGCGATGATCAGGCCGATCCTTATGAACAGTGTCAATCGGCCTGGCCGATATCCCCGATCGGCCTGGACGATACCTACAGAAAATCACCTGGAGCAAAACTGGGCAAAATCTGGAGCTGATTTTCTACTGATCGTCCCAGGACGATCCAAAATCGGCCTGGACGATCCTGGAGCAGATTGTGATATTACAATCTCCCCAACTCAGAAAACTGTCATCCTCGACATTATCCAATCCAAACTCAGTCAAAACAAGTACGGGTACGACCGTCTCATATCAGACTCTTTTTCCCACGTTGCTTCCCGTGCAGTCCGGTGCTTCTACTGGACTTTAACCATCGGAATCTCTTTATTTCTTAACTTTCGGACGTCGTACGCCAAAATCAACTCTGGCTCTTATGATCAGTAAACATCTCACATGTGACGCCATACAGGTAATGACGCCAAATCTTCAAAGCAAAAACAACTGCAGCTAACTCCAAATCATGTGTCGGGTAATTCTTCTCATGTGGTTTCAACTGTCTCGAAGCATAAGCAATTACCTGACCATGCTGCATCAGGACACATCCCAATCCTTTCAGTGAAGCATCACTGAACACCTGAAAACCCTCCGTACCTGACGGAAGTGCTAACACTGGAGCTGAAGTCAAACAATCCTTCAGTCTCTGAAAACTAGCTTCACACTCCGGTGTCCAAACAAAAGGAACCGACTTCTGAGTCAGTCTCGTCAGAGGAGTCGAAATCTGTGAAAATCCTTTCACAAACTTCCTATAATACCCGGCCATGCCCAAGAAACTACGTACCTCAAATACCGTAGTCGGTCTTAGCCAATCAGCAACTGCCTGAATCTTCTGGGGATCCACAGAAATGCCTTCTCCGCTAATCACATGCCCCAGAAAAGAAATACTCTTCAGCCAAAATTCACACTTGGAGAACTTGGCATACAGCTGATGCCTCTTCAGAGTCTCCAACACAATCCTCAAGTGTCTGGCATGATCATCCTCAGATGCAGAATATACCAAAATATCGTCGATGAAGACGATCACAAACTGATCCAAACACTCCCTGAATACTCGGTTCATCAAATCCATGAAAATAGCGGGCGCATTGGTTACCCCAAAAGGCATAACCAAAAACTCGTAGTGCCCGTACCGAGTACTGAAAGCTGTCTTCACCACATCAGATTCTTTTACCTTCACCTGATAATATCCGGATCTCAAATCAATCTTCGAAAATACCGAAGATCCGGAAAGTTGATCAAACAAGTCATCTATCCGAGGCAAAGGATACTTGTTCTTGATCGTGACCTTGTTCAAATCTCTGTAATCAATACACATACGGAGTGTACCGTCCTTCTTCTTCACAAACAGAACAGGTGCTCCCCAAGGTGAAACGCTAGGACGTACAAAACCTCGGTCAACCAACTCCTGAAGCTGAACTTTCAACTCTGAAAGTTCTTTCGGTGCCATCCTGTACGGAGCTTTCGATATCGGAGCGGTACCCGGAAAAACATCGATAGAGAACTCTACATCTCTATCCGGAGGTAAACCAACCAACTCCTCAGGAAAAACATCGGCAAACTCCCGTACCACTGGGATCTCAGAAACAGAACCAACCTCCAGGTTCAGATCTCGCACCGAAGCTAAAAATACTGGGCATCCCTTCTTCCACATCCTGCTCACCTCCAACGCAGAAATCAGACTGGAGAGAACACCTCGTAATCCCTGAAATACAATTCTCTCTCCAGCCACAAGCAAACTCACTTGCTTCTTCAGACAGTCTATCTGAGCCTCATACTGACTCAGCCAATCCATACCCAGAATCACATCATACGAAGAAATCGGCAATCGAATCAAACTCGATTTCCACTTCTTGCCAGAAATCTCAATCTCACACAAATAAAACTGTCGAGCAATCAATGGATTCCCAGCCGGTAAAATCACAGACAAAGAAACCGGAAGTAAAAGAGAATCCAAATGTAAAATCTCAAAACAGTGCTCGGACAGAAAAGAATGACTCGCTCCAGAGTCAAACAAAACACGACAGGGCTGATCAGAAATGTAAACCGTACCTGTCACAACATCCGGAGCATCACGAGCCTCCTGCTGACTCAAGCTGTAAACTCGTGGCTGAACTGGAACAGGAGCTGAAGCAACAGAACTACTCTGCTCCCTCTGAATTGTAGGTGGTCTCCGTGGTGCAGAACTAGAACCACCACCTCTACCAGTAAATCCCTCAGGGCGTGGAGGAACAGTCCTCGGTCTTCCTGCTGCCGAACCAACAGGTCTGACGAAGCCCTCAGATCGCTGCTCATATCCCATCTGTGGACATTCTGCAATCCTATGTCCCGGCTGACCACATCTGAAACAAAGACCAGCTATCCTGTAGCACTGGCCATGGTGTCGCCGTCCACAACTCTGGCACACAGGTGCCACACTGACAGATCCAGAACTAGTCGTACTGGTAGCAGTACCAGACGATCCTCCGCTCTTTCTGGAATCTCCAGATCCAGAAACAGAAACAAACCTCCTCTTCCCAGAGGAACCATTGCCTGAAGTCTCTCCTCCAAACCTCTTCCTACTCACAGTCCACCGCTGCTGAGTAGCCGTCATGTCATTCTCAATCAGACGAGCTCACTCCACAAGCTCAGAGAAATCCGTAATCCGGAACGGTATCAGAGGCTGCCTCAAAGTGTCTCGTAAGCCCCTCAGAAACCTGTAGCACCTCTCAGCAGAAGTGCTGACCAGCTGCGGAGCGTACCTGGCTAATGCAGTAAACTCAGCCTCGTACTGCATCACCGTCTTGCTCCCCTGAACCAGCCTCAGAAAACTCTCCTGCATCTGCTGTCGTGCAGAAGGGGGAACAAACCAGTCTCGAAATACTTCAGTGAACTCTTCCCAAGTGATCAAAGAGTTCAGTCTACCCTGAAATCTGGCTGCCTGCTGGCCGTCCCACCAGTGCTCAGCCTCTCCGTCCAACAGAAAAACAGCTAACGGAACTTTCCTGTCTGCAGGACACTGCATTCCGTCAAAAGTCTTCTCTAATCGCCTCAGCCACTCCTCGGCTGCTCTGGGCTCAACAGCGCCCTCAAATCTCGGAGGCTTCAACCTCAAAAATAACTGCAGGTGTCGATCAATGTCCTCAGATCTCACAGTAGAAGCTCTGCTCTGAGTCTCGCTCATCATCTGAGCAACAAGTGACGCAAACTGAGAAAGTGTGTCAGCACCGACCACTGGGGCTGTACTCCCCACTGGTGCTGCCTGATCGTCACTCTGACCGTCTGTCATGTCTGGGTCTGGCTGATCCATAAAGAAAAATCCAGAAAATCCGGAAAACTATCACAAAAACAACACAAAAACAACACAATAAAAAGCCAAACGACCCAAAACTACCTCCCAGACAGACTCACTGATCACTTCCTAGAGCTCTGTTTCACAATTCAACCTGTTTCCAAAACCAGTGCTCTGATACCACAAAAGCTTGTCACGACCCGATCCGACGGGGACGGATCCCGCCCGAGCCGGATCGCGACGAGAGACTTACTTGCTTATCCAGGATCTGGCTTTGGATTAGGTTACTGAACTGATCTTCCCAGTACTTAACTCAACAGAAACACACAGAACAACAGAGCTACTAAAAACATCAAATGCAGCGGAACAAAACATCTATCTTTTCATTTCCTCAAAATAATCATCTACAGAACAGTACATGGCTTTCAACAGAAAGAAAGACAGAACAAGAAAGCCATGACTGTACAAAAATCAAAAGTACAAAAGTACCTGTACTGATCAGACTCTGAACTAATCCTGAACCTCCTTGCCCTTCCCAGAACCTGAAAACCACCAGAAAGCAAGGGTGAGCTCAACAGCTCAGCAAAGCAACAAACCACCAATCTAAATTTTCAGAAACCAAAACCAAACTCATCAGACAGAAATCAGATCAGAAATCGGAACAGAATCGGAAATCAGAACTTATACGGACAGATATCAAATCAGAATCAGAGTTGTACAGATCATATCACAACAGAACAAATCAACAGAGTCAGAATCAGAAATCAGAATCGTACGGATCATATCATATCATAATCACGTTTTCTTACAGAACAGAACAGATACAGAAAACAGAACAGATACATATAGCTAAATGCCCTGACACTGACGGAATCTCTACGGATTCCGGCCCCTTATACCTCCCTTCCCAGACACTGACTGAATCTCATAGGATCCAGGCCCCTTATGTCTCCCTTTGTGCTCACGGCACCAAAACAGATGTGCTTATAGCACCAGAACAGAATTCATCGGATCCGGAACAGAACAGATATCAGATTTCAGATTTGAGCTCATTTCAGATTTCCCGTTTCACTAACTGAATCTCATAGGATTCAGGCCCCTTATAACTCCCTTTTTATAGCTTATACACATAGCATTTCAATTCAGAAGAAATAAGGACAATTCAGAAATTACCCAAAAATCGGGCAGCACAACGGCAGTATACAGAATTTACACAAAAATTCCTGCAAAGAAAATTTATCGAATTCGCACAGAACATAGATAATCATATTCCAGAACATTTATTCTACTGCACAGATAATTTCCAATTTCATAGAAAATTGTAGTCTACGAAAAACATCGCCGAATCAAAAATACCCGGACAAAAATCTTCGAAACATAGTCAAAACGTGCACACCCGGCACGGCAACGATATACAGAAACTTACGCGGTAAAAACTGAACCGATCAAAAGATACGGACGAAAAACCGCAACGAAAACGAAATCCGGACAGAAAAATACCGCCAACCGCGACGGAACTGAAAATTGAGAAAGACGGAATGTGCCTTACCTCGTGCACAGCAAATTCTTCAACAGTCACTTCGATCGAAAACGGCTCCGCGTCTCCCCGAAATCAACTTTTCCAAAAGCTTCTTTTTCTCTCTCCTCAGAGCTGAAATCAGATATTTTTATTTTTAATTTTTCTCTCTCTTCAAATCGTCTGATTTCCCTTAAATCATACACATATCGGCCTGGCCGATCGTCCCGATCGTCCTGGACGATCAGACCAAACCAACATCGCCTGGCCGATACTCCAGGGCGATGATCAGGCCGATCCTTATGAATAGTGTCAATCGGCCTGGCCGATATCCCCGATCGGCCTGGACGATACCTACAGAAAATCACCTGGAGCAAAACTGGGCAAAATCTGGAGCTAATTTTCTACTGATCGTCCCAGGACGATCCAAAATCGGCCTGGACGATCCTGGAGCAGATTGTGATATTACAATAAGTTTGTTGAAATCATAGTTCATATGATATTCAATTTAATTTTTGAAATTTCCAACTAGGTTTTGCCTCGAGATTCGTACCCAATCCAGATAATTTTTTGATGATATATGACATCCCATCATAATTTTTTTTTAATATTGAGAAAATAGTACTTAAATAATAGTGTGATAGTAATAAAAAAATAAAATAGTGAACCCAAAATAAAAGCATAATATTCATGAAGTTATATTTTTCAAAGCTGGTCACTACGATAAATATAAAAAAGTATCACAAAAAATTTAAAAAAAAATTGAAAATGAAATTAAATTTCACTAATTTATTTTGTTGGAAGAAATAAAGTGTTAAAACATCCATTTTATTGTTGTTTGATTAATGAGTAATTAAGTATTTTTTTTAGAGAAAAGGAATAATAAAAACTCAATTGATTATATAGAAAAAAAGAAAAAAAAAAAAAACTCAATTGATTATCAGAGATAATTTTCTTTAAGTCAAATAATAAATTTTTATTTATATTTTTCAAAGGAAGAATTTTAAAAATAAGTATACTTAAAAAATAATCAAGCAAAATGAATGTAATTATTTAAAAAATAAATAAAAAGATTAAATTCGTCAAATCAATTGGCGCAATCTTGAATGTGCCAATAAATTTGATGAGTTTTGAATGCTCCAAATCGGTTGTTGGAGAACGAGACGTGGAGAGAAAGAGATGCCCGAGGAAGGAACTTTTATTAAGTTCGGTGTAAGGACGGAGTGGAACGTTCGGTTGGAGGTAAAATTCTATAAAAAAACTTCGGTATTTGCTTGGTACAACCAGCTATTATTTGATATTAACGAGAAATACCGTTCTTTGAAGACCAATACCGAGTTATATCGAGTTGTACCGAGAAATACCGAGTTTTTCTAGGAAAAACTCGATACAACTTTTGTATAACTCGGTATTTCTCAATTTAGCTCGGTATAACTCGGTATTGGGTCTTCAAATGATGGTATTCCTCGTTATTGTTTGGTATTGCTCGGTACAACTCATTTTTTTGCGGGATTTGGCCTCCGACCAGACGTTCCTCTGGACGTAATAATTGTTCAGGAGGAAGAGGGATATAAAATAATTATTTAATAAAATTAAATCAAAATCAACAATCTATATGAAATAATTAAGTAAAATATATTCTTTCAAACCAAAATTTTCATATAAAAAAATATAATAAACTTATAAATATTTGTCATAATAAAATAAATAAAAAATTGCAATCAAATTTCCACAGGTAATATTATATTTTAAAGAAGTCAAAAAGCCATGACCATTTATTCCGTCATTGATTACACCATTTATAAATATTGGCTCTGATGGTATCAGTAGATTTTTTTTTTCTTTAAAAAATTATATTTTATATATAATATAGATATTAATGTGGAATATGTCCATCATTGAAAATTAACATGCAGTGGATATGTTAATATAATATTATATTTTAAAAATAAAATTATTTTATAAATTACATAAATGTGAAATGAATTTATATAATAACAAACTTATTTAATTATTCATAATATAAAAAATATATTTAAATTTATTAAATACTTTAAATTCAGTTGAATTGAAGATGATCTCATATGTTATAGATTGTTAGTTTGAATTAAATAATAATAATAATTTTTTTTATCAAAAATAAAAAGAAAAATATTATAAAAACATCATAGTAACATAAAGCTATAAGGAAAATTAAATGAGTATTAATCAAATATTAAGTTATTTAATTAATATATTTTAAAATATAAAGAAGTAACCTCTTTACTTAAGTCATCTAGGTAATATATTGTTTAAAGTTATTTTTTGTATTTATTTTAATTAAATAAGTAGATCATATGTTTCATAAATGTCTGTATGTTTAACACATATCATCATCATTATAAAACATCAGTGCATTATAGTATAATTTATATTTTATAACTAAATTTTTCCACAATTATATATATCGTAAAAAATTTATAACTCTCTTAAATTTAAAATAAATTCTTTTTTTTTTTTCTAATAATTGATCAATTTGCTTGCCCAAGAAAGTCCTGAGCTTCATTTTAGGCCTCACACGCTATTGAAAACTATATAATTAAGTACCATCAATTATTTTTACGTCGAGTGAGAGAATAGTTCTTTCCCATGCACTTTGATGGGTGAGAGTGTTAAATCCTCTGTAATACGTACTGTAACAGCGACACATCATTTTTGACTCTATCCGGGAAGTCTTGTGGGTTAGAATTCTGAGCGCTACGATGTTGGGTTTTGGGGCGCTAAGCTCTCAATTTTGGTTCATTTTAATATGAATATTGTCGGTGTAGTGGCACTAGGATTGTCAAAATTGGGTTACGAATCGAGGTTTGAGTCCAACTCGGAGCTGACACGACATTATTCAATCCGACCTGAACTCGACCCGTTTTTGAAAATGGGTCAGTTTTTAGGACTCGAACTAGACCCGCTTCAGGTTCGAGTCAACACGACCTGACCCATAAGTCAGCCACCACCCTCAGTTTGCGTGCTTAATCAGCCAAATCTCGTCGACACTCAAACCCGTAAGGCAGCGGCCAGGGCCCCTGGCCAGGCAACTGCAACGATGTGGGCCGTGCGGCAGTGACTCGATCAGTAGAAGTTACATGCACTGACTGACTGACGCATTGATGCGATGCGACGCAGACTGAACAAGTCCGACTCATCGATGTAGGAAGAAGAGGCTGATGCGCAGGCGCTGTTAGACGTGGGCAAACACTTTTTTTCGGGTCATTCCGAGTCATTCTCGGATTTCCGGGTCAACCCAAACCCGACCCGATTTTGAAAACGGGTTGTGTTTTTGGACCCGAACCCGACCTGATTCTAGTCCGATTTGACCCTAACCTATAATTTTTGGGTCGGGTTCCAGTCGGATTTTCGGGTCATGTCAAATATTGACACCCCTAAGTGGAACCACTGTTTAGAGGGTGTCACGGCACTGGAACAATATTTTATATTAGGCCAACATTACACCCTTAGGTGAGTTTAGAGAGTGTGATGGTTTTAGTGAGAGAAAGTTAAAGGCAGTAAGAGCTATAAGAGCTTCAATTTTTGAATATATATTGTGCTAAGTATTTAAGAGTCATAATGACCTAATTTCTGATATACTAACACAAGGAGTCATAAAGTTCAGAATTTTGATATATGTTTCGGTTGGGAGGTATAAGAGCTCTTAGAAAAATATCTTGCTTTAAGTTCTAATATATGAAGTACTTGTTCATTTATATTTTGTGCAATGCCTATTTAATTTTTGTTATCTACTAACACCATTTTGTTCAGTGCAATAGTCCACGAATAATTGCTTTTAATTCATTAAATGCATATTGATTAAATATTAAAAAATTAGATCGATAGGTGTCCTGTTGCTGAGGTGTGTTAGCTCACATGTATTCTGCATTATGCTTCTGATCAAGGTAAGGGTAAGGAGCCGGTTGAGCAGTAGCTGAGATTGCAGGTTCTAATAGTCTAAGTTGGAAATGTATTTTCTGATTTATTAATTTTTGTATAGTCATAATTATTGTATGTTCTATTATTCTTATCTAGAGAATGTGTAAGAGCATGACTCACCCACATCGATGTTAATAACCTTGTTGGGGAAGAGAGAGAGATTGTTTGATCATGTTAATATAGTATGAGTAGGGGTGTCAATTTTTAACACGACCCGAAACATGACCCGTACCCGACCCGAAAAAATCTGGGTTAGGGTCCGAACCCGAAATAGGTCGGGTTAAGGTTCAACAAATCAACCCGTTTTAAAAATCTGGTCTGGTTCAGGCTGACCCAGCATCCCGAAATTGACACGAAATTGACACAAAAACTCTTATTTGACCCGAAAACCCAAGATTGACCCGAATTAACACCCCTAATTATGAGAAACTTTTACCATTTTTATTTGACTAGATTTTGGTAGAGAGAGAAATTTAGCCTAACGTTTTTGCATTTCTCCGAGACCTTACCGTGTCTTTCTGCTTTCAACAGTCAAAAAATAGACAAATTCGTTCAAATTCTGCCCTCCCTTCTTCACCAAGAAAACACGAACGTAAATATTATTACAACTAATCAAATTTTATGAAGCCAAGTTTGTATTATCTCGAAGGAAAGAAGACCGTTACCATTGAATTTGAATATTCAGTCAATCCCCTCTCCTGTTGATGAAGAACTGGTCCACCTTAATATATCTCAGCCATAATAATCAGAAGAATAGAGAAACACATTTCAACCAAATTCATAAATAAAATAATTTTCTAGACCATTAGTTACTCTTAGGTTTCATTTGAGACAGATTTTTTATTACTTTTTAAAACCGTTTTTTAGTATAGAAATTTTCTCAAGGATAAATTTTTGTAGTAAAAAATAGGGGTGTCAATATTTGACACAACCCGAAAATCCGAACCGAAAATTTCGGGTTAGGGTCAACCCGAACCCGAAACGGGTCGGGTCCGGGTTCAGCATTTTGACCCGTTTCAAAAATCGGGTCGGTTCGGGTTAACAATTTGACCCGAAATTGACCCGAAAGTGACCCGATTTTGACCCGGCAACCCGAGATTGACCCGTTTTTGACCCGAAAAGAGGAGATTGACCCATTTTTGACCCGAAAATTAGCCATTTTCTGGTTGGAAACGGGTCATTCGGGTCGTGTCGGGTTGACCCGGACCCGAAGCGGGTCGGGTTCGGGTCAGAAAACTGACCCGTTTTTAAAAATGGGTCGGGTTTGGGTTGACCCGAATAGTGCCGGGTCAGTTTCAGGTTCGACCCGAACCCGACCCGTGACCCGAAATTGACACCCCTAATAAAAAATGACTTTATAAAGCAATAAAAAAATCTTCCCAAATAAAAACTTTTTCCTTTTTACGGCTGATGTTGTTCAGCAGATGTTATTGTTATCTTGTAGTAGAAATTAGAGGCCTATGGTTAAGATAGATAAAAGAAGAAATTATTAATTTTATTCTTATTTTCTCTCTCTAAATTTCTTTTAAGGATTGGTCACTTAGAGGAGTGCAAGTGTTTGTATAAATTCAAGAAGTATTCAATAAAGATTTTAAGGCTCCAAGGTTATTATATATATATATATATATATAAAGTAAACTTCCAAATATTAACTCTTAGGAGTTGTTTGGTTTGAAGTAAAAGAGGTGTAAAATATTCCAAATGCAGGAGTTTGAAGAATATTGATGTTTGATATTAAATAAACCAAATGTAGTGTAAAATTTTTGTGCATTTAAAATTCATTTTCTCTAGTTCATTTTTTATTTATTTGAAATTTCTTAAATTTGGTTGATTGCCATATATACTGGAACTTCATTGCCTGTTGTTGCCAGCCACCCATCGCTGCCCCCCCCCCCCCCCCCCCCCCCCCCCCCACCACCACCACCATCGCTCGCCACCACCATCACCGCCTGCCACCACACCGCTACTTGCCCCCATCACTGTCGTTGCATGCCACCATGTAGCACTATTGTTGACCATAGCCACCGCCGGTTGCCACCATTGACTATGATTTAAATTTATACTGTATTCATTTTACTTCAAACCAATTAAAAAAGTTAACTCTTCACATTTATTTTACACTCATCCAACAAACTCTAAAATATTTCAAATACATTGTATTACTTTTATAGTAAATTCTTTTTTGAGCCAACCAAACAACCCCTTAGTATATAAATCTTATGTTCATCATTATGTATGCTCAAAATTTTGTTTGTTACTTTTGCGTTTGGAAATATAATTAAGTGGTGTAGTTAAGTTAATTTGCTTATGATGATCTATAGGCTTTGTTTGGGACGACTCTCTTATTGTTTCTTGAAGCTTCTTTCTAGTACAAAATTTTTAATTTTTTATTAAAAAGCTGTTTGAAGAAGCAGTGAGAAAGCCGTCCCAAGCAAAGCCACGGTTAGAATATTTGCTCACTTGTTTAATCATTTTGATTATATCTACAATCACTTGTTAAATTATTGATTGCAAGTGTGTATGTGCTTATATCTATGAGTAATATATCATTTTAATTATGGTTGAACTTATGCACTCATTTGTATTTATTTATAACATTGTGTGTATCATATTTCTCACAATTGTACATTGTACACATTTATTGTGTTATAGATTTGAGTGCTAAATTAACTAACTTCTATTATGTATTTTATCATGGGGGATTTCAATTGGTAGAATTTTAAGAGAAGAACAAAGCTCTTTTGCCTATCTAATTCACAACAACCCTCTTTTAGTGGAACTTTTATTTGGTCCGATGACCGGACGTAGAGCTATGTTCGGCGAGTGCTGAGAACGCGCCACGTAGCAGGCACAAGATCGTGGACCCGACCCGGTGAATAGTGGGTATGTCGCATATGCGCTTTTTAAATCCATGACAACCCGGTATTGCTAGGTATTGCTCGGTATTACTAGGTATTTGTCAATTTTGCTCGGCAATAATGAGAAATACCATTATGTGAAGACAAATACCGAGCAATACCGAGTAATACCGAGCAATACCGAGTTTTTCTAGAAAAGCTCGGTATTGGTCTTCACAGAGCGCTATTTTTCGTTATTGCCAAGCAATACCGAGTAATACCTAGCAATATGCGAACATAGCATTCCCGGGTTCCGGTCCGGGTCAAGTCGTCGGGCTGCGCGTTAAAAAATAAGAGCATGTGGCGCGAACTCAGTGGTGACCGGACGTAGAGCTACGTCCAGTCACCGGACCTAATAATTGTTCCTCTTAGTGAGCCTTACCTCACAAATAGTATTAGTTTAGTGCGACTTTAACAATCACAGCACAATTAATAATATTATTATTATTATTATTATTATTATTATGTCACATTTAATGTTAGTATTATGGTAGGATATGAAAATGGGTATAAAAATGTTAATAATGAATCATCGTAGGTGCAAAATCTTGAGCTAGTAACAAATATCGACGACAGAAAAATGAAGCCCGAAGCATCATACCCATTCATGTTAGAACAGAAAAGATTACTATATGTAATATCTCGTTTCCTTACTGTTCCTCTCTGATTTGGATTTTCCTCCCAGAATCGGCCAGGACGAAATTTGGATCGTCCAGGCCGATCAGTGCATTGAAAATAGCTGATTTCTGGAGTGCTTTCTGGAATGATTTCAGGACGAAATCGTCCAGGCCGATCGAGGTATCGTCCCGGGACGATTAGTGGATGGCACAAGTCAGTGAGTAGGGGTTTTTATCGCCTATGAACAGTAATTATCGTCCTGAAAAATCGTCCCAGGACGATGGGAATTTGGTCTGATCGTCCAGGACGATCGAGACGATCGGCCGGGCCGATATGAGCATTACTTAAGGAAATGAGCTCGTTTTGAGGAGAGAGAAAATCAAAATTAAAAATCAGATATTTTGTAGAGAGAGAAAGAGAAAGGAAAGAGAAGAGGAAACTGGTTTTCGGAGACCGCGGAGCGCTTTTCGTCCGACGCTGCTGTTGGAGAAAGTGAAGATCTCGTGGTAAGGACTCCGAACCCTGTTTCTGTTTTCAGAGATTTTGTGTTTTGACCGAGATATGATCTGTTTTGTGTTTTCGTAGTCGACTTTTCGACCTGATTTTGATTTGACAAGACTTTCACCGCACAACTTTTAGTATGTTATAGATATGATTATTGTACACGATTTGACTGTATTCTACGAAGATTTTACCGGTCGGAATTGATTCTACGAGATTTTAATCGAATTCTACGTGCTTTTAATTGAATAGAAAATAATCGGGACCTGATTTGATTTGGATTTTATAGATCGATAGTCTTGTATTGACGTTATTGATATTCTATTGTAATTTGGAAAGATTTGGAAACTGTGTCTTTTTGCAGGATTTTTGTGTAAATTTGACCGACTGCCGTTACGCTGCCCGATTTTCGTATGATTCCTGAATTGTATGAAACTGATAGATTGAACCGATATAGATAAGATTATTGATATGATTTCTTTACTATTGATTATTGATTGATTATTGATACTGGAACACGTATAACCTGGTTGAACATTGGTTGGAGATGATACCTGTACAGGATGGTGGGCCGACGGGCTTTCCTTTAAATCATAGATCATGGATCATGGATATAACGATGGGAGTCATAAGGAGATCATAGGCCGACGGGCAATAGAGTGACGACTCTTTTCATAGAACCAATGTATTGATATCTACAACAGCAACATGACCATTGATTATACATTGTTCAGTATATAGTATTGAAATGCATGTTCACTGTATTGACTTACGGATCTATTTCTTTATCGATTTCCGTTTTACTGTTTTGATTGGATTTACTGTATCGTACGATTTCACTGATTTCATCGATTGACTACTGAACATTGATACTACTGATCATTGATAGATATAGATACTGCATCGATAGCATGGACATCGTACTACTGCTTATAGATTCATTGATATTGCTGCCTATAGACTTATAGATTCACTGTTGCTTCTTCTGTTCTTCACTGTATTGTCTGTTTTATAGATTCATTATTTCGTATCGCCCTTCTCGATTGATTTCAATTGAATAGATCGTATTGATTTGATAGCATCGATTTGATTGACGACGTTGATTGATTTAGTTGATTATCGAATTGCCTGCCGCTGCATTGACTTATTGACCATTGATTGATTCAGATTGATAGATTGACATGCATATTGATAGCTCTGCCGTGCTTTGATTTCAGTTATAGGTATTAGGTGACCTGCTGGGCTTTGTAAAGCTCATTATATGTGGTTGATATTTTCAGGTCAGGGCTCGGGAGCAGGAGATAGGCATTGATCCAGATCTGCAGGTTTTTAGTTCTTTTGATAGATAGTTGATTCTTTTGTACTCAGGACAGGATAGTTTCCTTTCTTGTATTGATAGTGTAGTTCCTGAGTATTGTATATGATGTTTTGGGATTTGAATCGACTGTTATATTGATGTTTTAAGTTTTTATAGATGTTTGATAGATTACTTACTGAAGGTTTATAGATAACTCTGGTAAATTGTTGCGGAATTGATCGATATTCTTTCCAAGTTAGATCTTGGGGCGTGACACTATATCAGTGGTTTCAAAGTTTAAAAAATTCGGATGGTTATGGTTCAAACTTGAGATGATGTGTAGACCTTAAATCTGTTAGATTATTTAGACTAAAAACTCATTACTGTCACATAATTATAGATATCCTCATCCCAATTATATTATATATGTTGCTAGATTACATATAGAATTCGTTGACGGAGCTTAGCATTTACTTCAAAGATCTATATTCATCTAAACTAAGCCAAGAGGCTTTATGGATGAGTGAGGAAAACATATCAATCATCCTATATAAGATAGAAAAAAAAGTTTTTTCCCCTAAATTCTTTGATTATACTTATGAGGTTAGAGTAGGAGGACTTATGCAATATCATTGGATGTACTCTTTTGAGAGGTAAAATGTGTATTTAATACTTTGTCTTTAATATTTTTAATCCTAACTAATAATTTTGATGGTCTAACAAATATTTAAACAAGTTAAACAAATATGTAAAGAATACAGCACGACCAAAATGATCCATATATAAAACATATTTGGCTCAGGAACTTGTGCATGAATAACGGGGCAACGAGGAGATAGAAGATGATTGGTTTTAAGTTAATGTTGAAGTTGTTGTTAGAATTTGAAGATCAAGCTTTCTTTGATAACATTTTGATGTAAACTTTTTACTGTAGTTGAACTTTATGTTTTAAAAATTTTTTATATTGAACTTTATGTTTTTATGTTATTAGACTTATGTTTTATTATACTTTAAAGCTTTTTTATTTTCAATTTTATGTTTTCAACTCTTTTAGTATTTCTTGATTGTGAATATTGTGTTAGTTGTATTTTATTTTGTTTATATTATTCATTTGCTGCAGTTATCAAATGTGCAGGATTTTGTGGACAATTAAAAGACTATCAATTTCATTGTAATTTATTATAGGTTTTTGACAGGCCTACCGGCAGCCTAACCGTCAGAAATTTCAATATTGAAAGGATAACAAGCTGCCAAAATAATAAAGAAATCGCCGGGGATTTCCAGTGGTCAAACCGCTCATAATGCCACTAGAAATCTCCGGCGGCTATTCTACGGAAGTCACCATTCCGATCGCCGCCACAACCAAAATTGAAAACCGTCGAAAATCCATTGGAAATAATTTTCAACAAAAAAATTGCCGACGAATTGCATTTCCTTCGCAGCTTATACCGGCGGAAAAATATCCCACAGAATGCTGAAATTCTATTAGAAAAGTGCCCATTTTCGACGATAAGAGACAAATTTCATGTAGTCGATCTATAATCACTTTAACTAGACCAAACATTATAATTTTGTTCAGTTTATGAGTTTTTCATGTAAAATTTTAGCGTCTCTTACAATTTTTCTTTTACTTATGTTTGTTCAATCTCCATAAAATCTAAAGATTTAAACTCCCTCACTTTACAATTATGAATGTTTTGATACACAAGAAATAACGTCGCAAATATCATGATATCGTTTAATACGATATTATGCATGCAACATTCTTTAACTAGTTTAGGACCCTAAGGGGCTGTTTGGGAAAAGAAGGATTTTACTTTAGTAGAATTTAGTAAATCTTAGATTTAGTAGATACTTTGTATGTTAAATCCCTTAAAGATGTTTGACAACGTAATTCAGGATTTAAGACAGTTGGTTTATTTAAAAATTAAATTTAATATGTTATGAATTTAATTGTGCGTTAAGTACAAGTTACTTATTAATTTCAATTTTAATTATGTTTAGTAAGTTATAATGATAAACAATTTAATTATAATTTAGCTTAATTATTAAATAATTTAAATACTATTATTGTACTATTTATCAAATTACTTATTTAGGTGTTAATTTAATAAGTATTTGATATCTAATTATATTTATAATTATATCATTAATCATTGAAATATTCTACTACTAGTTAATTATTTAATTATTATTTTAGTGTTATATAATAACTATTTATTTTAATTTGTAATTACTCTAGGGTTTGCTTTACATCTTCTCTATTTCTTCATTGGTGTTGACTTTCCTCTTCGTTGTTTGTTCGTGCCTGCTTTAGCTTCTTGTGAAGTTTGAAGGCTTCGCATGAAGTAGTGTGGAAAGAGTCGCTAATGAAGTTTTTTCACCTCCTTTGATGATGCAGGATTAGAAGTCACGACGGGAGCTCGCTTGATATGAAGTAACCATCTTTATCCCTTTTGCACGCTTCTTAGACTCAATCTCATAAATCCACGGAACTATAAGATTTCGTGAATCTAGAACTCATAGTAAAATGGGGGAAACGAAGGATTTATTCTGTCGTGAGATGTATCAGCTGCTCAAATCCATTTTGGCAGGATTTAGCCTAAATATTGCTCAAATTCCGCATAAATCTTGTTAAATCGGGTTGCCAAACAGTCCCTAAGGTTTCCTAATTAATTTACTTCCTCTCTCTCCTCCGTGTCTTATTTTCTCATGCTCCCCCTCACTTCACCATGACAATGGAAATGTAAAATATAGCAAAAGTCAAATTCACGCACACATATCATATATATTCAAGATTTGAACACAAGATCTCTTGGTTGGCAGTCAAACCTCAACGCTCCCAACCAACAGACTAAGGCTTCGTTTGAGACAGTTTTTTTACTGCTTCTTAAAGCAGCTTAATTTCTAGTAAAAAATAAATTTTCATGCTAAAAATTTACTTTAAGAAATAATAAGAAAGTCGTCCAAATGAAACCTAAGATAGCTTCATATCGATTTAATTAATTCAAATAACATAGCCGTAGGAAGTACTATTGAGACATTAATAACACTTGAAATACGTCAAAACAACCGGAAATTTTCCTCAGTCCACTTCTTAAAAAAGGACCAAAGCTTTTCACACAACCTCAGATTACGTGGTAGTCAAGTTTATTTGCATGTACATTTGTTTCCTACGACTCTTCTTAACTAGAAGGTTTTTGGATTTGGACTCGTGATTTTGTGTTGTGAAAAGTCACACTTGATGTTTCACTTTTTTTTTTCTCATTTTTGAAAGTAGGGTGTCAATCTTTGACATGATATCGGATGTTAATATTTGACCCGATCTGAAAATTCTAGATTATTATCAACCCGTTTATCAAATGGGTCGGGTTCATTGGGTCGGATTCGGGTTGACTCGGAAACTCGACAATGACTCGGACTGACTCGAAATCGGTTGTACACTAAATAAAAAAACTGGATGTGCATGAAATCGGAAATCCTGATTCGATTATCACATATACTCACAACTCGTGAGTTAATCCGGCCTGAAGGCCTCATCGTCTGCCTCTCTCCCAATCCACGACCCCGATGACGAAATTCTCCTCTTCTCTGGTTTCGATGAGACGAATATGTTCCTTCTTGTCCAATCTGACGGCTTTGACGAGTCACGAGACGAGTCGTCTTGATGTCTTCCTTCATTCGCACGGGTCGCGTCGGGTCAACCTAGCAACCCTCGTGGTTTGTATCCGGGTTAAAATACCTGACCTGCTTGTCAGGTTCATGATGGGTCAACTAGTATCGTCCTGTCGAGTCAGTTTAGGGTTGAACATGAACATAACCCAATTTTAACAGCCCTAATTGAAAAGAGAATGTTTGAGCAATCTGAAAGTTTTTTTTATTTTATTTTATTAGATTATTTGGTTGAGCTTATGGGCTCATATTAATTACAAGGGTTCGATTTACGAACTCGTCAAAAAAAATTGAACCGAGTTCAATAAACTTGTTGATTATGAACATGCTTGAATTGGTTTAATTTAACATGAAGCTTGCCGAACTCCTTGTTGTCTAAGAATTAGCTTTTATTTATCCCTAGCTTGGGAAAAATTATTCTATGCAGAGGTCAGACACAGCTCTACATTCAAAGGCAGCCGCGTCGGCGGTACTGAGCCGTAGTACTGAGCAATACCAAATTGCGGTACAAAATGAAGAGGTGATGTAACACATTCTGATTAGTTTCCGGATGGCACAAAATTTTTTTTACTTGCTTGGTGTAGAAGCTATGGTTCATGAAGTAGCAATTCCTTTTTTCGATTATGGGCATCTTTTGGCATAATTTTTTGTTTTTTTTTTTTTTTTCATTATTATACTTTTTTTTTTCTTTTGAAATTGTGTTTAAAAATTATGGAAAATATATTAATTTATTTCCAAAAAACAAATAATAAACTAAAATTTAGTGGTCATTTAATTTGGGCTCACTTATATTTTTGCTTTTTTTATGTATTATTTGTATGCATTTTTTATTTTTTAATGAAAAAATAAAATTCATTTTGGTCATGGTTTTGCAGCTCTCCTATAGAAAAATAGTGTATAGACTCTAGATGTCCGAATTAAATTTGCTATTATGATAAATTTTAAAATAAATAGATTTGCTTTGAGATATGTGCAATATTAATTATTTATATATTATATTAATTTCAAAGTTTATCGAAAAGCTTTTATGTTGCTTTTATTTTAAGATATACCATCTTCTTTTTTTTTTTCAAATTTTTTTATTATTTGACTTAAAAAACATTATTCATAATATTTTCAATTACTTTTTAAAAAATATTTTAATTATAACAAACCTAAAAATATTTACAAATAGCTACAGTTGCCTTAAATGGAGCTTCCAAAAATTAGAAATGAGATAAATTTATATATCTATATATATATATTTGTTCGCA
Source organism: Dendrobium huoshanense (assembly GCA_016618105.1). NCBI lineage: Eukaryota > Viridiplantae > Streptophyta > Magnoliopsida > Asparagales > Orchidaceae > Dendrobium > Dendrobium huoshanense. The sequence goes on along the minus strand of CM028351.1, from coordinate 6,095,460 downwards.
TCATTTAGGATCAGATTGTTTATTTTTTTCTTGAAACAACTTTTTAGTATAAAATTTTTTGTACTAAAAAGATATTTTAAGAATTAGTAAAAAAATTGTCGCAAATGAAACCTTAGTCTTCGTTTGGGATGATTTTTTTAATGCTTTCTAAAGTAGTTTTCTAGCACAAAAATTGTAAGTTGATGAAATTTTTTATACTAAAAAGTTGCTTTTGACATTATTGAAAAAGCTGTCTCAAATAAAATCTTAGGCTTCTTTTGAGACAGCTTTTTAACTGTTTCTTAAAATAGCATTCTATTGCAAAAATTAAAATTTTTCTACTAAAACGTTGCTTTAAGAAATAGTAAGAAAGCCATCACAAACGAAGCCTAAGGCTTCAAGGCTTCATTTAGGATGACTTTCTTACTACTTCTTAAAGCAACTTTAATTTTTTAATTTAAACTTTAAAGCTGTTTTAAAAAGTAGTAAGAAAGTCGTTCAAAATGAAGCTTTAATTTATGACGATTCGATTTATTTATTATGGTTGACTCAATGAAATTTTAATCGACTAAATCAAAATCCGATTTGTCGAACATCAAAGTAATACTAAGAATGTGCCAATGGGACCCAAAATGAATATAATTATCACAAGACAATAATTTATAAATCATTTTCCAATAGAATTTTTTAATATAAATAAATAAAAAAAGAAATGGCCAGGTCAACTCATTATTTTTGGGGTCTCATCCGAATCCACCTAACTTGTTTAATAAACGCATCAAAAAGTTTAATCCAAATCCGAACAACTAGCAATTCAAACCCAACCCGATAACCCATTTTAATTAAAAAATATATATTTGTATTAACTTATTAATCATATATTTTTATATTAATTGATAAAGAATAAGAAGATTATATTAATAAATTAAAGAATTAAAAAATATTAAATTGATCATTTCGTTTACTAAGTGAGTTAACCCAAACCTAAATTTTTTTAATTGCCTAATACACTCTTTTATAAGATAAATCAGTAATTTCATGAAAATACCTAACCCTTACGATACTCGGAGGTTGGTGAAATAGCCTTAATTAACTTTGACCTAGTTCTCTATATGTAAAACTAAGCCTTCAAAGTATTTAAAAATGGATTAAAAAAGTTTGTAGGATATTCGAAATAATTGTTTAGCATAAAACCTCAAAATTATTAAATTTATTTTATGATTAATGTAATTCAAATTTTTGTAAATATTATATTTATCTAAAAATAATTAATAATTTTAATATTTTTATTTATTAAAATTTTAATTCTTATATGTTGAGATATTATTTTTTTCTTGGAGGATTTAAATGTACCCTAAAAAAAAATTATATATAATTATTTATGTAAAATTTCAACTTTTAAATTATATTAAAAAAATCATATCTATAATTTTATAATTATGTAAGAATAGATTTGAAATTAGTTCATTTGCTTTGAAATAGTGTATTGATAAAAAATTATCATTATTTTAAGGCCAAATTTTATAAAGAATCATGCTAATGATTAAAATTAGCAGAAGAAGCATAGATTAAAAAAAAAATTTAATTAGGAGCAAATTCGCTAAATGAAATGGCGTATTTCAGATTACGCTTCATTATTTGGCGCATTAAGAATACACCATATAACTTGGCGTATTCCCTTAAGCAAAAGAGAGATGAGGAGAGAGATGACAGTAGATAGAGAAAAATAGATAGGAGATGGCAGCGGAGAAAAAGAGGGAGAGAGAGAGAGAGTAGAGAGAGAATTTAAATATTAATTTATAATAACTTATAAGTTTTTAATTTCTGTTTTTAAAACTTATATTTAATTAAAACTTATAAATTTTGTATTATTTAAACTAAAAATTTAAGTTAAAACTTATCTTTAATATATTTAATTTAAACATAAGTTTTTAGTTTACGTTTTTAAATAAAAAATTTTTGAAACTAAAAATAAATAAAACTTATATTTAATATTTATTAACTTATAAATTTTCAGTTTCAGTATTTAAAATAAATATAATATAAATTAAATAATTAATTAAATTATAATAATCTAAAAAAGTATTTAATTAATTATTTAATTATAATAATCTAAAATGTCATATTAAAAATAAATAACTTATAAATATTGTAATATTTATAAGTTTTAATTAAATATAATAATCTAAAAAAGTATTTAATTAATTATTTAATTTATATTATATTTATTTTAAAAACTGAAACTGAAAATTTATAAGTTAATAAATATTAAATATAAGTTTTATTTATTTTTAGTTTCAAAAAATTTTTATTTAAAAACGGAAACTAAAAACTTATGTTTAAATTAAATATATTAAAGATAAGTTTTAACTTAAATTTTTAGTTTAAATAATACAAAATTTATAAGTTTTAATTAAATATATTAAATATAAGTTTTAAAAATAGAAATTAAAAACTTATAAGTTATTATAAATTAATATTTAAATTCTCTCTCTACTCTCTCTCCCTCTTTTTCTCCGCTGCCATCTCCTCTCTCTTTTTCTCTCTCTACTGTCATCTCTCTCCTCCTCTCTTTTGCTTAAGGGAATACGTCAAGTTATATGATGTATTCTTAATGCGCCAAATAATTAAGCGTAATCTAAAATACGCCATTTCATTTAGCGAATTTGCTTCTAATTAATTTTTTTTTATCTATGCTTCTTCTGCTAATTTTAATCATTAGCATGCTTCTTTATAAAATTTGTCCTTATTTTAAAGATAATTTTAAAGATTTTCAATTTTATTTTAATATCACAATATTTTGTAAATTTTATTTAAACTGAATTATTTTCCCCCTAATTTTTCAAAAAAAAGCTGAAATATTTTTAATAATATATTTATAAGATTTAAAAATTAAATATTATGTATATATATATTTCTTTTTGAGACTCAAATGGTCAAGGCCTCGTGCGTTCCCCTTAGAATTCAAACGGCTTCATCACCAAGAAAGCAAACTTTTTGATAGCTACCCTGCAATTGTTTTCGTTGCAAATTTACACCATTGATGACGCCAATGAAGCGTTCCACTATTTTCTTGCTCGTGGTTGCAAACCTAAAAAGACTTTCTTTCCTCTTCCATTTTTTTTTTTCTTCAAAATATATTTTCTAAATTGAAAAGTCTACCTGACTTCCATTGTATTTATAGTGAAAGCTACCAGCGTCTTGGGGACATCAATGTTGGAGTCGGATTATTCTCCGGAGTTGGGAGGTATGCAGAAAAGATCCTCCTTTCTGTTGCAATCCTTCTTCTTCTTCTTCTTCTTTAATGGCTTTCTTTCTGGGTTTAGGGTTTGGGGTCTCCATGAGTTTAACTGGTTTTGGTTTGTGGGTTGGTATGCAACATTGCTAGGTTCTTTGTTTGATCTTTGATTGTTTCAAGCTTTTATGAATAGGAAGTATGAACATTGATAGTGGGGGGCTTTTAAAGAGGTCATTGTGGTATGAGACGCATAGGAACCACTGATTCTGAATGGATGAACATGTGACCAGCAGTTCATCTGATCTCGGTCTTAGCTATTTGTAAGACTGGTTGTGTTAGTGTCAATTGAAAAGTTATTTTTTTACAATTTACTATGAGTTTTATGGACTTTTTCTCCTAGCGAAAGGTCTGACAATAGATTTCTTACTGTTAATGCACTCTAGCGGACAGATTTTGAAAAACTTTTTCTATAGAGGAAGATAAAGCAATTAAAGGTGGAAGGCCTTGGGTTTCAAATATAGAGTTCTTCACATGCCTTATTGATGATCAAATTGCATATGAAGCTATTATTTCTGATTAAAACTCAGAAATATCTTAATCAGTCGTTCTTTCTTATGTTGTCAGTAAGGGCATCTCCAACCAAAAATCCCCTTTTTCACTCCAAAATGCAGTGATTCATCTCCAATCGAACTCCATTTTTTGAGCATCTGCGAAGATAACCCTCTTTCTCCTCTTTCGCGCGTTTCTTCGACAAATCCGGTTGAAACAGAACAATCACGTAGGTGAAATGTTCACCCTCCACTGATTAGCGATTTTTTTGCATTCGAATGGAGCAAATCAGCTACACCTTATAGTCGTTTGGAGTTCGGCTGGAGATGCCCAGATATAAATCCAATTATCAGCAGCATAAAATAAATGAAATTTTTAATTCAATTTTTTTTTTGCAGGAAGGTCACTTGATTGCTAACTCACGAATCCAATTAAATCTTCTGGGATCAAATCGTGTACATTGAAAAGAAAGGCCAAGATGACAGTCAGTTCATACAAGTATAAAAGAAGCAGCGTTGGTATTAAGCTGGTAACTGTTGGTTCCAGCAAGGTGGTTCCTGAAAGTTTATTAGGCTTAACCAATTCAGAGCAGCAAAATGTTATTGGCAAGCCTGGCATTTCATCAAACTATTCGAACCTGGAATCTACTTGTGCTGATACTACAAGAAATGATATATACCTTCCTGAGTTGGTTTCTCCTCATCCTATTGGCGAGATGCATTCTGCAGCTGTTAAGCTACAGAAAGTGTACAAGAGTTACAGGATTAGAAGAAATTTGGCAGACTGTGCTGTTGTTGTTGAGGAATTGTGGTATGTTCTTCTGTTCAAAATATAAACTTTCATTTTTCTTGTTCTAGCCTTAAGCATCAACTTACCATACATTTTTTATTATTGAAGGTGGAAGGCCTTGGATTTTGCATCTCTTAAGCACAGCTCGATATCATTCTTCCATGATAACAAGCCAGAAACGGCGGTTTCACGGTGGGCGAGAGCACGAACGAGAGCTGCGAAGGTAGTTTCTTTGGCACAATCCTTACTAAATTATTTATAAAGTAGTCCATTTACAATAATGTGGTGCATTTTACTTATTGTAGGTCCTGTTATGAATGGAATTGTTCATTCTTGTAATCCTTGCAGGTTGGTAAGGGGCTGTCAAAAAGTGATAAGGCTCAAAAACTAGCATTGCAGCACTGGCTCGAAGCTGTAAGTTCTGCTGTTTATCTTACCTCATCACCCACATTTATGTTTTATTTCTACAGATTATAGCTACATATAAATGATTCAGATCAGCAGAGCAAGTCATAAATTTGCTTAAATGAGATGTCTTTATTGCTTAAACTTATTTTTAAGGTGGAAGATCTGATTTAGTAAATGACAGAAATTTCATATGTATTACACCAACCAAGCCTAATTTTTTCTTCTTACTATGCGCAGATTGATCCACGCCATAGATATGGGCATAATTTGCATCTCTACTATGATGTTTGGTTTGAAAGTGAGAGCACACAGCCATTTTTCTACTGGTAAGATTTTGTTGCTATGACATTTATCTTACTTTGAAAAGTGAAAATATCTTATATATCCATCTCATTATTTAATTGTTAATGAAGGCTCGACGTAGGAGATGGTAAACAAGTAAATCTTGAAAAATGCCCAAGAAGCACTCTTCAGCAGCAGTGCATAAAATATCTAGGACTGGTATGTTTTTATTGTTTTACTATGTAAATTTAGGCTTTGTTTGAGACGGTTTTTTCATTGCTTTTTAAAGCAGCTTTTTAATACAAAAATTAAAAATTTTGTACTAGAAAGCTGCTTTAAGAAGCAATAAAAAAACCGTCCCGAACGAAGCCTTAGTGTAAATAAAGAATAAGAAGTGTTCATGTGGATAGATTATTTATTTGGTAACGCAGAGAGAGAGGGAGGCATATGAAGTGATCATCAATGATGGCAAACTTGTCTATAAACAAACCAAATCACCTGTGCACACTTCTGATGGAGCTAAGTGGATATTTGTTCTGAGCACCAACAAAGCTTTATATGTGGGTCAGGTATATACTAGATTTAATTATGAAGTATAACTTCAACATTATAATTATGTGATTGTCTTGATATCTCTGATGCTGACCTCTTACTTGTAATGTGTTCTATGAACAGAAGAAAAAGGGTAAATTTCAGCACTCAAGTTTTCTATCTGGGGGAGCGATAACAGCTGCTGGAACTCTAGTTGTGAAGGATGGCTTTCTAAAGGTATGAACAAGTAGCAACTACTATCCTTATTAGTGAATTTTAGGCTTCGTTTGGAACGGCTTTCTTGCTGCTTTTTATAGCAGCTTTCTAGTAAAAAATTAAAATTTTTTACTAGAAAACTGCTTTAAGAAGCAGTAAGAAAGCCGTCCCAAAGGAAGCCTTAGTTATGTTAATTTTTATACTAATAGCCGTTATCTGATGCTGAAGGCAATCAGGCCATACAGTGGCCATTACCTCCCAACAGAAGAAAATTTCAAGGAGTTCATCAACTACCTAGAGTGTAATAATGCTGATCTCACCAATGTTAAGGTTCGTTAGTCTTCAATTCATTAATCTTCTGTATTGTTTCTTAAAGACTGATCATACTACATTCCTGTTTATATATGTATGTCTTTCTAATCAGCTTTCTATGAACATTAATGCAGAGATATTCAATAGATGATGATGAATGTCCTTCATCGTTTAAGAAATCGAAGAGCGTGGCGGCGGCGTTGGAAGGGAATCTAGAAGAAAATTCAGTAAAAAAGGATCAAATTTTACCTGCTCGCGAACTGATCGATGCCGAGGATATTGAAGAGGATGTTACTGAGACCCAGAAGGATGAATTTGACATAGAAAACAATGTGGGAAAACATCCATTGATTGAATTCATTAAGCCTGTTTCTCAGAAATGGACCACTGGGCTCGGCCCTCGCATCGGCTGTGTTCGGGACTATCCTTCTGATCTCCAATGCAAGGCACTAGAGAAAGTTAACCTTTCACCGAAGGTCTCTATTCCTCCCAGTTGGAGTAAGGATCCAATTCCCTCTCCCAGGCCAAGTCCTAATGTGAGAGTTTCTCCAAAGCTGGCTTTTATGGGAGTTCCAAGTCCTAAAACTGCAATTCACACTTGCAAAACCAGAGAAGAGAGAATCTGAATGCATTTAAATGCTGAAGCAACGCAAGGAAGCAATATGGATGAGGATCATTTTGCTTCCATCTTGACATTATAAGCTTTGTTTTTAATAATTTAGATATGTACATTGAGATAGGCCTAATTCATTCTTCCATTTCTAATCCTCCTTGCTGTTTTTATCCAAGGACAGTAATATGTAGTTATTGTATTGATTTTGTAGATAGAGAGGATTTCTCTGCTGTGAATAAGATAGACATAAATGCCAAAGTTGTTTTTATTCAAAATAAAGTGATTATTTATTTATTTATTTGGCTTGTGTTTTTTTTTTTATACATTTTTTTTTCCAAAAAAAGATATTTCATTAAACAAAGAAAATAGTACAAGATATGCCCAAACACAAGAGGAGCCATAAAAAAGAAAAAGACAGTTAAAGTACATAACCGTAATCATCAGGCCATACAACTTGAGCAAGACAACGAAAGGAGAATCCGAAAAATAAATGAACTCAGACAGCCACCTAGTCGCCAGGCAAAGGCCATTCAGTAAGTAAAAAGAGGCAATCATAGCACAAAATTCACCCAGGTTGCAACCAAGCCTGGGTGTTGCCAGACGAGGAAAATTAATTTTGAAATAATTTTAATGTTTTGTAAAACAATAATTTTCAATAAAAAAATCCCCTCACCAAAAACATGAGAAAGAAAAATAAAAGAAGGGAAAAGTATAACTTTTCAAATTATTATTTAATTAATATAATTCTTTAATGTAGAATTTTATATTCAATAATAAGAATTAAGAACACATAGAAATAGTATATAATTATTTTCTCACAATATATATTATAAATTAAAAAATAAATTGATTTAAGTCAGCATTAAAAATATTTCTAATTAATATATTTGCACAACTTTTTCTATGGAGTCAAATAATAATAATAAAAAAATTCCCTCAAATTGAATGCTTTTGTCATTCAAAAAAATAATTTAAATAAAATAATGTTCAAAAACTTTGAATTTATGGAAAATATTACAAAAAAAAAATAGAGAATATCTGTTTTTTCAAGGGAGATATTCAATAATCGTGGATGATTAATTAGAGTTGTTAAGAGCAATTAAGAAAAATTAATGCATAATTTAAAATGACCCGCTTGCCGTCATCGACGTTCCTTTTGACCCAACTGCTGTCATCGTCTCCAACTAATCCAACTGCAGACGAATGGAGTCCCGCTCGCTCGCTCGCTATTTGCCCTAATCAAAACTGTGTGGATCAATTCAATTTAATATTGAGTTGTTTGGTTGACCCGAACCAGGTCCGAAACCTGAAACATGTCAGAAATTGAGACTCGAACCCGACCGGGTTTTCGAACGGGTCGAACCGCACCTGAAAATTTTGAGTAAGTCGTGTCGGGTTTTCATGTCTTGTCCATTTTTGATAGCCCTGATGATATTTTTGAAATAATTTAAAGATTTTATTGTTAAATAAATATAAAATTCTAAATTTTATATTTATAAATATTTGTTTTTTCGATATGTATGTTTTTTTTTTTTTTGCATAGCACATGAGAAGAAGAAATTATTCTGTGCCGCATCCAGATGAAAAAAATTATCTGAATAGGTAAGTGCGCACACTCTATATACATTTCTGTATTATATATTAAATTAGTAGACACACTATATATACATAATTTGTAAACTCATAATTCAAACGATTCTTCTCACCATAATGCCGCACACAATAATTTCTCTGTGAGAAGTGGTTGCCCATCGAATATGTGATGCGTTTAAACAATTTCATAATATAATAGACTGAAATCAATAAATTTACTTAATTCAATCCTAATTGTCGTCAAGATCGAAATTTGACTGCTCTACCTCGAACTCTGGGCAGCAATCACCAGTCACCACTACCGAAGTCCTCAACTTTCTCTCCCTAGATCTGTCATCTTCTTCTCCGAGCTGCGACTTTTTTCTAGAAATTAAAACTGTCATTTTTAGCCGGAGACGGAGGTTTCCAACCAATGGGTGCCTCAAAGAAGTGGATGAAGTTGCTCATTGGCCTAAAGAATCTGGAAAAAGACGAAGTTGTAAGCCGATTGGTCCTTCTATCTGAACATGCTACTCTATTTTCTCTTTTTGTTCTGATCTTTATGCTTCAACTGGTTTTGAAACAGAAGAGGGGCGGTGAAACTAACATGATTAAGAACAGCAAGTGGAAAATGCCATGGAGGAGCTCAAATAGAAATCGTCATCCGTCGACTTCAGAAACTTCTGATGCTTCATCAGTGGAAGCCGAAGCTTTCACCTCAGCAGCGCCGGTGGCGGCGGCCGTGGTCCGAGCGCCATTAAAGGATTTAAGGAAAGACTGGGCTGCAATCAGGATACAGAGAGCATACCGTGGAATCCTGGTGCGAAATCTTTTTCCTCTCTGGTTTCTTTTTTTTAAAAAGCTTTCTTTTTTAGGTTAGCGAAAGTAAGAAAAAAAGCCTTTCTTGGTTGTTGGAAGTTTAGGCAAGAAGAGCATTAGGAGCGCTGAAAGGGATTGTGAGGCTTCAGGCCTTCGTGAGAGGTCATCAAGTGAGAAAGCGGGCTGTGGTGACCTTCAGATGTATGCAGGCTCTTATTCGAGTTCAGGAGTTGGTTAGGGCGCGGCGGTCAAGATTTTCAGCTGAACGGAATGGAGTGAAGAAGATAATTGAGAACCAGCGAAGTGACAGGGATCCATTAAAAGCGGCAGAGGTAATCTTGCACTCATGGTGTTTGATTAAATGCTGAGAAGAGGATGTTAATAATGTTGATCGAAATATCATCTTTGTTGTTTTTAAATGGATTAATAGTGATAGTTTTTTAAATCTAGATTGTTATATGATTATATCTACATTATTCAGAGCAGCAAGCTCTTTCTTGCAGAAATTGCTAAGTTATTTCGAGGAGACTGAAAATAAGGCCATGTGGACTAACGAGCAAACTTGTTTCTAAACAAAAGTTTTAAGGATCTGTTTGTTTCAGGCTTAAAGAATGCTTTGTTTGGGACAGCTTTTTTATTGCTTCTTTAAGCAGCATTTTATTAATTTTTGTACTAAAAAACTGCTTTAAGAAGTAAGAAGAAAGCCATCCCAAACGAAGCCTTAGCCTCATAAACCCGCTAAGTAGTTTTTCACAGCCATTCATTTAAAGTCAGAACTTTGAACACTTATATTGTTGATGCTTCTTGAGACTGTTGAACAAGTCTCGGTCTTCTCCTGTTCATTACAGGAAGGTTGGTGTGATAGCCAATGCACACTAGCACAAATCAAGGCAAAGTTGCAGATGAGAGAAGATGGTGCAATCAAGAGGGAAAGGGCCATTGCTTACTCTATAGCACAACAGGTCTCCTTCACCAAATCATCTTCTCTTCACAGTAAGCTTCTACCAATCCATGTTCTGTTTAGCTAAGAAGTATTCCTTCCTTCTGTCAGCAATGGAAATCAAACTCAAACGTGAGGTCTGATCCATCTCTTACCTCCCTAAAACGACATGATTTTGAGAAGAGAAATGGAAACTGGAGCTGGTTAGAGGCATCTAAGTTTGAATGTAGAAACTGTGAAGCTAGTTCTGTTAATATCAGAAAGAACTATGTCACAACAAGAGTTTCTGCGAAAGCTCGACCTGCTTCATCGCCAAGCTCTGAGGTTCATTGTGGTGACACTTCTCCTTCTTCTTCTGTATACTTTACAACACCAATCTCTGCTGCGAGTCTATTCACGTTAGAAAGAACAGAAGATGGCAGAAGTAGAAAGCCAAGTTACATGAATTTGACTGAATCAGCTAAGGCAAAGCTACAGAACTGCTTGAAGTGTGAAACTGGTGAGGAAAATGGAGAAAGAATATTGTTTTTGTGAAGAGTGACTGAATGGATTCTGTGCTTTGGCTTCCTTATTGGCAATCTAGGGAGAGTTTTCTGTTTGCCGAGTTGTAATCCTAGCTTTGTCATCAGTGGCACATAATTTATTATATGATAAATTGGTTTAAGGGTCTGTCTGCATAGATTATTTTGTGCAGACACCGGATAAGAGAACTCTCAGATTACGCTGGGTGCCGAGCTCGGTATCGAGCATGGTACCGAGTCGGTTTCAAGCTCAATACCAAGCACGGTACATTTGTGAGATGACGTGGCACACTTTTATTGGTCTCCGGACCACATTCGGACTCCACACCTAATAATTTGCCCTTTCGTGTCCTGAGACATTTACAGTTTTTTATCAAGATGGTTATAAAGTTGTTGAAAAATAACTTTTTTTTGAAAGTTATTATAAAAAAACAACTTAATAGCACAAAAAATTCTTAAAAGCAGCAAAAAAAATATTAATCAAATAAAAATTATAATTGTGATATAAAAAATAAAATAGTAAAAAAAACATGTCCCAAATAAAGCCTAAGCCTTAGCTTTTTTTTTTACTTTCTAAACTGACACAGCTCACCTTGGCTTGTTGGTTGAGAGCTTATGCTTCCAACTAAGAGGTCTTGGGTTCGAGTCTTTGTGTATGCGTTGTGTGTGTGAGTTTGCCTTAAATGGCCTAAATGTCCCAAAAAAAAAATTTTAAAACAGCTTTTTAATACAAAAATTTCGTAAATTTTTGTACTAGAAAGTTGTTTTAGAAAGGAGTAAAAAGGTTATCCCAAACGAATCCTAAGTCTAGCTAACAGTGAGGTGCTTTTGATTACATAATCATCTATTTGTTTTTCCACCAATAAGCAACAGTATATAAATAAAACCAAAAGGGACAAAAACATTATAAATTATAGGTTCATATGAAGATTTTTCATTCTCAACCTCACCTCTTAATGGCTTGGAGCTTAACCCCATGCTTGAAATTAACAACTATGCCAAATTGAAATTGCAAAGGGGACTCCATCTTAGAAGAATGTCTGAAAATATAATTTCTATAAAGATGGATTACTGTGAGTTTGATCTCCTGTAAGGAAAATTTTTGACCTATGCAAGCCCTCGGGCCGAGCCCGAAAGGTATGTGAGCATGAGGATGTCTCATCTTCTCTTCTTCACCGGTCGGGTCGAACCTCTCAGGCCGAAAAAGATGCGGGTCTGGAAAGTGTTTTGGGTCCATGGCTAGCACTCCTGGTGCTAGCCACACCCATGTCCCCTACATGATAAAAATTAAGAAAATTTTATTAAAATAATATTGATATTTTATGCATATCTAAAGGTAAATATTTATATTTTATGTCACAATAGATATCAAAATTAGAATAAATTTAAATTAGATTTAATATATTATATTTATCTGAAAATAAATACAAGAAATTTAATTTTTACTTGCCTTAGGTAGAAGATAGCCTCCAATGTCAACCTGCTGATTTGTCTCTCTTGCAATCAGCGGTGAGACTGTGTAAAGTCTCATAGCCTCTTTAACCACCTGAATATAATAAAAGAAGGTAAATATAGTTTCAAGAAAAAACATTTATCTGAGTGTAGGGGTTTAAGTGAGTCAAACCGATGAGTCAAATCGACTCGTAAGATGACTCTAGTTTAGCTGAAAAATTGCTCATTAGCTTAGCTCGATGAGCCAGCGAGTCAAGCTTGAGCTAGCTTCAACTCGGCTCGCTAGCTTGTAAGTCAGCTCATTTTAAAATTATTATTATAAAATACAATTAAAATATATTAAAATTTAGGAGTTAAAGCTTAAAGCTATTTTAAGTATTTAAATATTAAATTCCAGTTTTTTATAGCAAGTGATTTATTATTATTTATCTTCTAATTTTTCATTCTTTTTAAATTTATTATATTATGTGCTTGAATCATAATATTTTTTTCCTTTTTTTATAAATAAACTAGCACATGTGCTAGCTTGAATTTATAGAGTCAAATTTAGGCTTCATTTGAGATGGCTTTCTTACTGGTTTTTAAAACAGCTTTCTAGTACAAAAATTTAAATTTTTATGCTAAAAAGCTACTTTAAGAAGCAATAATAAAGCCGTCCCAAATGAAACCTTAAGCCCGGGCTTGAATTGGATTAATTAAATTAGGAGTGATTATATTATCTTATATAGATAAAGAAATAATTACCAGATCAAGATAAGGAAACTTATGCTGCAGATCATCAGCCGTTGGCAGAAGATCCGAGGGCCCGAATTCATCGATCTCTCTCAGAAGCTTCTTCTCAACCTCCTCATGCTTCGAAACCAAGTAAATGACACAAGAGAGAGTAAAGGAAGTGGTGGTGGAGCCAGCGAGGAGGTGCTCATAAGCAAGAGAGCTGATGTAGTCAGAGCTAATGAAGTCAAGTTTCCTTATTGAATGTTCACCTTCCTGATCTTCTCTTTTACAAAGTATAGCAGACAAGAAGTTCTTTCTCCCTCTTTCCTTTTCCCTCTCCCTTTGTGCTACGATGGAGTCAAGTTTCTTACTGAGCTTCGAGTTTGTTCTCTCTATTTTGTAGTCTGCTGTCCATGGAATCCTCTTCAGAACTTGCCTGAAATTACATTTATATATCTCTGTTGCATGTTAGAATATTCAAAGTGGTAGAGTGATGAATATTTAATGTTTTAGTTTTGTACAAATAGCTAATACACTTATAAAACAAGATTGCATGATACACTAAAGTTTTTACGTGAAAATTTTAGAAAAGAAAAAATCATAAGGCATGACTTAGATGAAGTAATTTAATATATAAATAAAATTACAGATATTTGCTCTTCCCTTCAATTGAAGAAGAGGAGAATATTACAAAACAATGATCTCAAGCTTGGTCTATTGTAATTATAGTAGATGTTGGATAAATAGTGAAGGGTGATGATAATGATTATATTGTATTCGTAGGGTGTTGATGGAAGGATGATGGTTGTAAAAAGTCTTAGGAGATCGATTAAGTTATGTATAATTCTATTAGAAAGACAGTAAAATCAAATACAGACTTGACCCTTATGAGTGGTTGGAAAGACTTAGCAAAGTAGCATATTAAAGGCCTGCTGAATATATGTGATGGTTCTATAGTGATTGATATACTCATAGCAATCAAAAGTCCTGTTATATAAATCAATGACATGTAATTTTAACCCAATTTAGGATGGGATGCTAGGGAATTGCCTATGCCAAAGATGAAGATTTTTGAACACTATGATAATGAGCAAGTTGATTTATATCCCTAAAAAAGATTTAGTCTTGAACATGACATCAATGTTCAACTCTTATGACATCACTAGGGGCATTGTACAAAATTAGTGAGTTGGAATTAAATTTCTATGGATGCCAAGAGATTATGAGTTGGTTGGAGATCATGTAAAGAGTGATGTGAATTGGTAGTATCATGAAGACTTGGATTTAGATATGGTGGAGAAGTAACTTAAAATGGAACTTTAACAAAAGAAAGTTGGGCCCCCTAGTTCTAACTTCTTATAAGAATTGAAAGATTTGAGCTTATTGTTCCTCTATTCTATAAAGATAATCCTAAAAAAAAATAGATTTGGTTGACCTCAAATGGCATGATTATGTCGCCCTTAAGTGAGTGATTAGTTCTGAGATGGGTAGGGTAAGTGTTAAATTAGGAAGTTCCATCATTAATATTGGGATTATGTATGTTAGTAATTGGGTGAGTGTTAGTTGTATTTTGAAAAAAAAATTCACAAAACATGCCAAACTATTGCATGCTAGATATTCATGGTCTTAGAGTGAGAATATATAATATCTTAACTTTGTACGAAGATCCAACATACAAAAATAAAAGAAGATTGCATGAGATACTAAATTTTATAAATAAAACTAGCTTGAAAAGAAAAAAAGAAAATTATAGGGTCTAATCCTGCTAAAATAATCATATGTAAGTAAAATTATAAAGATATGCTCATTACCTAAGGTGGAGAAGATATGATTACAAAGTAGAGAACTTAAGCTTTGTTTCCTATAATTGTAGTAAAAATTGAAGGAGAAGTGGTGGCGGGTGATGATAGTGATCATATGATGTTAGGCTAGTATTGGTGGTAAGATGATGATGGTTAAATTATGATAATCAGATTATAATAATCAAATGATGATGGTTGGATAACAATGAATCAGTGATAGATTTTGAGTGACGATAGTTAAATGATGATGCTTGGATGATAGTAAATAAACTATTATGGTCAGGCAATATTGGTTAGATGAACATGATTTGATCATGGCAATTCGACAATGAGAACATGACTAAAGCAAAAAAAAAAAAAGGAAATGCATGGAGGAGATCACCTTTGGGGTGTTCATAGGCCGGAGTGAGGGTGTCGATAGCTGGAGTCCTGCGGATGCAGGTCGAAGGCAAGGCATTGTAGCATTCAGTTGTTAGAGTCCTGTGGACACACTTTGGTGAGGACGAGAGTGAGGGTGCGGGCGTCTGGACAAAAATGAATAACGCGAAGAAATGAGGAGGAAGAACTGGGGTGGCCAATTTTGAGTCATTTCAGGCGATTTTTCGGCTGTCTAAACAACAGGAAAAAAATCGCTTACAACTGGCGGCCAAACCGTTTGTAACAGTTGACGCCTAAAGAACAAACCAATGGTATATATGGAGGTCAGTTGACCGTCAAAATTCCTGGCAGTTTTGTATTAAAATACTGTCAAATCGCTTAAACCACCAGTTAATAGCAGTGGTCGACAAATCGCTGGTGATTCTAGCGGTTAAATGACTGCCAGAAATATCACCGGTAAACAACAAATTTTCTGTAGTGGGGTGATGATAATTAGATGATGGTATTGATCATCGTCTTTAAAAGTATGGTAGAGCTATGAAAATTTTCAAATCTTGAAGCTCTTTCCAACCTCAAATCAAGGTCACCTTAATAAGGAGAATGTGGGACTCTTACAATTTTCTAAGAATGGAATTTTGATAAATCTAGATAATATCATAAAATATTGTATTATATGACCTGTGCTAATTCTTTTGATCATAAATCATTGTTCAGTATTCAAGTGTCTTAATAACCTTAGCTTGGGCTTGTTGGATTCATCTCATTAAGCAACAAACTGATTTGTCTATAAGTAAGCAAGAATTGAAGATCATTTGATCTTGCAATTAATGTTAGGAAATCTCCAACTACACTTCAACTTGATTTTGGCTCATTTGGAGCCAGATCACATCACTATTAGTGTCGATGGGTTAAATCATTGAGATATTCAGTTTGACTATAAATTTGTTGAAATTGAAATTCAAATGATCCTTAATTAAAATTTGAAAGTTTCTAATTCAAGGATTATGTCAAGATTCTCACTTGATAGGATGTATTTTCAACTCATGTATCAATATCTAATATTTAAATCTTTTTATTTAATATTATATTATCTAAATTGCATTAAAATGTAAATGAAAATAATTGTTTTTTCATTTTAGATAAGCTAATAGAGCATATTTTTTATGTCATTCAAAAATTGAACTATTATATAAGTTAATATAAAATACATAAAAATTCAATTGTATACATGTAAATACATAAGATTTATGTTTTAAATTTAAATAACATCCTATTGTTTAAAAATTCTTTAATAGAGCATGAAATTACCAACTACACATAAGTTCCTTCTAAATTTTAGAATGTGTAGAAGATATTTTTTATGAATAATGATATATATTTTTTTTCATGTAATAAGAGATGCCATTGATTTAGTTTGTTCATACTTGGCTCATATTGGATTTAATAATTATAATCAAACAAACATAAACAATAAATTTCAATATCAAAACTTGAAAATAATTGATGAACCAAGTCAACAAAAAAAAGAAGAAGAATTCATCATCCTCATCTTCTTTGAATTCTATAATTTATTGATTATAACTATCTGTTAGTACACTATATTAAAGGCAATTCTATTTAAACTTCCTTACCTGAAAGGCTCCTGAAGGATTGGAATCAGCAGAGCTAGTATGATGGAGAAGGAACCAGAGAGATCCATTTTGAGTGATGTGGTAGAGTATATATGCTCTTTGATGAATTCGGAGACTTCGTTATTATTGTCGTTGTTGTTATTATTATTGCTATATGACGGCGATTGGTTTCTAAGGAGGCCGAAGTCGAAACCAAAGGCGGCTTGGGCGATGACATCGGTGGCAAGCTTGAGCGAGAGGTCGGAGAAGATGATGTCATTGCCTTCTTCCTGTGATTTAGAGAGGAAAGAAGTTGCAGATTCTATGTAAGATTGCATGGTTGGGATGAGGCTGGCTAAGTGGGTAGGCTGGTAGAGGGAGATGATTGTGTTTCTCATTGCTGTCCACTTTGAATAATCCCTGCAACAAAAAAAGAAATTTGTTCACAACATTTAGGAAAATACATTTTCAATACAAGTTTAGTGCTGCATATTACAAACAAAAAATATAGGAGAAATTTTGGGTGAGGTAGAATTTGATAACAATGAGTTTTGAATTTTTTGAATTTATTCTTAAATGAGTGTAATATTTGAATGATCAATTAATTATTATATTGCACGCTTTTCAATGCAAATCCAACAATTTAAAATCTTAGATCATACAATCTCTTATATTTACTTTGAGATTAGTGCAATCTATGGATAATTAAATAATTTTTACATTGCACTTATTCAAACTAAGGCTTCATTTGGGATGAATTTTTTACTCATTTTTAAAGTAGTTTTTAGTACAAAATATTTAATTCTCATATTAAAAAGTTGCTTTAAAAAGCAATAAGAAAGCCGTCCAAAATGAAGCCTAAATATAAAATATTTAAAACTCATCATAATCATTTTTTTTGTCACGATATTATTATTATTTAATATTCATGTTTATAACAATATAAATAATTTATATGTTTTAATTAATTTTTTATAAATTTGATTTTAATGATGGATCAATTTGTCAACAGTTAATGAAATGTTGACAAATGGAGAAGCCAGCTTAGTTTTATTTTTTATCTTTCAAAATTAAAAACTAATTATTTATTAATTATTAACTTTATTAAATTAAGATGAATTGCATGACTGTCATTTGAATTATCTGTAATAAATTATTTTGTTAATATATATTAAATGTCATAGAGACAATATTTTAGCACAAAAAATTTAAATTTGAACATTTCTGCTGTAAATATAATATGAACTTTGATCTAAGCCACTAAGAGTAATATTCTATTAGTATAGTGGCAAGCTTTCTCTTTCATAATGACAAGTTTTTCTTTTTTTAATTTATAATTTATTTATTTTTTAAAATATTTTCTTCATAGAAATATATTTAATTTTTGGATTCAAAGAATTTTTTTATTATCAAACAATAAACCTCAAATTAATACATTAATTCATTGTATAAAAGTTATAAATGTTATAATTTGTATGTGAAACTTCTTTTATTTAATGCTTAATTTTGAAATAAATATTTTTCTAAATGAAAGAACTCAAAGAACACTAAAGAAAACAGAGTTGGGAGGAACTAATCTAATAAGTCTGGCTTCAATCTACCTTGTAAAGAAGAGACCTTTCTGATGCAGAGGACTCCCAGCAATGGGAGGAGGAATACTCCTCCTATTAATACTCTTAAACTTCTTGATTCCCACCTCATAACAGAGCTCCGGACTCGCCACAATCACAATAACCTGTCTTCCCATATGAAATCTACGACCAAAACATCAAGAAATGATCTCTTTATACATATGCAGAAGGAGGAGGAGAGAAGCGAGAGAGAACCTGTAGATGGGGCCGTAGCGGTTGGCGAGAATGGTGAAGAGCTGAGGGCCGTGCTTGGCGAACAAAGGAAGGTGGCCGACGAGAGGAAGAGGCGGAGGGCCGGGCACGCTTCGCAATGACCAGTAGGGGGTGTAGAGATAGGCGAGGAAGACGGCGAGAAGAGCTATGGAGGTGGATATGTGTGGAAGGTATTCGGTGAGGAAGGAGAGAAAGGAAGTTTGCATATTTCTGAGGGTTTGGCTTTGAGAAGAGAGGAGGGGAAGATGATAGTGTATTGGGTCTCCTGCTGCTTTTCTGTTTTTGTGACAGGGAAGAGTGGATGCTGTTGGTGCGCTTTATCGCCCTCTTACAAGTGGAGACCAACACTAAATTGTTCTCCCTCTTTTTTTTTTTTTAAAGTGTAGTTATTCTCATAGAAAATTTAATGATTTTTAAGTTTAAGTAAAGAGATATAAATTCAAGTTGATGAGGCGAGTTTAGGTCCGACTCAATGTTGACTCGACTCAAAATTATTTGGCTAGAGCCTGACCTGTTTATTTTATGAGTTAAAATATTTGACCTAAATCCAATTTGACTGGAACCTGAATCAAGTTAATCGTTCTAAATCTACGTAACACGAACTTGAATAGGAATCAAAATAATTTTGAGTTAATTTCTAGTTATTTGCGTCAATTCAAACCCGATCTGAATAATAATCGGAATGATAATTTTGACCCAAATCCAATCCAAATAGTAATATGATCAACTTGAACCCAGCTAGCATATATCAAATAGATCCAATAAATTTTTTCTCTGCTAGGGTTACTTCTCTGGAGCTTTGCCGGGTTCTCCCCGTCGTGCTGGGGCCTCCCCATTGCTAGTTTCAGCATCATTGGTGATTTTCAGGGAAGTTCTCTCAATCTTGTCTTGTGTTTTTTCGGGTTTTGAGTTTTCCCGTTTTGTTTTCAGTTTCCTTCTCCGGCGTTCGTCGGAATGGCGCCGATTTGTTTGAGCGACCTTAGTTTTTTTTGGGGCTCGTCTCATTGACACTCGTTTTTGGAAGCGCTTGCTGGATCGAAAACTGTTTCATCTTTTCCGAAACTGCGGACCTCTTCATTTCGTGGTTTACCCTCACTGTGAATTTATGACCAGGAAATCAATGATTTGGTCATCCCTTTTCAAATTTTTTTAGTTGGTTATTTCCCTACTAAGAAATTTTCTCTTGATTCCATCCGCAAGTTCTTCTTTAACCTAAATTAAATTAAAAGATGAATTTTCGGCACTTTGCTTGACCCATTGACTATTGTAGGGTATTTTGTCACCGTTCCTAACTTGTGTTCAACTGCTACATGAAGCTTACGAATGGTTTCCTACCTTGGAAGTTGGTTTTGAGTCGTCTGTTATCCCGATTTAGGTTTCTTTTACGCAATTGCATCCGCATCTCTATAACCCTCGTATACTTCATGGTTTGAGAGCAATATTTGGTAAACCCTTGAAAATAGATGCGGCTACCTCTGCGGGTTCCCGACCTTCCTTGGCTTGTGTTCTTGTGGAGCTTGATATTACTAAATCCTATCCAAACCAGGTTTGGTTAGGTTCTGAGAGTTAAGGGTATGTGCAGGAAGTTTTCTTTGGTGTTAATATTCATATTTATGTGTTGTCTAACGCTGAAATGAAAGATCATGTGGGTAAGTCTGGAAAAAACTCTGTTTTGCTTCAAACATACTGGTTAATTTTAGAGGATTCTCTCTCTTCTCCTTCTAGTGGGGAAGAAGAGGATTTTCATGTAAGTAAGGAGGTTTTGGTTCGTCATGGTTTTCATAATGCGAGGGTTACCAAGCATAGAAGGAAATGATAGTAGTAATTGGATTTGGTTTTACCCTTGCCAATTTCGTTGGAGGTTTTTTCTAATTTCATGGATGATGATGAGGAGCCCCCTATGTGTCCTTGTTGGCTTGGCAGGTTGACAACCTGGGTGCATCGATTTGTGGATGGATTGCGTTCGTATAGCTCGCACCTATGGATGGTCCGTGCTTCGCTGCGAGGCTGGTGCTGGGGGCCTCCACTCTGAGTCCCCTCTCGTTGATTATTTTTTTCTTCTTATTTTTTTGGGCTTTTACTTTTTGTATCCCAGGCTGAGAGTCTCTAACTGTTGTGTTCTCCCTTTTATATGCTTTGAATAAATTTGTATTTTTTGTGTTAAAAAAATCAACTTGAACCCAAAATTTTGAAGTTATTTCGGTTATGTTGTTAGATCGAGTCATGCATTGGCACAATATTAGAGTTGACACTTGAGCAACATATTTAAGATTTAATTATAAGTGGCTCAAAATTTTAAGGGACATCAAATTTGGTTACCTAGAAATTGTAAGGTATGTTTAGGACTGCTGTAGCTTTTTGCAAAACTGATTATAAAACTATTATGAGAAAAATGACTTTTTTAAAGCTGCTATAAAAAGCAACTTCCCAACAAAAAATTTATAAAAAATAGCGAAGTAGTAGTAAAATAAAAATTATGATTGCAGTCTGAAAAATTAAACAATAAGAAAATTGTTTCAAATAAAATCATAAACATTTCAAATAGATTCTTAATCAACGACTTCTTAATTTAGATTCATACATTGACTTACCAAATAAGCATAATTACATTGAAAAAAAATGTAATCTAATTATTATAAGTAGATAACTTCATAATCGCTGCTAAATCTAGCACTTTGTTTAATCAACCCCGTCGGTTCTTAAGCTGCCGTAGAATGTCGTTGCAGCGCACTGCAATTACAATGGGCATGCAACAATTTTAAAACCACTATGAGGAAATTTGTGGCGCGCAGTCATAGCTGCGGGATAAATTGAAATTTGTGCTGCGATATCCCTATTTTTTGGTAGTAGATTATATAAAATAAAACTACTAATTAATGAATTATGCTATGCTTTGTATCAAGCTTTGAACTAGTTGAGCTTGTGTTAAGTTGAGCTAGCTCAATCTCTGATCATTATGTACATGAATGCATTACAACATTTATGGAGAATGTACATATTAGAAGTTATATTAAGAGATATATTCATCTATGTATCTTTTGCAAGGGCTACTACTGCAACAAAGGTTTCATTTGGGATAGTTTTTTGTCACTATTTTTTTAATGCTTTCAAGAAATATTTGTACTAGGAAGTTGCATTAGAAAGCGGTAATAAAATTAGCTCAAACAAAACATAAATATATGTTGGTGCAAGAATTTTTCTAGACTAATACTTTGTTATAAAAATAGTGATCAACCTAAGTTCAATCAATTTTGTAACTAGACTTGTGAATTACATATAATTTTAGACATTTAAAAATGATTTATTAAAAGAATGATGATTTATTTATTTAAAAAATGATTTTAATCAATTTACAGATAAATATAATGTATTATTTACCAAATTAGTTTAAATACTAAAATATTAAATATCATTTACATAGCATGATTATTTTTTTCTAAGAAATCAAGAATTATGTTCATGTAAAACAAATGGCAAAATTCATCTAATATGAGTGACATATTATTCTTTGTTGAAGAAAATTATATCAGATGTTTTGAAATAAGTAGTATTAGTACAAATCTGAATGATATATATTTTATCCAGAGATTAACGTAGTTTTTTAACATCATATGTTATATTAATCTCAAAGTGAATTCAATAACTTTTAAATCTACTCTAATTAGGGGTATCAAAACAGGTTGACGGTCGGGTTCGAGTCTTATCTGAAATTGACCTGATCCGAATCCAACCAACTTGAACCCAACCTGTTTTATAAGCAAGTCAAAAGACTGACCAAGACTTAACCCGCTATCAACCCTAATAACCTAAATCGACCTGTCAACTCGTTTAGATTAAATTTTTTTTAAAAAAATCAATAACAATAATGATTATGTTTTTTGATAAAAAATACGAAGATTATATCCAAAAGTAAAAAAAAAAAAAGAAAAAAAGATATTAAAAGAGTCATTTTTTAGTCAGAAGCGAGTTTTTGATCAACCTGAACTCGACCAATTTAAAAGTAAAATCAGATTCAAATTTTTAGACCGTTCAGGTTGGATTGACTTATCAGATCATTTATTGATGCCCTTAGATCTATTATCATTTGTGTGAGGACTTCTTGACATGTGTCCCAACACAAAATGTTGTAACTGTTAATAGTGGTTACTAATTGTTCCTCTCTAATAATTAGTGTCTAGGCACCTTCTTTGTAGCCTTTATAAGCATGACCCAATTTTATATTATTTAGTCTACTTTCTAATTATTACTCATTTGGGTGTATTGGTTTCAATTCTCTATGCATTGGATAAAGATATCAGAATGAATTTTTATTTGGTGATTAAATTTATTAGGAAATGAATATAATATAATAAATTATAATTATTTTAAAATAAATTTAATAACTATAAGATTTTTCTTAATTAAATTTGAGTTAAAATATATTTATCTCCATTATCTATCTATCTTAAAATGTTTTGTCATCTCTATTAATGTAATTTTTCATAATATTTGATAATGTAATCTTCTTAAGAACATATTGTTTATTAATAGATCAATAATTCAAAGTTGAGGGCTATAGTCTCATTATGATAGTTTACTTTATCCTATCAAGAGCATAGCGAATTTTTCCACTTTCATCATCTACAAATTAGTCTTTGACTTCGTTTGGGACAACTTTCTAATTGCTTTATAAAACCGTTTTTAGTATAAAATTTTTTTGAAATAGAAATTTTTGTATTAAGCTGCTGCTTTAGAAAGCAGTAAAAAAGTAATCCAAAATCAAATTTTTATCTATTATTGTGTTTATCATGTTACTAGCATGAAAAGAGTTTATTTTTCACTTCTTAAATGATTGATAAACGATATTCTATAGTATTTGTGTTTGGTGGAATGAGAATTTTTGCCAATGTTAATGCATGTTTATGATAAGCTTATTACTAAATAGGAAAAGAGAATGAGCTATATGTTATGCATGTTTGGAGTTCTTTGGTTCATATATCGATATCTTAAGCAAAAGAGTACAAATTTATGGCATGCTAAATGGATA
Organism: Dendrobium huoshanense; assembly: GCA_016618105.1. Lineage (NCBI taxonomy): Eukaryota > Viridiplantae > Streptophyta > Magnoliopsida > Asparagales > Orchidaceae > Dendrobium > Dendrobium huoshanense. Next base: position 6,071,865 of record CM028351.1, on the reverse strand, counting down.
TACAAATCTTTATAAACTTATGCTTCGTTTGTGATGGTTTTTTTATTGTTTTCTAAAGCAGTTTTTTTGTACAAAAACTTTTTGAACTATAAATTTTTGTACTAAAAAACTCTTCTAGAAAGTAGTTAGAAAGTTGTCTCAAACGAATTCTTATGCATCGTTTGTGCCAGCTTTCTCTTTGTTTTTAAAAGCAGCTTTTTAGTACAAAAAATTTTAATTTTAAGAAATTTTTATACTAAGAAGCTGCTTTATAAAGTAGCACTACGGGAAAACACGCGATTACCGTCGGATTTTCCGGCGGATCATTTTGCGCCGGTAACAAACGGCGCCTGCAACGGCGCATGCTGCGACGGAAAACCTACGACGGTTTTTCCGGCACCAACGACGCTGGAAAGGTTCCGGCGATATTGGCGCCGGTCTATGCATCGGAATAAACCAATATCTCACTATTTCCGTTGCACTTTAAGGCGGAAAATCACCGGCGCCATTACCGGCGGATATTACGCCGGCGGGTTTTCCCGTAGTGTAGTAAGAAAATTATTCCAAACAAAGCCTTAATGAGATGTACTGCAATAATCTTGTTGATGGTTGTCTTTGATTGAAGGTGAATGTTAAAGTTATGTATTGATTGCCATTATAGAATACACCATTATTAGAGTTCTAATCAGCCTGGATTGGCTTAACTAATTGATTTTAACCTAATCTTCAATCAAACAATAATAAAATAAGACTTCTCACTTAAACTCTTGAATTGTTATATATTTGTAGAGTATTTTACATTAATAATTTTAAAATAAGCTTGCTGACAAGCTAATTATTTAGTTGAAATTGGCTTAAACTTGACACATTAACTAATGGAACTCGGTTCATGAGCTATTTATCAAGCTGATCCAGAGCAGACTCATGATTAACTTGGCAGAATTCACCATTTTATAATTAGATCCAACCCACATTTGTTAACGAATATATTGCAACTATCTAATTAACTTGACATTAAAAAAAAAAAAAAAAAAAAATGGAGCTCAACCAAATAAGGTTTAATTTAAATTTTGATGAATATTCCTTGTAAGAAATGATTATTTCTTTATTAAAAAAAAATCATATTCTGCATATGATAAAAAAAATTAATATAATATTTTTGAGGTTTAATTTCCATCAAATTACAATAAAGTTTCTTTAATTGCAGTTTGTATTTTCAAAAGCATGCCCTTTTGTTAGATATGCTTATGAATTATTTAATTTATTTCAAATAATTTGATTTATCCAAATGGGCTCCCACAAACTTCAGTGGGCCAAGATCTGATAGCGAGCTAGGATTTGAACTGGGCCTGCTAAACTAAGGCCTGTTTAGAGTAGTTTTCTAATTAGATCCTTACATTTGACTCTTTTTTTTTCTTAAAAGCTGCTTTTTGCAATAATATCTATTACTATATATATATATATATATATATATATATATATATATATATATATATATATATATATATATATATATATATATATATATATATATATATATATATATATAATTTAAAATGCTCTAAGAACACATAATTAGAGTATTGATCTATATCACAATTGTTAAAATCATTCATTTTAATTATAATTATTGTCTTAAGAATATTTTTAAGATTATTGTAGACAATTATGTGCTTATTTTTTTTTCTTTTTGAACAAAGATGACTATGTAAAGCCCTGACTAAAATTTAAAAAATTAGCACAATTTTAATGCTTAACAATACATTTTTTTTTAAATAAATTTCAATTATATATGAAAATTTTAGTGACGATGGGTTATAGGTGTAAGAGAGCTGAGTCGGCTTGCAAGCAGAAGAAATGAGCTCGAGTTAACCTCCTATTCGAGTTCAAGCACAATAAGAATTAAATGAGCTTAGGTTGATTAGTTAGATACTCAACTCGACTAGTTTACACCCCTATGATGGGTTCATCATTGATTTTGATTCACTCGTGAATTTTCCATCTATTTATAGGACTTTTCAAAGTTGTGCATAACCTAAAACTTTATGGCTCGATTCAATATTTAAATTAAAGCTTCATTTGGGGCGGTTTTCTTACTGCTTCTTAAAGTAGCTTTTTAGTACAAAAATTTTAATTTTTATACTAGACAGCTGCTTTAAGAAGCAGTATGAAAGCCGTCTCATTTGAGACAATTTTTTTACTATTTCCTAAAAGAGTTTTTAGTACAAAAATGTCTTGAATTAAAAATTTTTGTACAAAAAAGTTGTTTTAGGCTTTGTTTGGAAAAGCTTTCTTGCTACTTCTTAAAGTAGCTTATTAGAACAAAAAATTAAAAATTTTGTATTAAAAAATACTGTTCTAAGAAGCAGTAAGAAAACTGTCCCAAACGAAGCCTTAGAATGCAGTGAAAATCAATAGCAAATTCTAAGTGTTTGATTTGCAACAGTGGCTTTTAGGCTTCAACTTCGAGAGAACATTTATTTCAGCCATTTATTTAATTATAAATTGTAATGTTAAAAATTGATAAATTCAGTTGTTCAGTTGCTTGAAATCAAAGGGATATCTTCTTAGTTAACTTTTTCCTATATTTTATTGATTGTTTCATTGGGAGATTCCCTCCCTCGTTATAGAGACCTTTTCATAAATTTAGTCAATTGTAATGCACAAAATATGCTTAGAGTTTAAGTGAAAATACTATCACCCAATCATTGGAGAATAAGCCAAAATTTGGGCTCTAATGTCACTTTATTATGGAGTATAGGATTATGGGAATGATAACTTTTGTCCGCCCGTGATTAGTTTGAACCCTAAGTCGGAAAGCTTGGGTTGAAATTAATAATTAGTGATGGGTATCAATACATAATAGAAAATTCATTTGATTAAGTATGAAGCTTAATGTATTATTTGAATTAAAAGTTTTTGAAATTAGATTCATGATCGTTTTGAGTTCAAATTTTAACAGAATTATAGTAGAAATGGAAGTTTCGATGAGATGAGACCGGTGATCCTAAAAGTATTTTTGATGAGACCAAATCAAAGAGTTAAAGTGTAGTTAGAATCTTCATGAAACTCTTTGAGATATCAAATATTGATATTTAAATTGTATGGGCTTATAGTTAAAACTAGTTGTTCAATGGGAGAATTTAAATGAGACCAAGATCATTGAATTCTAATATCATTAAGATACTTAAATGCTTAAATTGTAGGAATGACGATTTGAATTAGTGGACTCATTAGGTGGTGAGCCGATGGGTCCACATTAAGTTGGTTAAGAATAATAGCATGTGAGCATGGAGAGCCTTGTGAATCCTCAAAGGCATTTAGGAGTTGTCAGCTTGACAAGTGGATGAAATGGTAGAAATAAGCCCAATAAGTTAAATCATCGATTGTTAAGATGCTTGAAATGCAACTTGAAGCTAGCCATTGTGAATGTATGTAACTAAAAGTTTGCTTCTCAGGATGAATCAAAGTTCAAAGTATAACTTCACTCAGAATGAGCTAAATCTAAGACAGAGAAATTGGTTGGAGTTGTTAAGGATTATGACCTCGATATCATTTATTAGCCCAACAAGGCCAATATGGTTGATGATGCTCTGAGCAGAAAGTCTAAGAGAATAACAGCTAGTCTAATTACCTCTTAGCTAGCTTTGATCCAAGAAATGAAGATATTGGTTGGAAGTTGTGTGCTTATTTGACGTAAATGTATGAGTTAGCTCTCAAATGATTGTTCAACCTTCATTGCAAAAAAGAATTAAGAAATTTCAAAAGAAAGATGACAAATGTGTGAAATTGATGGGTCGAATTCATTCTGAAAGGATGCCTAAACTGCTAAGTAGATGATCAGAGTTTAGTGTCTGTGCTAGTCGATTATGGTTTAATATTAGTGGTAATTTAAAAAAGGATATTTTGTTTGAAGCCATTTTTTTGGATACATAATTCATATAGGTGGCATCAAGATGTATCATGATTTGAAATTAAAGCTGAACACAAGAGACCCAATGTATTATTGCAACCATTGACATTTTTTGAAAGGAAATGAAAAGAAATCACTATATATTTTGCTATAGGTTTTTCCATGTCTACATAATATCATGATACATAATCGTGGATAGATTGACTAAGTCAGCAGATTTTCTTCGCATAAAATAGATAGATTTTATAGTTAAACTAGAATTATTATATGTTAAGGAGATTGTCATATTATGCTAGTACTTAAGGTAATTATCTTTGACCATGATGACCAGTTCACACCAAATTGTGGAAGGGAATTAAAAAGGACTAGGGATGAAGCTAAATTTTAGTATGACTTTCATCCTAAAAATGATAGTCAATTTAAGGGGGTTATTAAAGTATTGTAGGACTTGTTAAGACTATGCATACTAGATTTCAAAGAAAACTAGGAAGATCACATTCCACTAATTGAGTTTGGTTATAACAATATTATAAAATTTAGTATCAGTATGGCTCTCTATAATGCTTTGGCAAAAGGTTCATAATACCATTGTCACATAAGTAGGTGAAAGGAAGAATGGGTCCCAAGTTGGTGGATAGTGACAGAGAATATCATGTTGATTAGAAAAAGGTTGGAAATAGTTAGTAGATTGACAGAAAAAGTATTATGACCTAAAGTATAGAGCGGTGGAAGTCTAGGTTGGTGATTTTATTTTCCTTAAAGTTAAGTCCTTGAAATGAGTATGAAGGTTTGGTAAAGACAACAAATTAAGTCCAATATATATTAGACCTTTTGGAAAAATTGAAAAAGTTTGGAAGTCTGCTTACATTCTATTACTACTAGATCACATGTCAAACATCTATAATATATTTCATGCGTTTGTGTTAAGAAAGTGGGATTGTTTTTTATCTAGAGCAAATATTAAAATCTAATTTAAAAGGAATTGTATCTTTTATCATTTTCTAATAGCAATCAGAGCTATCTAATTTCTTCTAATAATAAAATAACAATAAAAATAAATCTATTGATCAATACACACACACACACACACACATATATATATATATATATATATATATATATATATATATATATATATATATATATATATATATATATATCTGTGTGTGTGTGTATTTATTACATAAAAAAATATATACAATACCCATACCCATAAGTCATAAAAATATAATATACCGTTTACCCACTCCTGACTACGAAAGAATAACTAAAGATTAAAAGATAAAGTGATAGTAAAACCTAAAGAATATTGTATCTAGCTAATCAATCTCACACTCTTAATCCTCTTCCCTGACTTAAAATTACTAAACCATATATAATTAGCTTAAAAAGTAAAGTATGTCACTAGAATTCTACAACTGAACTCAAAACAAAGAACAAGGGACATATGCATGTAATCATTTAATTCATAACAATTACAATCGATATGATTATAAATCTGTATAAAAAATTAAAAAATACATGCAATAATAATAAAATAATAAAGTCTATAAAATAGTATATATGGATATTGAAATGATAAAGCTATAAATAATTATTCATAACACTATCTAAATAGTAAAAATTGTATAGATCAGTAAAGAAAAAATAATGAAAACTGTTAGATGTCTATAACAATAAAGAAAGTACTATTCATGAATCATACAAGTGTACACATGATGTTCAATTATTCTGTATTAATATCAAATCAGTATCTTATGTCATATGCTTAATAATAAAAATTACGTGCTTAGTAATGATAAATTAACAGTAACAGTAAATTAATAGTAGTAGTAAATCAATACAATAAATTAATATCTTATATATGTCCAACCAGTCATATTGAATAAGTACGAGGTTTATACTTATGTGGTGTTTTATCTGTAATAGTTGATGTTGTTTTAATATATATATATATATATATATATATATATATATATATATATATATATATATATAACTTATTTTTGTGCCTAGCATCGCAGTGCCCCAAGTGACCTAGTGTCACAAAGTTGCATGTCCTTTCAAAGTTACTGTAGAACAAAGAGCTTTAGCACCAAGGCACCACTCTCTAACAGTTCTCATAGCTACTACGCTTGAAAGCACAGTGCACAGTACTCTAACATACAAATTTTTGGAAAATTTAGAAATTCATATTTTTAAAAATAGGGTTGTTACATAAAAAGTATATGAAGATGAATTTGAAGTACAATATAGTTTGACTTATAAGGAAGAACATGCATGTATTATAGCTTATGATACGAAATAGCTAATAAAAAAAAAAATCCCTATGGTTAAGATCTAGTGGAAACATAGGCTAGAATAAGAAGAGAGCTGAAAGAAAGATGTTGAAATGAAGCAACTATTTTTAGACCTATTCTAAGTACTTTCTTGCATATAAATGTCAAAGAAGACATTTTCAAAAGTAGGGAAGAATGTAATAATTGTTGCTACAATAATGAGATTACCTGGATAAACCCAATAATAATTTTATTTTATTTTGTATTTACCTTTGATATGTAAATGAAATTTAAGTTATTTGATATTTATTTAAAGTATGGAATGGTTTAGAATCAAATCAAAGAAGTCAGATATGTTTAGTGGGGAAAGTTCCCTTGGAGCACTATGACATTACATATGATGGTGCTGCAATTCTTTCCTCTCTATATGTGGGGTGATATTTTGAGGAGCCCTACGACGGTGGTGAGGGGAATTGTTGCGCAATACTCTTTATTTGGTATCATCTTGAATATTTGAGGCAATGTTATGACACTAAGAAAGGGAGCATCACGATGCTTTGTCAAATATGATATTTTTAATAAATAAATATCTAAAATCATTTTTCAACCCATGCACCCCATCATCCTTAGTTGTCGAAGAAGGAAGAGATGAAGGAAAGAAAGAGAGACGAGGAGAAAGAGAAAAGCTAGGTTTTAGAGGCCGCATAGTAGGATTTGTCCATTAGTCCAATTAAGGGAAATACTCGTATCAATTTAGGCTCAAAATATCCTATTTCTAATTTTAATTTTGACATTTTTATGAGTAGATTTAGAGTAAATTTCATTTGTCTTACATTTAAGAAAAATTCCACTATGCAATTTTTAGCATGTTGTAAAATACTTCATTTTTATCATTTTAATAGTAAGAAAGTAAATTTTCATAAGTTCATTTTTTCTTTGTAAAATATTAGGTATTTTATAATGTAATGACATTTCTAGCATTGGCTACAGTTCACTAATTACTTTAAAATAATACTTTAAATGTTTCCTTTGAATAGTTTTTTGAATGAGAAATGTTGAGTAGGTATGCAAATTTTATATATACTCTCTCCTAAAATATCATATATGTGACAATTAGTGCATGTAAATGCTCATGTTAAATGTTGTGTATGCATGTTAAACATGTAATATATACATGTGTATATCATATTCATATGGTGGAAGTTTTGAAGTGAGAGATGTTTAAGTGCATTATAAGTTATCGCAAGGGTCCGTACTTGTATCTCTATTTATATTTCTTCCATCCGCCTTCTCCATGTGTGAATTGATCAAGTGGAGTTATATGTGAAAGCAAAGTTGTAAGGGAATCAAGCTTGGTCTACTCCAACTTCCTTGTGTATGTGTGGGCTAACCAAGGGAGGTAAATGTGGAAGTACATTACAAGTTAAGCAAGTAATGTATATTAATGCTTATGTTTAAATTCAAATTATGTTAAAGCTACACTTTTTGATATCAACATTCATGCCTAAGTTACGTTCAAGTTCATGTTTTAGATGTATGTCTAAGTTCAAGAGATATATATTTTATCCTTCTCATAAAGTTAAACATAAAGTACATGCAAATTCAATGTTAATATTTTATGAATATTAAAGTTATTCTCTGTTACATCTATAAATATTGCTTTAGTAATTTATAAACCTTTTATTATTATATTGTGTATTAACGTAAATGCAAATGTGGACTTTGATTTATTTGATAGCATTTGGGATAGCCTACTAAGCAAGTAGTTGCTCACTCTATAAATTATATGTTATTTTAGGAAAAGCAAAAGGTTTGGCTGAGTAGAAGTCGATAAGGTGTTGTTTGTTAGGAACTAATTCAGCAGAGGGATTCTTTGATACTCTACTTTTTATTTATGTATTTTGGTATTTTACAAGTGTTGGTAGAATTTTTGAAAATAGGTTTTGAAAAGGATTATATGCAAATCATATTTCACATAGTACATTACAAGTTAAGCAAGTAATGTATATTGATGCTTATGTTTAAATTCAAATTATGTTAAAGCTACACTTTTTGATATCAACATTCATGCCTGAGTTACGTTCAAGTTCATGTTTTAGATGTACGTCTAAGTTCAAGAGATATATATTTTATCCTTCTCATAAAGTTAAACATAAAGTACATGCAAATTCAATGTTAATATTTTATGAATATTAAAGTTATTCTCCGTTACATCTATAAATATTGCTTTAGTAATTTATAAACCTTTTATTATTATATTGTGTATTAACGTAAATGCAAATGTGGACTTTTATTTATTTGATAGGATTTGGGATAGCCTACTAAGCAAGTAGTTGCTCACTCTATAAATTATATGTTATTTTAGGAAAAACAAAAGGTTTGGCTGAGTAGAAGTCGATAAGGTGTTGTTTGTTAGGAGCTAATTCAGCAGAGGGATTCTTTGATACTCTACGTTTTGTTTATGTATTTCGGTATTTTACAAGTGTTGGTAGAATTTTTGAAAATAGGTTTTGAAAAGGATTATTTTCTTGAGAAATTTAAAATTGATGTTGAATTCTAATTCTAAAATTGTACATCCCATTAGAAAAAGTATACCACCTCGAAAGGTGAAAATAAAATTTTAGGATGGGGTTCAGTTATAGAATTATGAATATCATCTCGAATATTGCAACCAGATTCAAGGGAGGATCTCGTATGACTCCGAAGGGTCAAAATGAAGTTCAACCAAATATCTAGCTACGATAATATATAATGATGATTAATAAGTTCATATCCAAAGCTTTACTAACAAAAGATGTATCTCCCCGAAGGGAGAAAATATCATTTGATGTTAATTCTTTGAATATGATGATAACGATCATTAATATTTTAAGTTTTCCAAAGAAATTTAATTAAATTTTGAAAATCAATTTTGAAAATCATGTGTGTATAATTTTAAATCTCTTACAAGTGCAAATCCTCGTAGTTAATTATATCGCAAGGAGACAGAGTCTCCTATAAAAATTCTCGATTAAAATAGTGGTGAAATTTTTCTAAAGATTTTCTAAGAGTGATACAAAGAAAGTGAATTTAGGAATTTCAAAAATTGGAATGGATCAAGATTGAACACTTATTAATGGATTCAAATGCAGAAGAGTAGGGGATACTTTGAGATTTTAGAACCATCCAGAAGTGTCCCAATCTAATCTAAGTGTTGGGCTTTACATTTTGGGTTAAAAGAAAATTTAGTTATAGTTGATTAGTTTATTAAAAATTTAGGATAATATTCCTAGAGGTTGGGGTCTTATGATCTAAGATCCACTCTGGATCCTAAATATAAATTTGGATACTAGACCATAATAGTTTGAACCTAACTAATGCAATGCAATATCTGGATTTACCCCAGCCTGAATTGGAGAGCCAACTAACCACCTAGTCAATTTTAAATAGAAGAATTCGATCATGTTATGATAGAGTGGTAGGGACATTTTTTTTAAAATTTTGGAGAGCTGGGGCCGACATCTAGAGATTGTCCTAAGTGTCCCATTTAACTTATGATGGGTGAAAATGCTAGATACTGATGTAATTAGAAATTTAAACTTTTTTAAATATATTTTTAATACAATATATGCTGGTCGACATACCCAAATTATATATGCTTGAAAGTTAAAAAAAGGCTTAAACATAATTTTTTAGAAGATTGGGCTTCCCCAAGTTCGATACCTCATCCTCATAGGTCAGAGTATCAGGACTCTACCCGTAGTCGAAGAAGTGTTTAAAATAAGAAAAAAAGAAAGTGTAGTAATATGCATGCGACCCCTGGGGCAATCCCCAACTAATTCCCTAGATTCATTATCTTTCTATTTTGATTAACTTCCTAAAAATTTAAACTTTTGATTACGAATATAAAAATTTTCACACCCTCACATATCCAGGCTAAAATAAAAGCGGCACACAAATGCCAAAAAACTAAGAAAATAAGTAATTCTATATGCAATCACATCAACACATCAAATATAATCAAATTAATTAATAAATGTCAATAGGTAAACTGACTTGCTTATTACAACCAAGAAGTGCATAAAGTAAAGTGGTCGGGCACCACTGACAATAATTCGGATTCTACTCCTAATAAAGATGCAAATGACTTTAAGTGGGATACTCTTTGCCTTGAATTCTTCAGTCTTCTCTCCTTCAGGCTCCTTGGATTCTTCGTAGTGGACTACCCAAATGGAAAAGAGAGTTCTTCCTTTAAGGGGAAGGCCACCCTTTCCTCTTTGGGTATAAAAAAATAATCCAAATTTGGACTTCTAAATAGAAAAGGATTATCCCCAAGGGGTATCCTTTTCTCTTTGGAATCCAACCTTTGGATCTGTGTATCCCAACTCAAAGTTCATCTTTCATAACTCTTAACATCTCAAACAAATTATATTTAATAAAAGAAAAAAATTTATACTCTCCTTTTAGGTTATCATAGATATTTAATAAATTAAAATATATTCCAATCAGTTGTATATATATATATATATATATATATATATATATATATATATATATATATATATATATATATATATATATATATATATATATATATATATATATATATAAGAAAATAAACACACTGGCCATGCTCTCTTATTATTTGGGGACTTAGCAGCTGAAACACATGTAACAAGCATATTTATAGCTAATTTTTTATTATTCAGCGCTCTTTTATTGCTCTACATGAGTGTGACCACTTATAGAAAACTTGATGAACATCTAGATCGCTCATATCCTAAGGGTAATCTAGTCGTCAAACACATCAATCATCCATAGAGTGCAGTAGAAGTAAGCAAACAAATAAGATTTCATCCACAACATGTAGTGAAATCTTAAAAAATTTGGCACACAGCAGAAAATAAATACCGACCTAGCCTAGATCTAGAGTCGGTTGTCCTAACGAACCATCTAAAGTGTGTGTAGAAGGTCGTGTGGCTGGGTAAATATTAAGCTGGGTAGTTAGTTGGAGTTGTCTAAAGTTTGAGTTTTTTAAGGCTGAAGGAAAGTTTTATATTAATGTTTAAGTATTAGTGTATTAAAGCTTAATTTGGATATATTTTAATTGTTAAGTGATCACTACCTTTATTTCACACTGAGGCCGTCAAATTTATTTCATCTTCCTTGGGGCTAAACTAATAGTCTCGTAGGCTTGGGTTACCCAGTAGTGATCGGAGTTGATTAAGTTAACTTAATTGGTTCAAGATTAAAGATAGATTGAAATTAAAAATTTAGTTAGTTATTGATTTTAAGGATTTGATTAAGTATTTATTATTCAAATTAGAAAATTTTGAAAATTTAATGTATTATCACATTTTTTTTAATTATCTTACATGGTAATTAAGGGGTTAAAAGTTGACCTTTTAAATTAAAGTTAATTTTAAATATGTTAAATTTTTAACAAATATTAGGCCTTATGATGAATAACTATATTAGCATGCTTAATTTGGAGTTTTCTATGAAAATTTATGAATTTTCGAAGTTTGAGCCTAAATTTTGACCTGAGTTTAACCAAACTGTTGACGTTTTGATTTTGACTAGATTTTGAAGGTCTTACATTTTTATAAAATATTAGACTTTATTTTGAATCATATTCCTTTGATTTTGATTTATTTGGATTTTTAATAATTATTTATGAATTTTGGAAATTTCCTTAATTACTTGAATTTTAAAATTGGTTAATTAGGAAGGTTTTAATAATTTTGATACAAACTCATTCCAAACCTCATGGAATCACTTCCAAAGGCCAGGAATAACCCATGGGAGTGTTTCCAAATGTTTATAAATTATTTGGGATTTTTATTTATTCTTAATTAATTAAATTGATTAAATATTAATTTTGGCTTAAAATTAAATTATGGTTGAATTTGATATCAAACTAATGTGATTTAAATTTTCACTGATTAAGGATTGAATTATGGCCAGTTAGAGGTATTTTTTGTAATTTTTGAAATTAATCTTGGTTTGTTAGAAAATTTTAAGGGTTTGAAGGGTCAATTCTAGAGGTGAATCTTAAGTCTCCTAATTGGTGGACCAAATGAGCACAAAATCTAGTGCTATTTGGGCCATGGGATCACCTGATCTTAAGTCTCTAACACACCAAATTTGAGTTCAAATGGAGTTCTCTATGGTGGCTAACCAAACCACCTAAGGTGATCTCTAAGTCACCTTAAAAAAATTCTTAAGGAGCTATCCTAGGGTTGGATTGGGGCAAAATTAGTGGCCTTAAAATCCCTATGCTATGCATCATCATCACACCAAAAATCAATCCCTAATTCCAATTGAAAAGATCATGGTTCCAATTTGAATTCAAGGGTCAAACCATGACCCTTGAACCAAAATTGGCATGAAAATGCCCTTAAACTACTAAAACAAGGGAGGGAAAAATTTGGGCATATCATAGACATGTCCAAATTCACTCTCCCAAAGTTTCAAGCCCTGGTGACTTCAAATTAACAAATAAATGAAATTATATATATATATATATATATATATATATATATATATATATATATATATATATATATATATATATCATTCAAATTAAAATTAAACTCTACATAAATACAAATAGGGCTTATGTCTATAAGTTTTTTATAGATCTCGCTGAGATCTTTCCAATGAGCCTAAGAACACCTAAATCGGTTTAGTAGATTGAGAGATCTTAATTTTCTAAGTTTCCCATGATTTTTTTTTTTATGAATTTAATCCTTTAATTACCTAGTTAGCGGGCTCTTTACACGCAGTGCTATCCGATTAGCGGGGCAATCAAGCGACTGACCGAATAACAGTCAGATTAACCATGGAAGTCGGATGGAAGATCAAATGGTCGGGATCATATGGCCTTCGGAACTGCAGGATTTAATCCAAACCGTCGATTGGAATCAATGGCTAGGACTATATCTTTAACCTCCCATGCGAACCCAAAGCTATGGACCTATTCCGGCGTGAAGCGAGAGATACCCCCGGCGAACTCCGACGAAATTTCATGGGAAGGATCAGGGAGGTGGAAACCTTCAATCTAATGGTGAAAATTCATTGGGGTAAAGATTTCCTTCACACTTGACCGAACTACCTATCTAGGGAGCTCATGATCAAAATATTACCGTAGAAAAGGTCTCAATGGATAAGGTTCTCTATAAGGAAGCTTCAGGGGATGAAGGTGAATAGATCTCCTTCAGACATCAGTACATGAGGATGGCTCAAGGTACGACTTCGAGCAGAGTATGGAACGCTTTAGCCGGAGCTTGCTCGAACAGATGGACGAAAGAAACTAGGAGGCTGGGAAGCTAGAGAGGAACCTTGAGGAGCTTTGGGGAGTTATTTTGAAAACTTGAATGCAAATGTTTTGGTATGGTAGACTGCCCCCTTATTCAGCTCACTCCTGCGAGCTTGGATGATCTGGATCAATTGGGCTGAGCCTTGGATGGATACCAAGTGGGAGGGGACATCCTCCCAAAGAGATCCTGAGCCTAAAGCCAATGAGCTCAACCTTTTGAAGGCTTTGAGTCATGCCTGAAGTAGGGGGGGACCACTAGAGTTCAAACTCCATTAGTCTGGCCGCCGCTGGCCAGGGTTTGAGTCGGGTTGACCTGGAAAGAATGATGGGGACATGATGAGCTCAGGGGTGAGCTCAATTTGATCTGGGAAAGTCCAATTGGATTGAATGGCTTGGGTTGACCCAAACCTGCTCGGTTTGGGTTGAATTTAGCTCAACCCAGGCCAGGCCAGACCATGGGTTTGATATGGGAAGTAAGTCTGGGTTTGGTGCACCCAATATTAGTGATAATTAGGTTTGGATTGGCCTAGAGCAGAAGATAGCTCGGGCTGACCTAATCCTACTCATTTTAGGTCTAATTGAGCTCAACCCAGGTTAGGCCATACCCTGGGTTTGATATGTGAAGTTTGGGTATGGTGTACCCAATGCCAGTGGAAATTGGGTTTAAATTGGCCTGAGATGGGAGATGGCTCAAGTCAATTTGGTTTTGGATACTTTGGGCTAACTCGGGAGTTGATCCAAGTCAACCCAAGACTTGGGCTGGCTGGGGGAGGTGTGTTAGACTTAGGGCCACCTAATGGAGGTGTTGGCTTAGTTCAATTGAGCTTAGGGTGAGAGTTAACTCAATCCCAAGTGGTTTTGACCACTTTAGATTAGCCTAACTCTTGACCCAAGTTGACTCAATGGCTGGGGTGGCTATAGACGGTGTATTGGACCAAAGGAGACCCAATGTCACCTTGGGTTGGATCCAATTTGGCTAGGATTGAAAAATGGCTTAAGGGGGGGGCCTCTCTTTGGGCACTGGGTCAAGCCAAAGGGCCAATCCAAGTGAGCCACTTAGATTTCCAAGAGGGATCTCTTGGAGGCCTAAGGGGTCACCCCATAGGTTTAGATAGGATTGAAGTGGTTTTGGCAAAAGGGTATGGGAGATTTTGTCAAACTTGGTTGACATGGTCAACCAAGTTGACCTAGGACCAAGAGTTGGGTCCATTGAATTCAATTTGATCATATAAACCTAATGGGAGGGGTCTCAAAGTCTAGATAGGTCATGTGAGTCAAGTGACCTATTTGGGCACTTAATGGGTCATTGAGTCAACCTAGGTTGACCCGGTCAATCAGGTTGACCTAGGGTCTAAGGTTGGGTCAAATAGGCCCCAATCAAAGTTTGAAAATGATTGGAGGTGGTTCCAAGGGTCAATGAAGTTAAGTCATATTAAATTCTTGTCCAAAAGTCCAAAAATATCCTAAAGGGCATTTTGGTCATTGTGGCCTCAAGTCCATTCTGGGTTAAAGTGATTCCAAAAAATATAGATTAATGCTTAACATATCAATATCAAATGCCTGGAAGGGATCAAAAGGTTTGGAGGGGATTCCAAGGTCAGGTTCCACTAGGTGCTAGGTCCAATGACATAGGTCATAAATATTTGAAAATTTTACAACCCTTGGAAATTAACTGGTTTTTGGGGCTAGGGTCCTCCAAATGGACTTAAATTTGAAGGATTTGCACTAGTGACATGTCACATTAATGTACATTTGACATACTCTGAATCAGGTGCCAATTTTTTGGATTTCAAGGTGACAGAAAAATCACCTTGGAGGGGGCTTCAGAACCTGAGTCCTTAACCCAAATATTTGGTTTGGAATGCTGGGTTTAGATTTATCCAAGATCTAAATTAATCTTAAAGTCTGGGGATTAGAAGGATCCTAAGATCTAGAGACTAGAAGGGGCCTAATGTCTAGGAAATCCTAGGATATAGAATCCAAGAGAGATCAGAGTGACCTCATACAAAAGTGAGATAAAAAACTAGTATTATAGACTGTTGTAAGTAATCATTTTTTAAAGAAATGTGAATTATAATTTTTTATATCTTTTATTTCAACATGATTTTAGATTTTTAGTGGCTCTAGTGTATACAAATTTTGATGGTGGACAAATAGGGCTAGGTAAAATTCTTCCATTAGACCCCGAGGTATGACACCAACAAAGGTTAATTTTCTCACATTAAAGACTGTAAAATTACATAAAATTTATAGCTTTTATCCTCACGCCTTACATTTTTCAGTTATCATTGCTTTAGAAATAAGAATATAAGTTCCACTTCTTAATTAATTAACAATAGAAATAGAAACTTTAGTATAATGAATTTCAAAACACTTAGATTGAACTTATTTTTTGTCCCTTCAAGTGGTATTGTAAGACTAATGCCAAGCTCTCTTAACTTCTTATCAGGTTTTAAGTTGTAAGTCATATCCCATTTATTCACATTATATTTTGATAAAGGGCCATTAGTTTGTGGAATTTAAAGTCCCTATCATAGATCTAAGTTTGTGACTATCAATTTTTGTGTGAAGTCTTAAGTCCTCTTTCTAGAAAGTAATTTTATAATTATCATTGTTGTGGAATAGTAAGCCTGAACTTTTAGTAACACAACCTGCATTGATATACAACTAATAGGATGATCATCGATTATGCTATGTTTGATCATCCTAATGCTCTGAGGATCTTATTCTCCTAACATATCTTCTTTAAATTGTATGTAAAACTTTCTTACACTTGATTTATTTCCCTTTGGTATTTTTAGAATCTCATACTATTTGATGTACAATTTTAAGATTCTATGTTACAATAATTGAGAGTTTTCTTAGATTTTAATCACTTTAGGTAGGGGTGTCAATTCGGGTCAATGGGTCGAGTCTGGGTCAAACCTGACTTGACTCAGCCATAAACAGGTATGCACTAACCTGAACTAGTTTTGCAAATGATTCAGGTTTGTCAACACAGACCTGACTTATGCGAGTTACCGGGTTGATCCGACCTGACCCATGAAGGGTAGAAAAAATCACGCGCTCACGGCACAGCGGGTTCGTCGACTGGCCATCTCGTTCTCAACTCTTGACCATGCTATAAGAACCATCTATAGCTCTATGCTACAGAATGACGACTACAGCAGCACCAACACGGGCGGGACAGTGGCAGCGATAGTGAGAGTGGGACGGAGGTAGCTGTAGGACGGGCAGGACAGCAACAACGGCAGCTCAAACTCGACCAGATGTCAGTGGCAGCACAAATATGATGCAACAAGAGACAAGAGGCGGTCATGGGTCACCCGTTACCAAGTTGCACGATATGAGACGTGACGCGATGATGCTGAGTCACTGATGAGATGTTGAGATAGGTCACATGAATGTTACAAATGGGTTAATCCAAGTTGGTTTTAGGTTTCTGGGTCAACCTGAACCGAACCCAATTTTACAAACGGGGTGAAATTACAAACCCAAACACGACCAGTATGATAAATAGGTTTATCTAAAAAAAAAATTTCGGATCGAATTAGGGTTAGATTTTTGGGTCATGTTAGATTTTGACACCCCTAACTTTAGGTTATAATTATCATTTTTCCCCATTCCATTGTTCGTAATTTCCTCACGCCGTCACACATTCTCATATCCTATTTGTGATTTTTTTTTCATAGCGGGCCAGCGGCCTTCTTGAAGAGTTCGCCGTCTCATCAGACAGGTGGAGTCCTCTTGTTCACAGCCCGTAGCATTCATCTTCGTGTCTTCATGAAGAGGTCGCTGCCTCGCCGTAGCCCTCTCTTCCCAGTTCGCAGCCTCCTTCACCGTTTTGAAGCCTTGAAGGTAAGTTTTATTTATTTTGCGCCTCCTTACTACTCCACTTGCTCTATTTCTTGCTTCTATCTAGTTATATGCATCTTGAAAAAATTCAATTTACAGTAGGTTTTTTTGTAAATTTAAATGCGTTTGATCTCAAGATGCATTAAATGCTGTGTTACAGTGCAATGAAGGAAGTGTATTAAAAAACTAAGTATGCTATCTGCTTGAGAATATAATTCTGTTTCTTAGAGAAGAAGCTGTCAGGTTGCTATTCGTCTAGCCGTTGATGTAGTAACACCTTGGACGGTGCAGATGTAGTATGTTGTCTTTTGCTAATAACTGTCTTAGACTTTCTACACTGTTCAGACTCAGACAACAAAGTGAGTGGAGCAGTAATAGAGTGTATTGTTTCTAATCGAGAATTCCTAGTCTGCAGAAGTGTGGAAATGTAGTATTTCTAACCATTCGTAATATTAACCCAATTAACTCAATTAATATGTGGGGAAATATAATTCTCACATATTAATATGCGGGGTGAGTTTAATGGTTTGAAATCACTAATTCTAAAAGATAATCCTCATGTATTTTATATTCATTATTTTGCTCATCAACTTCAATTATATTTGGTGTTTATTGCAAAAAAATTATTGGCAAGTAAATCATTTATTTGAGATCACTTCAAGAATTGTCAATACAGCTGGAGCTTCATTTAAGAGAAATGACACCCTAAAAGCTATTTAGTATGATAAAAAAGTTTTTTTTTTAATTAGTGGAGAGTTAATTAGTGGTCGAGGTTTGAACCAAGAAACTAATTTGCATCGTGCTAGTGACACCCGTTGGAGTTCACATTTTCAAATATTAATCAGTCTAAAAAAAATGTATCCTTCTGTGATCGAAGTATTTGAAATTATCAAGGATGAGAAGATACATGATCAACATTAAGTTGAAGTAGGTGTTTTAATACATGCTATAAAATCATTTGACTTTATCTTGGCACTGCATTTAATGATTGATGTTTTAAGGATTACAAATGAATTATCACAAGCCTTACAAAGAAGTGATCAATATATTATAAATGCAATAAAATTGGTATAAGTGGCCAATCAACGATTGCAGATGTTAAGGGAAAATAGATGAGAACCTTTACTTGTAGAAGTGTCACATGTTTGTAATATTTTTGAAATTGAAGTTCCAAATATGAATTCTAAATTCAAGACTCGCGGAAGGTCAATATGAAAAGGTGCAGAAATAATAAATTTTCATCATTATCGAGTTGATTTATTCTACATTGTTGTTGATATACAACTTTCGGAACTTAATAACCATTTCTCCGAATCTAATACTGAGTTACTTCTTTGTGTGACATGTCTAAATCCAAGTGAGCATTTTCTGCAATAAAGATTATTAATTATCGACTGCATAGCAAAATGGGTGATGCTTGGCTAAATCAATGTCTAGTATCATATATTGAAAAAAAAAAGTATTTGATTCTATTCCAAATGAAGTCATTATGCAACATTATCAGAAAATGCAAAGTAGAATGCAAAGTTTGTAATTTTCTTTTTTCTCATGTAATGAATATTTTTCATTTTTCTTTTGACTTATATCATTGTGAATGTAGGCCAGAATGTCAAATAAGCTTATAGTTTTTTACATTCTCATTTTTCTCATTATGTTATTAATTTACCTATTCATAAAGTATTTTAAGTTATAGTTTTATTTTTTTCAATTTTCATTAATTTATCTGGAAGTTCTTCTCATCTCAAGTACAAGTGGGTTTTCTTCCATTTATATGCGGCGATATGTCACCAAGGATTTCTTGAGCAACAACCATGAAATCTTTCTTGAAATCAATGTGAAATAATCAACACAACGGTCCACCCATTTCCTTCATGTTCTACGAAGCGTAACATATAAGCATAGTCTCTATGAGCCTAAGGAAGGTTCCTAAGAAGATTCGGAAGTGATAACCATAGTTGATGCATCTTATATAGTTCACTTGCTTAAAAGTTGTTGTATAGTGTTGAGTGACAAAAAGACACCATTGATCAATTATCAATGATAAGTTAGCATCAAAAGATAATAGTTAAACCTTTGCCAATGACTAACAATAAGTTGAGTTGGGCCACAATAGGGCATACCCAATTGATGACAAACAACAAGCTAACATGAAGTACTCGTAGGGTAACACAAGGCTATGATAGTGAACAAAATAACATCGCATGATATTAAGGTATTATTAGTCACCAACAAATAATAATTGGCACCAAAAGTTGATTGATAATAGTTAGTATCAAGTGGAAGTACTAGGGGGGGGTCAATATTTGACACGACACAAAAACCTGACTCGAACTTGACACTAATTGATTTCAAATGGGTCGGGTTCGGAGTCTAGAATTAGACCCGTTTGAAAAATAGATCGGGTTCGGGTTGACCAGACGGGTTGTTGGGTCAACCCGCAAACCCGTTTAAAATGAGGTGCCCGCGAACCTGCCCCAGCTACCCGCAAACCTGTACCGGCTGCCCGCCAAGGCCGCCCGCGCATGCCAGCACGCCGCCCTCGAGCTCGAGGCTACCCATGTACGTGCCCACGCACTTGCCCACGCTCGCCCGCGTCTGCCCGTGCGCACTAGTACGCGTCTGCCCGCTCACACCCGCGCGCATTCTTCCATCCCGTGTGAGGTCGAGTCAACCCGACAACCCGATGGTTCGGATCCGGGCCCATGTTTTTGACCCGTTTACATACCTATGTCGGGTTAGTGTTGACCCGTTTTAACCTAGGTCAGTTCCGGGTTCGTCTCGAACACGACCCATGACCCGGAATTGACACCCCTAAGTGGAACCAACAAATGTTGGCGACAAACAACAATTGATATCATTCACTATCACATATTAAAATAGTGACAACTAGCAATGACCTACAATAAGTTGATTTCGACCATCAATAAGGTGGCATCAAACATTTACTGCCAATGAGTTGGTACATAGCATCAATAAATCAACACTGGCTAGTAGGAGTAATTGCACTAGTACACAAGATCGAAGCTAGTAGGGCGTAATGGTTTTCTAGAATTTGGATGGCACCAAGTTGGCAACATCAAGTCTTATTTCAAGTTGATCATACGATGATCTTCTTCACTTTCCTAAAGACTAAATTGAATAAGCTAAGATATTTAAAATGAACACAAGAGACTACTAATCCTAGAAAACAAATTTACTCCACCTCAATGGAGCTTGGTGTTCAAAATTGAAAGCTAATTTAAAAAAATAAAATAAAAATTGTGGTGCCAAATAAAAGAAATCTACATAAACAAATTGACCCTCAATTGTGCATGAAATTAGATGAGCCCTAAGAGCATCTCCAACGGAAAATCTTATTTTTCACTCCAAAATGTCATGAAACTGCAAAATGTCTTGATTCATCTCCAATCAAACTCTAATTTTCACCCTTTTGCAGGTAACGGTCATCTCTTCTTTCCCTCGGCAAGTTTGGTAGAGAGGTAAAAATGGCGGAGATGAACAGTGCAACGCCAATATTGGCGTCCCACTGTTCACCCGCAGTCAAATAGTGAAAATTTTGAGATTCGGTTGGAGTTGGTTAGGATCGTCATTCAAGCCTATGAAGTTTGGTTGGAGATGCCCTAAGCAACCTACGTGGGCAAAAAATAACTCTCCACATCTACACAATGAAGCCAAATACTTATATCATCATTAAAAAGCAATATATTCAAACTAAGATAAGGCACTTCTAAATCACCTAACACGCACCCAACAACGTCTTCATTGTCATTATACTAAAACACTTCTCTTCCTTAGATTAAGGCTTCGTTTGAGATGATTTTTTTACTACTTTCTAAAACAATTTTTCATTACATTTTTTTTTTTTGAATTATAAATTTTTGTACTAAAACACTGCTTTAGAAAGCACCAAAAAAATAACCCCAAACGAAAGCTAAGTCCAAAATTGACCATTAGCCATCAACATCTTCATTTAATTCCCATCTGTATTCACTGTATGCAAATATCAATATGGCACGCAAACCCTCATTTTATATGATGAGATAAAGCTATACTACAAAATAAATTTATATTTGAAGTAAATTACACTTTTTTTATGTAAATATAAATATATATATATATATATAAGAAACTATGAAATGTCAAAAAAATTTAAATTATATTTGAGAAGGGTACTTAGGCCAATCATGTGTGGGGCCAATGCAAAAAAGCAAAGCTAGAGATGATATAAATGTTAGGCATAGGTAGACTTCCAATATTTTGGCATTAATTATAGAGCTCTATTTTTTTTAATATCAAGTTATGCTCTCTCTCTCTCTCCCTATCTCTCTTTCACTCTAGATTTGAAATTTTGTAAATTAAAATAAAAGAAATAAATTAACAAAGAACAATATGTAATTTAAGTGTATATTACAATTTTGTTAACTATCTTAGATACAACATGGGTTCCATTTGGGACAGCTACAGCTTTAGAAAGTTGGCTTTAAATTAAGCTACTGTGAAGAAAGTTTTTTTTTTTTTTTTGAAAAATGCTATAGAAAGTAACTTCTAAGTACAAAAATTATATAAAAGTAATGAAAAAAATAGTGGCTAAACAAAACCAATGGGTGCAGCTAGCTGGTGGTGATGGTAACCAACGACGGTAGTGAGGACCGACAATTGTGCGAGATGATGGTGGTGACAGTGGTTGGCGCAATGAGCAGGGACTGGTGTGCAACAACTGGTGGGCAGTAGCAACGGCGGCCAATGTTCGTAGCCAGAGGCGATGGCCCGTGATGATAGCAGAGTCAACTTGTAGTGTATTTAAAATTCAGCTAAATACAATCGAGTTTAAAATACATAAAAATTGAACTATTACATAAATTGAAAATTCACCAAGATTTTACTCTATATCTTTTTCATTAAATCAAACACTCAATTTCTTAAATACCTGCATTTTAGAATAACATGCAAAATTTTTTTTTTTTTTTTTTGCAAACTAAATAACCCAAGTAGAAATGCTTTAAAATGCAAAATCTTAGACAACCCTATATAATAGGAGTATTTACACATATACCATAAACTTCTTATGTACTTACATCTCTTACCCTTAAAACATTTATATTTACTTATATATCATTTTCATCTAAATTATATTAAATTATTCTCATGAAAAGTTATGTTTCAGTATAAATAAAATAATAATAATAATGAAAATTTGTATATAATTTAAAACATTTGCATAATATAGAATTGAATAAAAAAAATTTATATTAAATATGGAATTAAATCTCCATTACAAACATCTAATCAATTTGGTACACCTTTATAGTGACATGCATGGCTTCTATTTCTTGACAAATGGATGAGATTTGTAGGTGTTGGAGGGGGCTCCGTTATTCTTTTCAATTCCTTCTAACTTAGCCAAAGAAAAGGCCGACACAACACAACAAAGACTTGTGTGGCCATCAATGGAAAAAGCTTCAAGCGAGACAAAAAAGAGTTTTCTTTCTATGGCCGCCCACTTATTGATCTCTTATATAAGCAATCTATTCATGGATGGAAGACAGCTGCCCCTTAAGAACACAGTGTTTGGGATTCAGTTGTGATTGAATTTTCAAAACTTGAGCGAGGCAATACAATTGAAGTCACCAACCACTGATAGAGACATCTCAAGGTTTATCTTTTCTTCCCAAAGCATCATTTGCAGCATGAATGAATGTTACAAAAAATTTGATTGAGGAGTGAAGTCGATGAACAAAACGAACGATGGAACGAGCAAATGAAATGGATGCACAAACAATCGTTTAGATACGCTAGTTTGCAGCAAATTTGTAGAGTAGCGTGCGTCAATTTGAGATGAAAATGCTGTGCTAAATCCACCGCAAATTCCATCCAAAAAATTTTGGTGAAATATTTCATCGCAAATCTGTCGAAATTTTTGACAAATGATATTCCGCCGTAAACGACTGACTTTCGTGTAGTGCTTTACACTACTTCTCTACCTAGAAGTGTCTTACAAACCATAACCTCCTATGTTTGACCAAGAGTCTCCAATACGAAGACTCTCCAAAGCTCTTTCTCCAAAGAGCCCTCATACACAATAATCTAAGGAATAATAATATAGATTGGGACGAACGAAAACTTGTGTACCTCTCACACAAAGATCTCTTGGATACTCTTCCAAAAAATCTCTCATGCTCTCTCTCTCTCTCTCTCTCTCTCTCTCTCTCTCTCTCTCTCTCTCTTTGAAACTATTGCATGAATCTCTCTCCCTCTCTCAAGAACTTTCTGAAGAATCTGTGGTCTCTCTCTTTATTCTCTTATATGTCAAGTTTTTATACTATTGTTTTAAATCAAACCCTATCAGACTAAATTAATAATTTTGTCGGGTTCATCATACAGTATGATGAATGGTAAGTTGTTAACCATCCAAATAAGGTTCGTTCAAACAAGCACTCTATTTATTTGGATAGAATGATTAGGATAATATAATACAAAATTTTCTCTAATTCGACTCATTGATTTTAGGTTCAAAAATAGGCACATTTTAATAATGATAAAATAGATACGTACTGCATTAACATGTTTGGCCAATACAATTAGTTCAAATTTAAATTTACTTATTTTTGAAAATATAAAAAAAATTGTGATTTTAATTTGAAATAACTAGTCTTCTAGTAAGATATAGAACGTACACTATGACTAGTTCTACGAATTTTGAATCTTAATTTTTGGCTAATTAATGCCACTGAATTAACATAAATTATAAAATTGGCATGTCTATCATACAATACAATTATGACTGTGCAATGCGATCAAACTATCACATTTTAATTATTGATCTTCTTATCTTTGACGGTCTGCTCATTTTCAAATTTTTAGCTCCCTCAAGTCCTCGTCCTAATTCCGTCTCCTATGTGATAAGTGTCGTTATCCTTTACTAACATGCATTGTTAATAAAAAAAAAAAGCATGCATTGTTAATACGAAAAGTATATCCTTTACATATAACTAGAATTTTGACCAGTATAATCAATAATGTTTGTGATCATCAAAACTCTAGTGTACGTTAGGCTCATGACCAACCGCTGGGGATTTATATGATGTGAAGATTTATATATAAATTATGTATGTTACATTTTAAAACCACTCATACCATTTTTTGGTGCTCTTTTTGTATGTGACTAGTAGGAACTTAATACCAAATAGTCATTTCTTCCTTCTTGAACTTGCTTTGAAGAAAATTCTACATGCACCTAACTCCTTTGATCGCAATGCCTCTAATAGACTGTAGATACACATTACCCTTAGAATATTGGACATGTTATTACTGTTAAATTAAAAATAAACGGTGCATGTGAACTCATAAGATGGAAATGTAAGGAATCATGGTCATCCAATGTGAGAATTCATTCATTTTTTTTGGAGATATTGTTTCAAGTTTTAGAAATTTGATTGCTCGTTAAATTTAGTTTAGTTTTTTTTTTTTTCATATAAGTGTTGTTTGTTGTTTTGGGTTAATTTTATTTTAAAATGTATTGGCTGTATGCAAATTTGTTTATAATCCTTATGCATGCTATCGTTGAGTATTCATGTTGTTGACTTAAGCTAGCTATTAGTAGGGGTGTCAATATTTGACCCGACCTGGGCCCAATCCGAAAAATTTAAGATTCGGGTCAAACTGTTTGCCCTACGAGTAGGGTTCGGGTTTCAGATTCGAAACCATTTATTAATTTGAGTTGGGTTCAGGTTGATTAGGAAACACGTGATCAACTCGAAATGAGCTGCCCTCTGTAGTCCAATCTCGAGCTGCGAGATCCATCCAACGTTTACAGCGAAAATTCGTCCGAAGAAAAATCGCATAACGGAAAGTTTCGTCCGAAGAAAAATTCGTTGGTCAAACTGTTTGCACCCACTAAAGAAAAATCGTCCATTACCAACGTACAAAATCTACCGGTAAAATTTTGTTTCCAGCGAAAATTCGTCCGAAGATAAATCGCATGACGGAAAGTTTATTCCGACAGAAATTTTCCTCCTGAAATATTTCCTACGGAACTTCGGTGGGAAAATCGAAACATATACGTCGTTCTCCTGGTACGAGTTTCAACATTTTATCTGCTGGATGATTTCGTCGGACATCTACCATTGAAAACATCTGACAGATAATCATCGGCATATTTTTCGCCGCCATTCCACGTCTGCCTCGTATATTCCGGCTGTTAAACCATCGATTTTTCCGCTGATAATTTAACGACGAATTTTCTGACGGAATTGAAATTTTGTCGCTAATTTTCCTGTGTAATTTCAACCATCTTGCCGCTTATACCAACAGATAAATATCAACCTAAAATGCCACCGATAATCAACAATTTTTTTGTAGTGACCATCTGCTCGGTGTTCGCAGTCACACCGACGATTCAAACTTCGTCACTTTGGCGTTCGAAATCAGAGCTCGATTTAGCTCGATCCAGCGATCCCACTGAGCGCTTCCCGCATCTGGTCGTCCGAACTCCGCCCACCTCAGTTTGCACCGTCAATCCTGCTATCGCGAGCGTCCATCTCTCAAGCTCTCTGACTTCTGGTCGTTCGCTATCCTCACTGACTCACATACGTAGCCCAACGAGGCAGATCCACTCTCTGCACGTACGCACATACCTGGTTCACAGGTCGGGACGGGTCAACCCGGTAACCCGTGTGGGTAGGGCTCGTGTCCAAATTTCCAACCCTTTTCTAAAATTGAGTTGGTTTGGGTCAACAAGTTTGGACACGGGTCCGTTCCGAAATCGACCTGAACCCGAGCCGAAAATTCATTTTGACACCCTAGCTATTAGGTTGGTCTTGCCTTTGCTAGAATATCCGTTTCATTTCTCAAATCTTTAGTCTTTTGATAGGGATGATCTTTGCTTTTGGTTGATCATTTTGTTAAGAACCTTTTTTTTTTAGTTCCTTTTATGGAGCTCTATCCAATAATGTTGATGCCTCTTTAATTTTTTTCATATATATCAATTCATGATTAACTCCCACATCCCAGGAGCCTCTTTTCAAGCACACGTTTTTATCAAAATTATTAATACACCTTAGTTTTAATAAAATCCATACAAATAATATAATAGAATAAAAATCACTAAAATTTAAAATATTTTAATGATAAATATTGTATGCAACATAAAATTCTCAACTGGACTGACTCCAAAATCAAACACTAACAATATCAAATTAAGACATAACATTACATAAACTAAACAATCTCTTAATAAACAAATACAAAAAATTGTGTAATATAAAATTTAAATGATTATTTATGTATTATACTCAATTTAGTATAAATTTTAAAATTTTAATGCTCATTCTAACTAAATTTTGCTAACTAAATTTTGATATGATTCTCATTTGCGTCATTAACTACTAAGCAATCCAATCAATAACTAGTGGGCTAAACCCCCAAAAACATCAAGTTGATCATGCAACTTATATCTGCCTTCCACTTTCAAATTTCCATCCCAACAAAAAAATCAAAGAAATTACATCCAAAGTGCATGGCTTTGATCCACCCAATCAAGACAATCATGACGGTCCCCTGCCTTCCATTCCTCTCAGAAATTAACCCAGAGACCATCATGATTTCACCACATCATATAGATAAATTAATACAGAGATAACCAAAGCTGCGACTTTTAAGAGAATTCCGCGTGCGCCCCGTGCCATTACTCAGCCTTTTTTCTATTGGACTCCGGCCGCACCGCCCTGAATGAAAAGAACTGAAGAAGACAACAAGGATAGTGTTTCTGTTCTGCCTTTGAAAAAGAAGGTGAAGGTGGAAACAGAAAGCGTGGAGCTTTGGGATTCTATCAGATTCAGAGAAGACAAATGGCAGGATTTGTATAAAAAGATTCCAACTTTGGCATCCGCTCCCTTCTTCTATTGTATCTTGTTCTGCCATTTTTGCTTTAGAGACCAAAGCGGAAATCAGAGGAAGCTGAAAAGCCATGGATGGGGAGATTCGTACTCGGTTCAAGACAATCTGCGTCTATTGTGGGAGTAACTCCGGCAATCGAGCCGTGTTTAGTGATGCTGCTCTGGATTTGGGTCGAGAACTGGTGCGCGCCCTCTCTTATACTTCTCTTCAAGTTTCCATTTTGTAGTGGTTTGTGAAATTTCTAGCCTTTTTTTAAACTTTGATTGCAGGTGAAGCGAAGAATAGATTTGGTTTATGGTGGAGGAAGCGTGGGATTGATGGGTTTGATCTCCCAAACTGTTCATGCTGGGGGATGTGATGTTCTTGGGTACTTGCTAGACTTTACGCTTTCCAACTGTTTGAATTTATTTGTCAAAAAACTTTTCAAAATTTTTTGACTTTTCATCTGTTGGTTCTTATTGAGCCTTACCTGCTGTTCTGATATGTTTCATTGCCGGCAAGCAGGATCATTCCCTCTGCTCTTATGCCTATAGAGGTAAGAAAGTCTACAAAGTAGGAACTCATTTTTCTTCTTTTTTACTAGTCTTTTCTAGACGCCTAGTTTTACTGACGGGGTATTTTTTGATTCAACATCCTTGCAAATGATCTCTATCAGGCCCCAGTGACATCTTCAAAACTTTTAACTGATTTTTTTTTATTGTACTAAAAATAAAGTAAAAAAGAAAAAGAGTTTCTTTGTTCCTTGACTTCTCAACCATTGGAAAGTTTTTGAAAGGGTGTTGAAATATGCTTCATCAAAATTACTTTTTAAAACTTTTCATCTTGTTGTATTTCTCATATAGAATGAAAGATTATGTACATGTTTTAGCCAACAGTGTTTGTATTTCCTCTCTGCTACAGCTCCCACTTTCATTACTGTGTTCTAATCTGCAAATGTTGAAGACTTTTTAGTCCGCTCATTGTATTTTTAGTTTAAACTTCTACAAACAGTTAATTTAGTTGGAAATTTGTTGAATGATTTCATCACATAAAATAAGCTACTAAAAAGTTCATAATGGCTGATTTTTTTAATTAGCAAAGTAATATTTGTTGATGTAAATATTTTAGCTCCTGTTAATCACGCCAAAATCTTTTCTGGTTAACAAGTTTGACTACCTCATTTGAAGTAGTTTTATTGTTGAGATATGAGAAGAATCTCATGTAATGAACCAGGCATTGTTTTATGTTCTCACCATAAAGCAGATATCTGGTGAAACTATTGGAGAAGTAAAAAAAGTTTCTGACATGCATGAGAGAAAGGCTGAAATGGCCCGACGATCGGATGCCTTTATTGCTCTTCCTGGTACTTTTTTTTTTTTGCTTTTAGGGCATCTCCAACCGAACTCCAAAAACTTGAATGGCGGCGCTCGCGCGCTCCAGCCGAACGGCAAAACTTCCGGTATTTGGTTGCGGGTGAACAGGGCGACGCCAATATTGGCGTCGCACTGTTCACCTGCTTTATTTTTCTGTCTCTACCGGATTTGCCGAAGAAACGTGCGAAAGAGGAGAAAGACAGTTACCTTCTACGAAGGGTGCAAAATGGAGTTCGATTGGAGATGAATCATGTCATTTTTTAGTTTCACTACATTTTGGAGTGAAAAATGAGATTTTCGGTTGGAGATGCCCTTATGGACCATGTAAATTTTCATTGATTTGCAGAACCATTAGTTGATTATTTTTCAACATAATAGATGATTTGTTTTCTAATCATTTAGGAGGATATGGAACAATGGAGGAGCTCTTGGAGATGATTACATGGTCACAACTAGGAATACATGATAAACCTGTGAGGCTTAATATACTTTCTTGAGAAATTAAAGTTCTACCAGCAGAATATTGAAAATTCCTTCAAATTACTGGATGTTCAGGTTGGCCTATTGAATGTTGATGGTTATTACAATCCCTTGCTTGCATTATTTGACAAAGGTGTAGAGGAAGGTTTTATAAAGACATCTGCAAGAGAGATAGTTATTTCTGCTGCAAAAGCAAATGAACTGCTAGAAAAAATGGAGGTAGCCTGCCATATGTTTTATATTCTTATTCTAAACAGAAACAAACTGAAAAAATAAGAAATTTCTCTTGGAATTGCAGCTATATACTCCGCGACACGATCAAGTTGCATCTCAGACAAGTTGGGAGCTTTCACAGCTTGGCTATTCCAAACCACCAATTTGACACTAATTTCTGATTTTTCAAGCTATCATATATTATATTTGATGTGATTTTTTTAACATAATTTGTATCTGAGAACATACAAATGATTATAATTGCCCATCAAATGTCTTTCTAGCTTCTGATTGAAATT
Organism: Dendrobium huoshanense; assembly: GCA_016618105.1. Classification (NCBI taxonomy): domain Eukaryota; kingdom Viridiplantae; phylum Streptophyta; class Magnoliopsida; order Asparagales; family Orchidaceae; genus Dendrobium; species Dendrobium huoshanense. Next base: position 6,042,301 of record CM028351.1, on the reverse strand, counting down.
TCAATAAAATGATCTCAGAGCCTCCTTTGCAAACCTTGCATGCCCAAGTTAATGATTTTTCCCTTATTTAGTAAGAGAAGTTAAATTCCAAATGACCAGACATCGATGTTCTAATATGATATTGTATTATTGATTGCTTAAGAGTTTATATATTAGTTGTATCCTATAAGGAGATGTTTAAGTATTTGTCATGCAAGAAATATTTATTTTATCTGTGTTTACTATTAGCATTTAAGGTTTCGTTTGGGACGGTTTTCATATTGCTTTGTAAAGCAGCTTTTTCGTACAAAAAATTAAATTTTTGTACTAGAAAGTTACTTTATGAAGCAGTAAGAAAGCCGTCCCAAATGAAAGCCTAAATCTTCCTTTGTTGAAGTTGTTCTTAGCTCATTGATGCATTGGGAGCTCTTTCAAAATTGAAAACTCTTATAACTAACAATAAATCTTTCCTACTTAGCTTTCACTGCATGTTCTACATTCTGCGCTGATTACTTACATTTTCAAGTAATGTTAACCAGAATCACTGTGCCGTTTTCATCTTATATTCATTATTTTCTTCTGAACCTTCTTAGTCTTCATATTTAAAGAAGGATACATAGAAATTGCAGTCTATGCAGATCTAAAGAGGAAGAAAAAAAAAAAAAAAAAAAAGAGCCCAGCAAAGCTGTAACAATCACCACAATAAACTGAAAGAGCTCAATAGGAGAGTGAAGCAGCCTGCAATAATTTAAACTATGATCTTCTGATGTGTGAGTGATGTATTTGAAGGGATATAAAAATATTTTTTTTGTCTCTATTACTTCAAATGAAGCACGAGCATGAATTAGCATTTATTGGACATATGGTTGCTTCCAAAGCCGCCTTGGCTTAGAAAATCATCATAATAATTTGTTGTTATTGCCCATCACCAACACCTCAGTTGTCTTTGATCATAATGTTCTTTGATATAGTTGTGCTTATCACATCATCCAATTAGTCTTTCTCCTTGTGCTAAATGTAAGTGTTAAAATAACATATCTTAGTTATATCTTCACAATCATGTAAAATCATAGGCTTTATTTCATTTCATTTGTTAAATGCAAAGATGATGTTGGAATATAGTATAAAGTTATGTGATAGTTTTATTTTTATTTTTTCTTAGAACAGATCTGACATACACAAATAGTGCAACCAAGCATGATGCCATTTAGCCATGGAGTTAGGATTTTTTTTTTGGAACAGGGGTATCTACCCGTTGTCACCTCAGCTTCTGAGTCGCTTGGTGTTGTAACTAATCCCTCTGCTGACCTGGAAGAGGCACCTACTCCTACATAACCTTATGACCCACACTTATTGGGACCCGGCTTAAGAGACATTGCCGCTCGAGGGAAATCGAACACGGGTTGGGGGATTCCCAATCGTACTCACCCACCAACCAAGCTAAGCATCGGTGGGTTAACTCCAGTGATTTTAACATAGCAGGCAGATTATAATTAGAAGGGATGAATGGAAAATGATTAATTTGAAAAATTATAATTAAATAATTGGGATAAAACTAGTGATGATGATGATGCCTCCAACATTCAAGTTAAACTAGCGCATCTATTAAAATAAGTTATAATAATAATAAAATTAGCTGAGCTTATATAAAGTTGATCATTCATCATTGAATCAATGAAACTGGTCATAAATGAGATAAATTTAAGCTGTTTTAGGTATTCAACCATCTACAGTTTGGACATCTACCTGTCAGAAGAAAGGGGACAAGAGAAATTCATGACTGCCATATGGGGGGAACATGAAAGAGTCAGCATGAAGCATAAACAGCTAAGCTGCACAGTCCACTTGCTTTAAATTTTTTTTTTTGAAGTGTTCTATATTTTACAGGTACAAATTAATTTCTATTTTAAGGAAGGTTTTGAAGTAAATGTACCAAAAAGCAAGAGTAAAATAGAACTGACTAAAGCATAACCCATATTCTACTCTAAATGCTCCAAATCAGGAAAATGAGCTCTGAAGTTGGTAGTAGAAGAGCTAGTAGAGTACTTTTTTTTTTTTTGACATTTAGGCCATTTAAGGCAAACTCACACACACAATGCATACACATAGACTCGAACCCTAGACCTCTTAGTTGGAAACCTTAGCTCTCAACCAATAGGCAATTGAGAGCTGGGTAGTAGAGGAGTACTTGACAATGAAGACTTGGAAGAAACACTCTTGCTACTTGTATTTTTATAGGGTTTTGCATCGGATCTATCATAAATTGAATAAATGATCAAGAATTAGGCACAATTGAACATGAATTAAGTCGGACCTAAATCAAGTCGAGCTAACTTGAGAATAGTTTGAAATGCATACATGCGTAATTATGTTTTCTTAGATTCATTAAGTAGGTGATTTATACATTTTTAGTTAAAAAAAGGAATGATGTAGCATACCCCATGTAGTGAAATTAAAATAGTGGCAAGTGTCGGGTCAAGTCAACCTGGAAACCTGACGGGTCGGACCTGGGTTGAATTTTATGACCCGTTTGCAAAATCGGGTCAAGTTCAGATCATGTCAAAAAGCGTTGAATTAGTTCCGGATTTGACCCGAACCCGACCCACAAACCGATTTTGACACCTCTAATATTGTTGTTGTATATGCATCACTATAGGAAAATCACTAATTTCCGGCGGAATTTTCCGGCGGCTATCCGGCGGCCACTTTTCCGGCGGCTTTCCGGCGGCCACTTTTCCGGCGGCTTTTCCAATTTTCCGGCGGCTTTTAAAAATTAAAAAAAAAAATTAAACTATTTAAATTATTTAACAAATAACTATTGAAAGTTATATTAACTATTTAATTAATATTAATTATAATTATTAAAAGTTATATTCATTTTTATTTTATATTAAATATTATTTTTTATTTTAAAGTTAATTAGATAGTTAATTTTTTATTTTAAATTAATAATTAAAAATTTATTTATTTACGATAAAAATATATTTAAATATTTAATATTGATAAAATAAACACATTTTGACAACTAGCAATTCGGTTGGTATCTGAGTTTCTTCTCAACTGACCCCAGTTCGAATCTCAGGGCATGCAGGCGCGGGCGGGAGCGGCGGGCTGCGCGGGAGCGGGAGTCGTGGGGGCGCGGCGCAGGCAGCCGCGGGACGGGTCGCGCGCGGAGCAACGCCGGAGCGTGAGTCGCGCGGGGGCTGCGGGCTGCGCCGTTAACCGCTGGAGCGGGGGAACGCGGGGGCGCGTTGCCGGCAGCGGGGTGGCGGTCGCGTTGAAGGATTATTTTTTTTTTTTAAATTTGACCGGCGGTTTGTAACCTTCGGTTAGCCGCCGGAATAATTTGCCGCCGGTAAAAAACGCCGGAATTTATTTTCCTACGCCGTTTTTACCGGCGGTAACTTAACCGCCGGAAAACTACAAAACCGCCGGAAAATGTTCAATTTTCGTCGGAAAAAGCCGCCGGAAATGGGTGATTTTCCTTTAGTGCATCTATATATACCTGCGTGTGTTTGAGACTTTTGAGCCAATTAAGACAAACTCACACACATCGCATACGTTGAATTCAATACATCTTGATTGATAAACAAAACTCTCAACCAGCATATCAAGATGAGCTACATCTTTATATAGATTAATACATGGTTATACATTGGAGTAGAGTTTTATCTCGAATAAACTAACAATTCGAGATCACAACTTTTGTTGGAATTAAGATAAAACAAAACCAAGATATAATAATGCTTGACTCAATTCGAGATCACAACAAAGAATTTTAAGCTAATCTTGAACTATAATTAGAGCTCATTTATTGTTCTTATGAGTTTCCTGGGCGAAAATTAGGTCTATCACATACTAGAAGTTATGTCGTTAGCAAGTGTGATGATTTAACTTCTTTGCTTCAAATGGTGATATACACACAATTAGATGAATGAAGACAATAAGGAATACATTATTTTTCATACATGAAAAACTCATTAAAGAGAAAAATCACAGATCTTATTAAAGATAAAAATTTTACTTGTTGTAGTCTAATGTTTTAGATGCCCACCCTTCTACATTGGAGAAGGAATCAATACAATATAAAGGTTAACATTATAGAAAACACTCATATTGTGGTGGAGTGAGAAATCCAAAAGGTGATAGCTCTAGCAACAATAGTGAGCAGACATGAATAGACCTTCTCCTTCAAGAGGGGGATGACTAGTTAATTGAAATTAGAGAATAAATTGGAGTGAGTTGAGATCACCAGGTCAATCAACTTGAGGCTTCAAGGAAAAATTATCACTATGGAACTATCTATGATATTGGAATTCATTATATATAAAATAATTGAAGTTGTGAAACATTTATATCTCTTTTAGTGAAGTATTATTATCTGGTAATATATTGGAATATTTTATATTCTTATTAACAATGGACTTAGTTAAACACATCCTCCCCTGATCAACCTAATCAATTTGATTGTGATGTTGTAATGGCATGCAATCAACCAATGATCAATAGTGGTGGTGCCATGTTAGTGTTTTGATGGTCATTATTGTTGAAGTATCTGATTAATGAGTATGATTTACCATTCCAAAGCTCTCAACACCATGAAGCCAATAAATATGACATATTGCACTATAAATTGATAGGAACAATTTTGAGAAAGTTTAGAGATCAAGTTTGAGATTGACAAGAAATAATGATAATTGTTAAATATTTTGTATGTTGAAGTAATATTTTTCTTGAGAGCAATTGAAAGCCATGGACTATAACACCTAATTTTTCGCTCTCAATATAGGTTTGATATGTGCTACTTTGATAGTTACTTTTAGGGTTAACTCGCCAAACTGATCAAATTGAGAACTCAACCCATGACCAAGTCCCAAGGTTCTCTAGTCTAGTTACCCTATTTGTCATTCTACTCAAATTTATCTATCATATTCTTTACAATTTCATGAATGATATTTGCCAGTAAAATATGGCAAACATGCATCCTAGTTTCAACCTTTCTCTCATATTTATTAATCCTATACATTGTGACTCTATTGTTGTTATCTTCTATATCATTACTTATTGAATTTTGACCAGAATCCTAACTTCTAAATAAAATTCTAGCTTTTAGCTACCACTTTTAGAGTCATTGCCTGTCATCTCCCTTTTTTTTTCCTTCTTTGATTAAATCACTCAATATTTACAATTCAAATTAACCACTAGATTAGTCAAGCCTAATCACTTAAGGCTCTCTAAGCCCAATTACCTCTTTCAACACAAGATCAACTTCCAAGGCTCTCTAAGCCCAATTACCTCTTTTGGCATTCTACTTTATCGGTAGGTTATTTTACCTGATAGTACATAACTAATGTTTTCTTTGATGTTGTCTAAACACATAAAACTGCTTAGTTCCAATATTTCTTTTGGATCCATCAACCATCTATTTAGCGGCTTTATAGTAATATCTCATATATCATTACTTATCAACTTCTAACCAAATCCTAGCTTTCAAGCCTATAGCTTACATATCTTAAATAATTACTTATCGACTCCTTACCAAACTCCTACCTTTATTTGCCAACTTTTAGAATCAGTGCTTATCGAGTCCCTTTTGCATTATGGATAGGTGGCAAGACTATCAATGTTAAACCTTTTGCATGTCACCTCTACTACTAAACATCTCAAGCTTGCCCCATATGATATAAACAAGGAATGTCCATGTGTTCTATAGTTAAAGGAAAAAAAAAATAAAGAACTACATTTCACTCTTCAGTGACTACAATGACTCCTTGCAATAACCAATCATAAGCATGTTTTCAATAAAAAAGCTCACCCTCTAGAATTATGTTAAGGATAAGATTAAAAATGTTGAGATTGGACCCATTTAAAGGACACCTTCTCCTTCCTTTTATCATTTTATGTATCCATAACTCATCCGGTTTTGTTTCGCAATAATGTTTATCCCTATATTATAATTATCTTTCTTATATATTGGATATTTCCTCTTCAATGCCCTATGGATAAAGTCTATAAAGTTGAACTGATGCAAATCTTAATTTTTTAGTAAATCTTTCCTCTCTTCCTCCGTTTCTTCAAAGCCAATGATGATCATATTAGCAATACAAAATAATATTTGCTTGAATGGATGATGATGTCATAATAACCCGAAGATACGAAAAGCATTTCGTAAATGAAAATTATGAATTTTTGAATGTATGTTTGAACTAGAGAACTTGGGCGTTGTGCTTTGGAGCGCTGCGGCGTTTGTGTCTCTATTTTACAATACTTGTAGATTCAACTAGTAGCGCTGCGGCACTGGTAATGGCGCTATGGTGTTGTGCACTGATATATATACTGTCATTTTCTCTACCTCTCTACACTCAGCACAGCCTTGATCGGGAAGAAACTGAAGGAGGCAGAAGATAAGGGAGGAAAGGAAGCGGACAGAGGACGCTCTCCGTGGCCTTTTGTACTTCGTTCCTATTACAATTTTTTTGATAAATTTGTTTCTACAAATTTTCTATCTCCTAAATCAACAAAAAAAATGTATTATCTCATAATTTTTGTAAGCTTTCATATGTAACTTTCGATATATTATAAATTTGATCATTCTGGATAATATGATATGATTTTATTACATTTTTATTAGTTAAATATGTGTAAAAAATTTTTGGATAAAATGATAGGGAAAATATATACTAAAAATAGGTTGAAATGATGTGCTCATATTTGATATGATAATATTGAAATGTAATATGTGCTGAAATGATTGATATGAGTGATATATACTAGAATTTGATACTGATTTGATTAAAAGGATATTTTGATTTATATCAAATATATGAAATGATACCCCCATGTGATAACCTCAAATATTCATCAATTCATGAGAGTCATAAGGAGCTGGAGACTGATTAAGAATTAAAAGGAATCAGGGTGATTGATTCATGTGATTCAAGAAGAGTTATAAGGAGTACACTAATTAGGAGTTATAAGGGGTGATTGATCAGGAGTTATAAGGGTAGAAGCAAGATCAAGATACCCTCAATTAAATATCTGATACAGAGATATCAATTACTGATACTAATTATTTAATATTGATATTAATTATAGATATTGATTACTGAATATAAATATTGATTATTGTGTATTGATATTGTACGGATGCTGATGTCAAGACACTTATTTATGTTACTAATTTTTTTTACGAAGTATGGATATTGATACTACTATAATGATTGATGGACTGAAGTAAAGGATTGAATGATAATGAAAGAATGATTGATTGACTTGTAGAACCTTACGGTTCATGAATCAAAACAAGACATGCCAGAAAGAGGAAATAAAGTACAGGGAAAATGTAAAGAGAAATAAGGACTTTTATTGCATAATTCTTGTCCACTGTACAAAGAGGTGTTACATCGAATATATAAACAATGCGTGAGAAGGATAAAATAGTTGGCCAATGAGTGCATGCCACCTCATTATTGTTTTATATTTATTACATTATTCTTATCTACTAATAGGCCCCTGCAAACTAATGGATTTTGGATAACCATCACTTTGAGAAGTGTTTGAAAGCATGGTGTAGATAAGGATTTTGTAAAAATGTATGCAACTTGATCAATTATGTTGATTGGAAGTATCTGAATGCTCTTGTGCTGTATGTGGTCACGAACAAATCTCTGATCAATTTTGATGTGTTTCGTACGAGCACGAAATACAAGATTGTTGTCAAGAGCAATAGCGGAAGTGTTATCACAGTAGAGATCCATCAGTTTCATTTGAGTTATGCCAAATTTGGTCAGAAGTTTATGTAGCTATATGACATCAGCCATTAGAGCTGCTAGCGTTCGATATTCTGATTCAATTGAGGATCTGGCGATCGTGTGTTGCTTCTTAATTGCCCAAGATATGAGGGTGTTGTCTAGAAAAGAGCAAAATCCGAATGTAGATTTTTGGGACATAGGATCACCAGCTCAATCGACATCTAAAAAGGAAGTAAGTTGAAGGCCAGATTTTGTAATAGGTAAACCAAAATCCAACGTAAATTTGATGTAATGAAGTATTCGTTTGAGTAGGAAGGTGTGTTGTGGTAGTGAATTATGCATGTGTTGAGACAGAAGATTGACGGTATAGACAATATCTGGATGCGAAAAGAGTTAAATATTGAGGAGAACCCAAAAGGTTCCAATATATTGTGGGATCTGATAGGATTGATTCTTGCGAAAAAACCTTTGGCAGTTTCGTACAAGATGGGTTGGCAATGGAGTTGCATTGGGTTGGATGAGCTTGGTGAAGAATCGACGTTGCATATTAATTTTGTGAAAGAAAGTATTATTAATCTTGTCGATCGATTTGAAGGCCAAGAAAATTATGAACCTCGCCAAGATGATTCATGGAGAATCTTGCACTTAATTGATCCAAGATCTTACAAAGCATTATTGAATTATTACTAGTAATAAGAATATCATCTACATATATAAGCAAAAATATCTGAAAATGTGATTGATTAAATATGAAGAGTGAAGGATCAAAACTAATGTTTGTAAACTCGAGTGAAAGAAAATACTCCATGAAAGTGTTATACCATTGTCTCAGAGCCTTCTTGAGACTGTAAAGAGCTTTGTGAAGTAGACAAACATAGTTTGGATGAGTGGAGTCCTTGAACCCTTTCGGTTACTTCATATAAACTGTTTATGTTAGACTGCCATGAAGGAATGTGTTTGCGATATCAAGCTGTTGAACATGCCAATTGTTTTGTAGAGCAATAGAAAGTAATATACAAATAGTTGGTAGTTTAGCAACAGGACTAAATGTCTCTGTATAATCGAGACCAAATTCTTGATTATTCCCAAGTGCAACCAGTCTAGCTTTGTGTTTAGCAATCGATCCATCTGTATTAAGCTTTGTTTGATATGTCCATTTACATCATAATACCGATGAGTCCGGACGTAGAACAAGACTCCAAGTACCCTATTTTTTTAATGCAAATAATTCACCGGCCATTGCTTTTCGGCACTCAAGATGTTTAAAAGCTTCGGTGTAGCTAGTGGAATCTGAACGAGTGTCATTAGAACATTGTTGATGAAGAAGAATGAAACGAACCGTAGGCTTTAATGAGCTAGTTCTTCTTCTGGTAACCATGGGGTGATGAACAGTGGGGAGAGAAGATTCAGCGGAGGGCATATGAATAGGATTTGTGGTGGTTGCCGAATTGACACCAGAATGTAAAGTTCTGATGAAAATGTGAGATGTTGTTTTAGAAGGCTTATGAGGAGATCAGGATGAGTGGGTAGAGGAGGTTTGCACCGAACAAGGAGTAAGAAGAAGCAGTGAAGGAGTGCTGGGTTTTGAAGAACTATCCGTGGTATGTGAGAAAAAGGAAAATATTGTTCATAAAAAATTATATGCTTGGATATAGTAAATTTATTTGTAGAGGGATCTAAGCACTTATATCCCTTGTAAGTATCCGAGTATCCAATGAATGCACATGATTTTGTTTTAGGTTGAGGTTTATGATCATCATGAGAGGGTATGAGAGTAAAACAAGCACAACCAAAAGTACGCAGGTGAGTGTAGTCTGATTTAGTGTTGTGTAATAGTTCAAAAGGAGAGATGTTATTGGTTGTATTGGAAGGCATATAGTTAATTAAGTAAACTGCAGTTAAGACATCATCTGACCAATAGAGGTAAAGAATATGGGCAGTATAAAGAAGTGATCTAGATGTTTCAATGATATGTCTATGCTTTTGTTCTGCTACACAGTTTACCTCTGGTGTATAAGGACATGAAATTTGGTGAGCTATGCCATGATTATGAAGAAAGTTAGTGAAAGTATGATTGAGATATTCGCCTCCGCCATCAGTATGAATGCATTTGATTTGTTTAGATGTATGTTTTTTGATCTGAGCTTTAAAATTAATGAATATATCGGTGAGCTCATATACTTATAACACATCGAAAAGAGCCACGTAAATCGAGAAAATCATCAACGAAAATAACATAATATAAAAAACCATTTTGTCGAGGCAACAGGTGCATGCCCCCAAATATCTAAATGAATAAGATCTAAAATGAAATTCTTGCGATTTAAAGACTTTTCAAAGGAAAGTTTAGTCCATTGGAGTTATTACAAGAATGACAAGAAAACTTATTAACATCTATATGCAAATGAGGATTAGAAATAGTTATAAAATGTAAAGTGTGTTTATTAGGGTGGCCCAATCTATTGTGCCAAGAAAACAAAGGTGATGTGGTCGCCGAGTAAACACACTGCTAGGATGCCGTATTAGTGGTGCGGATGGGCTAGAGGCCATTGCTACATGGTCCGAGCAGAACTTCCTATGTCTTCGGATCCTTTAAAGTAAAACCATTAGGATCGAAAATAATATATATATATATATATATATATATATATATATATATATATATATATATATATATATATATATATATATATAGTAAGCTGCAAAATAGATTGTAAATTGTATTGAAGTGTAGGGGTATGAAAGAGTTGAGAAAGATTCAGCATACGAGTGGGCATTTGCAGCAAACCTGCACCGGAATTAGCAATGCCAACTGAGCTACTATCACCTATGGTGATGCCGTTCGATCCAGAATACGGTGAGGAGACGGTCAAATTCTCAAGAGAATTAATAAGATGAGATGATGCTCCTGAGTCAATAAACTATTATGTAGAGGATCTTGCATTTCCAGCAAGTAGAGCAGTGTTCGATTGATTTGTAGACTATGGAATATACTGCACATTTAGACAGTGACAACAATTTGGTGCTGAATGGCCTTTCTTGAGACAAATTTGATAAGTAATGGGCTGATTTGGGGCGTGTCTGTTTGTGCCATTGGAGCCATGAGACGCACGTCCTCTGGATCGGCGTCCTTGACCTCGGTTGGAGAAGAGGGCCAAGTTAGGATCAATGGAAGATGTACGAGCCGCATCATAAGCAAGATTGATTTCTTCACTAAGAAGAAGGGTATAAAGATGTCAAGACTAATAGGAGATAACATGGTTTGAATAGAGGTTTTGAAAGATTGGTAAGATGGTGGGAGGCAATTGAGAATATGAAGAACATTGTCTTCGATATCCAGTTTGGAACTAGCAGATGCAATTTGATCAACTAAGGATTTGATATCGGTAAGGTACTGTGTCATAATGGAGTTCTTGAGGGAAATGTGATGTAATTCGTTCTTTAGTTGAATAACCTTGGAACAATTTGTGGATTGAAACCGAGTTTCAAGAGTATGCCAAATCTCAGAGGTAGATTCAAGAGTTATTATATAAGGAAAGATCAGTGAGGAGATGGTGGAACAGATTGTCACGGTCATATTTTGGTCTGTGAGCAACCAGTGGGAATAGGCGGGGTTATGCGAAGATGAGCCATCTGGATGATCAAGAAGACAACTAGGTTTAGATAAATTTGAGTCAAGATAAGATTCAAATACATTTGCCCGAAGAACTTTGGAGATTTGCGATTTCCATATTGAGTAGTTCTCGAGTGTAAGTTGGATTTGAATGATCGTTTTGAGATTTGAAACCACAAACTTCAAAGTGGAAGAAAAAACCAGCGTATCTTGAAGTATGGATGCGTCGTATTCTTCAGTTTGGGAGGAAGATGAGTTCGCCATGATTTCCCAGCTCGATCGTCTGCTCTGATACCATGTAGAACATTGCAGTTCTTGAATCAAAATAAGACAGGCCAGAAAGAGGAAATAAAGTACATGGAAGATGTAAAGAGAAATAAAGACTTGTATTGCATTATTCTTGTCCACTGAACAAAGAGGTGTTACACCGAATATATAGACAATGCGTAAGAAGGATAAAATAGCTGGCCAGTGAGTACATGCCACGTCATTATTATTTTATATTTATTACATTATTCTTATCTACTAATATATATGACCGACATAACGAGATGGGATGTCTAATATAACTGATGAAGTGATAGGCAACAAGTATAGATAACATGTATTGATTTAAAGATTTTATTATATGATTATAAGCATATTATTTTTTTATTACATTAATTTCAATTGTAAGATTTTGGTACTTTCTGGGTTATTTGCTCATTATATGATTTTGACATATTTACAAGAAAGGAAAAAGACAATGTGGCATAAGGCACTAGACAACATGTATAGTTTTGTTTCAGCACTGCTGGTTTAGTTTTATTTCAATTCCTCTATTTTATGTATTTTTTTTTCAATCTATAGTTTATAAAGGCTAATATATATATTATCTTGGATCCTAGAGATAGAATGTAAATATTGACTATTATAGTAATGTGAATTATATTTTTCACTGTTTAAATTCTTTAATGCAATTAATCAGCTCTAAAAATTGAATTAAATGAGAGAAAATTGATTGTTTATAAAAAGGTAAAAGAGAATAGAAACAAAGTTCTTCCACTTAAGATCTTGGGGCGTGTGACAGATGTCTTGTGAGGTGGCCTCATTCTATATTGGGCTAGTGAATATTAGTAGTAGAAGAACTTTAAGGGTGGCTTCTAGCAATCTCATTCATCTCAAGGAAGCGACAATAACAAAGCACTAAGGAGACTCAACTCCATTTGTTGCGTATGAGCATCACATGGTATTAATAGAATGTAAATTATGAATTTTTTTAAATATTGAAAGATTATAATGAGCATCTTGTTATGAAAACTAATTAATGTTTTATGCACTATAAGAGAGAGAACAAAATTTGAGCTCTTCAAGAGACCCACTAGAGGAATGAAATAGATGACAATATCGACTCACATCTTCTTCATTATTATTATTATTATTATTATTATTATTTAATTGAAATAGAAATATTAAAAATATTAATTTAGAAAAAATATGAGGCAATTATAACATGAAAAATATGAGAATGATGTTAGCCAGCAAGAATTCTACACTGATGCATGGATGAAAACTATCATAGAGTTGTTATGCGCTACATGAACGAATTTGGAGACCGTTTTAAGAAGTTGGTACCCATTGGTATCAATTCAAAAAAAAAAAAAAAAGAGTCAATTTTAAGGGAAACTAGTCCTATGACAATACCAAGGAGATTATGCAGTCTATGTTGAAAGAACTATTAAAACAAGGTGCTCTAGGTAGTGTTATGGATGATGATGATGATGATGACAATGTGGTTGGTGATCATTATGATGATGCATGATTAGGAGTTTTTGATCGAATTGATATTTGCGACTAGTTTAGCAATATTACAATTAAAAAAGAATCACATGGAGCTCCACCTGCATCAAGAAGTTAACAGTTAGTTTTTGCAAAAACTTTGCCACAATATATAGCTGCCATCACTATATCAATTCATTTATAACTTGCAACTAATTAAAATTTTACTCGTAAAACACTAGCGATAAATATTGTGACCACTAATTATGTTATAGCAAAATGGTTTTCCTCCAACAGTTCAAGTGCTTCATCCTTAAGATCCAAAATTTTTTATTTGAATTCATGTTTGATGAGATGAAATTCTTGATATATCATCAAGAACAACTTCAAGAAGGGATAACCCTAATATACCATATATATATCATCAAGAACAACTTCAAGAAGGGATAACCCTAATATACCATATATATATATATATATATATTCACTACAGGAAAATCACTGATTACAGGTGGAATTTTCCGGCGGCTATCCGGCGGCCACATTACCTGCGGCTTTCCGACGCATTTCCGACGGTTTTTTCCCAAGGAATTTTCCGGCGGAATTTCCGGCGGCTTTTTCACGTTTCCGGCGGCTTTTAAAAAATTAATGAAAATGAATAAAATTTTTACTATTTAAATGAGTTAACAAAAAATTATTAAAACTTAGATTAACAATTTAATTAATTTTCATTTTAAAATTAATTAGTTAGTTAATTTTATTTTATCTTAAATATTATTTTTTATTTTAAATTAAATAGTTTCATTTTTAAAATAAATAAAATATTAATTTATTTTTGTTATGAAAATACTTTAAATAAAAAATATTGACTAAAATTTCCTATTTACATAACCGGCATTTCGGTCGGATGCTTGTTATTCGTCACGAACGACGCGCGTTCGAATCTCACCGCCCACGGCAGGATTGGCCGCGCGGGAACGGCAGCAAGCTGGCCGGAGCGCCAGGCAGGCGTGGAAGCCGCGGGGAACGGCGGGAGCAGGAGCCGCGGGGAACGGCAGGCGGCGGCAAGCTGGCTGGAGCCCCGGCAACGCGAACGCTGGAGGGTTTTTTTTTTTTGATTTGATCGGCGGTTTATAACTGCCGGAATAATTTACCGCCGGTAAAAACCGCCGGAATTTGTTTTCCTACGCCGTTTTTACCGGCGGTAAATTAACCGTCGGAAAACTACAAAACCGCCGGAAAATATTCAATTTCCGTCAGAAAAGACCGCCGGTAATCCGTGATTTTCCTGTAGTGATTTGAATGACTAAACAAATTAAGTATCTTTGTTGTCAAAGATATTTATGCCATATTTTCTCTAAAATATGCTTGATGATTTATTTGTCTTAAATTAGATATCTTCAAAGGATGTTAGGTATTTGTCCAAGCTCATTCTTGTTGACTTGAAAACATAAAGATTTTAGTGAATCCTCATGACATTAGCTTTTTATTAAACAAAGTTCCTTTTGGTGTATAATTTCTCATATTTTATCATCCAACATGGATCTATTTGCATGTGAATCTGCTAATCTTTCAAAGTTTGTAATATAATTAGAGAGATTTAATTAAACAATTGTTAATCACAATTAAGAGTGGGTTCAAAGCCCTGCTCTGATTCAAATAGCTCTTTATTTTATTATAGGATCAACATGCAGAAGATGCCAAAAGTATCAGAGATATATTAAAATTGAATTAGTTAGAGATTAGTATACTATTTAATTTTCCTTATTAGATCTTTAGATGTTTGTGTTGTTTAATTTAAGGTGATTTTAAATATTTTATCATATGAGTGATAATTCTATTATTTTATTGTTTAAAATTTCTATTTTATAAAATAGGCCTTAAATATCTCCCAACAAAATAACCTTAATTATATGTATAATGGATTATAAAAGAGCATAAAGGAAAATGAATGCAGTGTAAAAGTTCAAATACGACAATGGCCGATATCAACCAGACAGTAGTCGGTGGCGTGGGGCCATGGTGGGAATAAATGGTGGGCAGCAACGGTGCCTAGCAGTGGGCGATGGTGCCTTATGACAATGACAAATGGTGTTGGCCGACGGTAGCAACGATCATTTTGCAAGTGGCCGCTGGTGGCGAGGCAGTGGCTGACGGAGATAGCTGGTGGCAAAGGTCAACAACAGGTAGCAAAGGCCGATGACAATTACAAAAATTTTCTAGAGTATTTGGAATTCACCAAAAACTAAAGAATGTCAAATCCAAAAGATACATTTCAAATACATCAAAATTTTATTCTACATTATTTTTACTTTCACTTGAACATTAATATTTTGAAAAAAAAATTCACTCATTTTACTTTAAACAAAACAGCACTTAAATGGTCATAAATATCTTCAAGCTGTATATTTCAAAGGAAATTATATTTGGGAGCTTTTGGTCAATCACACATCCTAGCTTTTTGAGCTTTGCACCTTTATAAATTATTTAGTTCTCTAGTAAGGAATGAGTTCTCAGCTTAAAAAATTGTTTTAGAGCTCATAGTCAGGCCAAAAGATGGAGAAATTATCGTGTGCGGAATTCGAATGCATTCGGATTCCAATCAACGCATGTCATGTCACCGGATGCACTTCGGAGCTCAGTGCATCCAGTGACGTGGCGCATCCAGATTCGTATCCGAATGCATTCAGATTCATCACACAATAATTTCTCCAAAAGATGATATGAAATTTTGGGTTAGGAGATCATGATAGAATTTTTATCAGGAGCATAAGAAATTGATGCATGATTTTTTTTTCTATTATATTTAATAACATGAAATTATATGATTTTAATTTACAAACTATATAAAATAATAAATTTATTTAATGAAAGAATATATTCCCTGCTTATTGTGTGCACTGTAATTCATTAGGTCATTCGAAAGAAGAATGTCGTGTTTTACATCCCATCTCAATCTTTCTCCTACTGTTGAACCCCCTCCAATTAATGAGGGTGTCTAGCCTTCTAGGCATTTTGTATTGTAATATAGGTGATAGTGTGTTGCTTGAGAATTGGGATATTGGTGTTGTTGGTGATGTTGAGCTTTTGTTTGTTGTTAGTGGTAATGGGCTTTCGTTTGAGCCCGTGGTTTTGGCCTCTATTGGCCCTGTGGTTCCAATTGTGGTTACCCTTTCCTCAGAAAAAATTGATCTTTTTAATGGTAATGAAGGTGATTTAGAGGTTATGGATCTTGTTGTTACTATCTCTAAGAATCAGTGTACTATTTCTGGTGAGGATTTGGTTTGTCCTGTGCAAGAGGGTTGTGAGGTTATTTCTCCAGTTGGTGTTGCGAAGGATCCATTGTGTATTGTGTCTGGTGTCTCTCAAGACATGGATGTAGTTAATTTGGAATTGTGTAATGTTAACACTATGGTGCTGAATGAGTCAAGTAGTGGTATAGTTGATGCTTCTGATGAATCCTCCTTACCTTCTTTTGATCCTTCCTTGGTGGTTTTCGAGGGGAGGGTGTCTATTGTTGATGTTCCTATGGCTATTATTTTCAATGAGGAGTTGAAAGCTTGTTTGGATATATATGATGCTTGTGTGTCCCAAACCAATTGGATGGATGAGTCTTTCTCCTCATCTGGTAGGGGTGAGGGGAATGAGTTGGATGGACCCAAGGAGGAGTTTAATGCAATATTTAGTTTGAATGTGAATTGCTTAGTGGAGAGGACCTTCACCCATGGGGGTGGAAATTGTCGCCGGTGCAAACACAAAAGAAAGTAACTCATGTTGTATTATTGGGTGGTTTTTACATAGCAGGATGTGGTATTTTTTGATGTGTTTTGGCTCTGTTGGTTTGGCCCTTGTTCAGGTTTGGTAGGTGTCTGCTCGGGTGGCCTTTGGAGTTTTTGTGCGGGCAGTGGTGTGAGTCCTTCTGTTGTGGTTGTTTTTCTTACTCTTTTCTTTCTGTGTCTATTGTTGTTATTGGGTTGGCTTGGTGTGTTTGGATCTTTTTGCCCATTGGGGGCTTCTTGATTGCTGGTTTGTTGTGGGCCTGTCAATTGTTGATTTTGTTCGGCCCTCTTGTGCCTAGTGGTGAGCTCTATTGGTGGTTGCTGGTTTCTGATTTTGTTCTTGGCTTTAGGCTTTGGTTGGTTTGTGCTCAGTTGGGTTCTGTTTTTTTTTTTTTTTTTTTTTAATTTTATTTTATTTTTTTTCTCATGTTCTCCTTTCCCTTGTTAATTCCCTCTTGTTGGTTGTTGTTGTTAGTCCTTTCAAGGTGCTGGATTTGGCTTTAATTCCTCCCTTGGGTGTCTCGTTCAAACGTCTTGGTTTTATTTTAATTTGATTTTGCATCTAGATAGAATCTATGGCTCGTAGGTTTTTCTTTAAATGATGTACTTTTAGAGACCTTTGAATTCTTTAAGAACTTGTAACATGCTTTTTACATTATAGCGTAGGTCTTTTCTGTGGGTTTTTCTCAAAAAATAAAATAAAATATAAATATAAATTCATGATAATATTTGCTATAAAATCTAGAAATTTATTTTCACCCTTAATAAGTTAAACATAAAAATAACACTACTCCCAATTAAAATCCTCCTTCAAAAAAAAAAAAAAAAAAAAAAAAAAAAAAAAAAAAAAAAAAAAAAAAAACTACCTAATATAGCCAAACATTTATAAAGTATTCAAAAAAGAGAAAAAATTACAAACAATTCATTTTCAAAATCATAGCCGTTATTTTTTCTATATGAATCTTATGTGAAATTAAAAATATTATGTATTATTGGTCTATTAATTTTAGATTAATTCAATTGTTCAAAAAAATTATAGAGCTCTATGAAAATTATTTGAATACTTTTTTTAATGAGGCAAGTTCTTTCTTAACTGAGTCGAGCTCATTTTAATTTATAATGAGCTCGAACTCGAGCATGGCTCAAGTGAAAAATGTGAGACTCGAGCTCAATAAGAATGTTCAATATTGACCCGTTTTGAAACTTGATTTCTTATTTTGAATATAGATAAAAAAATAATTAATATGGCAAATACAAACAAAGATATATTAATTAATATTAATCAAGCAGCTCAACAGACTAAGCAAAGCTCGAGCTCAAGCTTAATCTTAAATCAAACTCGTGACTCGATGAGCCTCTCTCAAGCTCATTATCGAGTCAAGTTTAGGGGTGTCAAAACAAGTCAACAGGTCGTGTTCGGGTCCAACCCAAATAGACACAGGTCCAAACAGGTTGACGCTAATCCGATCGGGTTTTGCAAATTGGTGAGGAATTCCAACCGGATCTGACCTGTGCAGGTTATCGAGTTGATCCGACCCGACCAACTAACCCAATTTCTAAAACTTGATGCAGGGCGTAGTCGAGCTTGAGCTGGCTCACGAGCCATCTTTGCTGGCTTGCACCCCTATCTTCATGAGTTAAATATTGGTTAGAAAATGAATATTAATAAATATTCAATCCAATGGATTGGATTGTCTGTCCTATTATTTAACCATACATTCTGTCCTATATAATAAGTCGAAATTAATTTATCTTAAGAAAAAAAAATTACTGCGTCTGTTGAATATTTGGAGAAAATTAGGATTGATTAAAATTTAATTACAATGAGTTTTGAGATTAATATTATTTACTTAAATTTATTAAATTAAATTAGTAATATAAATTTATTATGGCTAAATTTATTGAGAATAAATCTATTTGAGGTGATAATTAGGTGAAAGAGTCTGTCTCTCAGTCTTCTGTGCCGACAACATCTGAACGATTTTTTTTTTTTTTTTTTTTTTGGGAGAATTTGGGTTTTGCCCGTATATTAATCCACTAAATATAGAGTTTAGTTACAACCGAGGATTACAAAAGATCCCTACCAACAAAAAGGGACAGCTCATCCGAGCACAAAAAAAGGAAGCCCGAACCAGATCAAGCATATGAGATAAATAAAATAACTACAAAACCAAAAGCTCAAAAAGTAAAAGCTCCTAAGAATCGAAAACACTTGGGCTCAGAAATAAGAGAAATTCAATTGAAAATAAAACCCCTTGGTTGCCCGAAGACCATCCAAAGGGGGCCTGCTTAGGAGCTTCATCATTGACCAGGTGTTGATAAATCTGCACATCAGGCACACGACAGTCGCACGGTATGACCTCAACAACAGAGCATCCCCCAGCAAAGCATAATAACCGAATTTGAGCCAGAACATAAACCTGCAGGAGCAAAGAAAAGGACTCCCAGCAAAGAGAGCAACTATGCATTGGACTGAGCTTTGTCATTCCACATACTAATCTTAAGATTAACAGCTTTTTTGATGCAAAGAGTAGTAGTGGAACTGCTGTTAAATATGTTTGCAAATCTTCTCGAGTTTCTCTCTTTCCAGATATAGTAAATGCTACAGCAAGAGAGGATAGAATAAACCTTTTTGGTATGCTGGGAAGTGTCAGGATCATTAGTGATCCATTCCAGAAGTTGCAGAGTACTAGGTCTGAGGAGCAGCTGCCTAGCAGCTGGCATAATGCTAATCAGAATATCATAAGAGTAAGAGCATTCAAAAAGCAAATGAGAAGAACTCTTAGGAAAAACATGACAGAGAGAGAAGACATTTGGTATTTGAATATTGCGAATCAACAGGGCATCAGAAGTTTTAAGCCCACCAACAAGAGCCAACCACGTAAAGGCAGAGTAACGCAGCACATATCTCTTATGCCAAACTAATTTATACCAGGGACAAAAAGGCATGTTAGAGTGAAATGCATTTATGTAATCAGAAAACCTGCTATGCTTGAGATTATCCCAAAATAAGCAAGAACTGGAATGAGTGTGTATAGGAATGTCTTGAATAGCCAGCTTGACATTCACGGGAATTTCATTTGGCAAGCACCAGCTATTATCTCTAATCAGGTCCCTTATGAGAGTATTCGGATTAGTGTGCATAAGAACAAAATGGCCATCCGAAAAACTATCCATGTTACCATTATAACACCAATGATCCCAATGCACGGCAATAGGGGCAGACGGTGTAATCTTGAAGGAAAAATTCATTTTAGTAACCTGGGCAGTCTGGCAAACCGATTTCCAAAAAGAAGTTGCATCGTGAGGAGAAGGTCTCCAAGGAGACAAGTATTTTACAGTGAGCCAAGTGGAGAGCAAAGTGCCAGTATTATACATTCTTAAAATGACTGCACAATTAAAAGCATACTGCATAGCAGAAAAAGAAGGCAGCCCTAAACCACCATTTTGAATCGGTAGGCACACCTTATCCCAAGCCACCATATGAATTTTTCTGGAGACCCCAATATCCCCAAAAAATAAAAATCTGGAACTGACTTTTTTGAAGTGTTTGAAAATCATTTTAGGCATAATGGCCCCTTTAATCCAATATGCAATAGAGTTGCCAATAGTGAATTTCAGGAACTGCAACCTCCCAGCAAAAGAAAGCAGGTTGGCTTTCCAACCAGAAAGTTTTTTGTCTATTTTATCAGTAAAGGGGAGGAAATCCACCAATTTCAATCTACTAAAAGAAAGCGGGATGCCAAGGTAAGAAATAAGAGGGCTGATGTTATTGATAGATAAAGCCTGACAGATATTCTCCTGATTCCTCACAGACTTTGAAAACATAATCGAGCACTTATCATGATTGATGCTCAGACCAGACGCTTTAGCAAAGGAAGACAATATTTCATTAAGCTTACAACAATTGTCTATAGTGGCTTCACCAAATATGAGGATATCATCAGCATATAAAAGGTGGGAAATATAGCAGTTTTCCATTCCAACACCTTTAAAATTTCCATCATCTAATAAAGTTGAAAGAGCATCCATGACAAGGGAAAAAAGGTACGGGCTTAGGGGGCAACCTTGCCTTAGCCCCGCAGTAGAAGGGAAATAGCCTTGTAACAAGCCATTAATCAAAATTGAAAAGTTAACATCATTGATACAAGCTTTAACCCAACTGATAAAGGTATTAGGGAACCCTTTTTGATACATCCTGTCAATCAAAAAGCCTCTAGATACGGTATCGAAGGCCTTAACGAATATCAATCTTTGCACAAAAATACTTGCCACCTCCTTTTTTAACAAAATCAATGATTTCTTTAGCAAGAATGATGTTGTCAGTAGATATCATAGATTTGACAAATCCCGATTGATTTGGCCTAATTATCAAAGGCATGATGGGCTTGATCCGATTTGTCAGAATTTTTGCAACAATTTTGTAAATTGTGTTACACAATGAAATAGGCCTGAAGTCCGAAATGGCTTCAGCATTTTTATGTTTTGGAATCAAAGCAATAGCAGTGGCTTTAACAGAGGGAAGCAAGTATCCTTTAATGAAAAAAGAATTGACAGCCTTACATACCATAGGCCCTATGATATGTCACCCGGATTTGTAAAAAAGGAAATTGAATCCGTCCGGCCCCGGAGAGGATGTGGAAGAACCCGAGAATACAGAGTTCCTAATTTCCCTTTCAGAAATACATTGTGTTAGCAGGCCCCTGTAAAAATCCGGAATTTCAACCCCCACAGGAAAAGCAAGGGGCTCTAAATTATAATCAGGCAGAGGATTATATAGAGTACGAAAATGGTCAATAATATTCTGAATGGTGTTGATCTCACTGTTCCTATTAAGAGAAGCTAATAGGTTAACAGCGGTTTTGGAGCTCCCTTGCCTACACTTAATCTTCATGTATAAGAATTTAAGGTCATCCTCCCCATGTTTAAGCCAACTAGCCTTGGCCCTTTGAATAATCCAAGAGGTCATCATTTCAGAATAAGCAGAGATGTCTTGATTCACATTGACTAAATGAGAATTAAACGTGGGATCAGTGGGATCATCTTGCAATTTGTCCATAATAAATTTTTGATGCTTGTGAAGTGCTTCTAATTGATAGTCCAGAGTGGAAGAATTAGCCCAGGCTTCCATCTTAATTCTAGCTTTTAATTGCTTTAATAAGCTGCAGAAATGTATCATAGGATTTCCAGACAATTGATTAGAAAAAATTTCAAGTAGAAGCATCCAATACCTTTCAAATTTAGTCCAATAGTTCTTGAATAAGAACCTATGACGAGTGATGAATGATGAACCCGAGTGAATGATTAAGGGGCAATGATCAGAGCAAGAAGGGCTTTGAACAGAGCAATAAGAAGAGGGAAAATTATGTAACCAAGCATGGTTAATAAGAGCCCTGTCCAGTTTAATATGAATGGGATCTTCACTCCTTTGATTAAACCAAGTGAAAGCGCTACCAACAGTATGAATATCTTTAAGGCACAGATCAAAGATCATGTTATTGAGATCCGCAACAGCAGCATGAGAGATGGGTAAGCCCCCTTTCTTTTCTGATTCATATCTGCAACAGTTGAAGTCTCCAATCAGGAGCCAAGGAATGTCCTGATTAGGAGAAGAAGAAACAATCGAATTCCAAAGATTTTTCCTCTCCAAGGCACTATTAGAGGCATAAATGACCGTCAGCTGGAAATTGAGGTTGGAACCATAGGAAACCAATCCAGAAATTAATTGGGCCGTTGTGATTTGGGGAGTGAACTTGATTTTATAAGAATCCCATTTGATCCAAATCCTTCCCAGGTGAGAAAGATCAAAATTGTGGTGACTACCTTCATTAGAGAAGACAGCATGGTTGTTTTCGAAATAAGGATTAAGAAAGGAGTTAGAGCAGACTCTTGCCTCCAAAATACAGATCATATCAAGATTAAAAGAAGAAACTAGACGTTTACTACACAAAACTTTGTCAGGTCTGTTGAAGCCCCTGACATTCCACGCCGCAATGTTCAGGACGGACATTAAGAAGAGGAGTTGGTTGGGCCTTTCTTCTTGCCCCGAGCAGATTTTTTCACTACAGTAACAAAAGGAGGCTGTTGATCCATTCCCTTCGTCGAAGCAGCAGAAGACTTTTGAACATTGGATGGCTCTGGAGGTTTTTCATTCTCCGAATGGGTAAGCAACAAATCATATTTGTTTGGGGAAATTATTCCCGGAGGAGCGTTCTCAACATTAGCCGGTAAAGCGGAAGTGTCGGAAGAGGAAGACACTTCCATAGGTGAATTTAGATTAGGAATGCTAGAGGAGCCTATTTCCAGGACTTTAGTGTTGTTGTCCGGTAGAGAGACTGTGAGCTGTTGGGTAGACATAGAGGCATTGTTTTGAGATGTAGGTGAATGAGGCTGGTAATTAAGGGGTTGCCCAATGCTGTATGTGGGATGTTTTGTGGCTGTGGTTTGGGCTGTGGAGTTGGTGGCAAGATGTGAAGGGAGGTGGGTAGGTGGCTTAGAGGAGCTATGATGGCGAGCTGACCCGGGTTTTTTGCTATGGTGTCGACTGTGACTCCTTCCACGCGAGTTTTTATCAGTCGCTTTCTCAGTGTCTGCCTCTTCAGCTTGCGGTTTAGAGGGACAGAGGGAAGAGTAATGAACTAAAGACTTACAGTGATCACATGGAGACGGTCTCCACTCGTATTGAACCTTGAGCGCGACAACATCTCCATCCAGCGATACCAGAATTTCCTCTGGGTAGATCGTATTGCTGTCAACCAGCACACAGACGCGTGCAAAAGTCAGCCTGGTCTTTTTGGAAGTAAGCGAGTCCGCAGCAAGGGGGATACCGACTTTGCTCGCAATCCTTGATATTCCCTCAGAATTCCAGCAGGCCAATGGAAGGTCATGGATTTTGATCCATATGGGCACAAATGTGAGGTTTTCCCTCTTAGGTTTAAACTTAGGGTGCCATTTCTGCAGTATAAAGGGCTTGCCCAGAAGGAACCACACTCCTCTGGACCACACTAGTTCCAAATCTTCAGCACATGCAAAGAGAAATAAGAAGAACCCATCACTCAAAGACAACATCTGCAGATCTCCTTTCAAATTCCAAGTTTTTTTGACCGCTCCTAACAGAGCCTCATAAAAAGGCCTACGACCGATTGAATAACCCACTAAATAGTGAGACCAGTCACCAGCGCCAGATTTGAGCTTCTCACCTGAAAAAGGAACAATTTCTGGCTCTGAAGGGAAGTGAGATAGCTTGAGATCGGAGGGAGAGGTCTCCTCCGGAGCAAATATGGCATTCCAGTTGCGGGGCTTTGATGGCGAAGCATGGTTTGCTGATAAAAGAGGAAAACCAGCAAGAGGAAGTGAATCCATTATAAAGGGAGAAAAGCCTCCGGCTTAGCCGGAGGGGAGAAGAGAAGGAGGAGAAGCAAAGCAGCAGGAGGAAGCTGTCGGCTAGGGCATCCCCCAACACACTCGAGAGATATGACGGGTTTTCTACTTAACAATGTGAACGATATTTCATTATTGATAACTAAATAATTACTTTTTATTATTATATATGAGATTTTTAAAAACTAAAAATGAATAATAAACATTTATCCATGATAAGCTGTGGATCTTAGTAATATACTATAGGAAAATTAAATAGATATTTATAATAGTTTTCAGTCTAAGACTTCGTTTGGGACCATTTTCTAACTACTTCTTAAAGCAGCTTTTTAGCATAAAAAATAAAATTTTTTTTATAAGAAAGTTGCTTTAAGAAATAGTAATAAAGTCATTCCAAACGAAGCCTAAATTTAGAATGAAAAGAAGAGAGAGACTAACGTTTCGTTATTGAGAAGAAAGAGTGGTCAGACACATTCATTATTAATAATATAGAATAAAATAAATACTTTAGTGACAACTATAGTGAACTTCTATACTTCACACATAGAGGTAAAGCGCGTGACGAACAACAAATAATTTCGCTATAAAGAGAGATTAATGAATCAAATTAAGCAATAATATTCAACTTCTATGTTTCTTACTTTCTATTGTGACTTATCAATTCATTTATGACTCATTGCTTGAACTATTCTAGGGGTTGTTTGTTGGTTTAGGGCTTGAGTTGTTCTATTTAATGATGTATCATATAATTTTATTCGGAAATAAGAAAATGACGCAGTGGATTTTTAATTAAGATAAGCAAATTATGAAAGAAATAAGGGCTATTTACATACATACCACTTTATTTCATACTATTTACATATCTAATAATCAAAACATTAATATTACATGCCTACTACACATATACAACCTTAATATCAAATATATCATTCCAAGCAGTCATATTTGTTCTATGGGTGGTAGACATGTAATATTAATATTTTGAGTGTTAGATATGTAAATAGCATGAAATAAAACGGTATGTATGTAATATTTGGAAATGGATAAAAATCTTGAGCCAACTAGCCTAAGCATGAGCATCAAAGATATAAATATGTTGATATAATCTTAGGAATAGGATATGCTAAGATATGAGAAGATAAGAGAAGACAATGGGGGAGGGTTGTTGGTCCATATGGTTCTTTGAAAGTTTTGTTTGGCTACTTTAAAATTGGGTTTCTCGAAAAAATAAATGAAGTAAAATAGGAGAAGAGCTGCAAGAAGACAAGAGAATGCTTGGACAAGAAAGATGAGTAGTAAGACAAGGATAGAAAAAGAAAATAAATTATTTTTAAATAAAATATGTATAGGACTTTGGTGGCTTTGAAGGGTTGCATATAATATTTTACATATGATTGATTTAGTTATCAAATTCATATAATACGCATACAAACAACAAAATATTCAAAAATAATAAAAATAATAAAAAACTACTTTCACATCCTTATGAAAAAGAATTAATTAATTTAAACTTTGAATGAATAGTTCAACTAATATATTCCTATATTTTATGAGAAAGCATGTCTCTTTTAAAACTTAAGGTTTCGTTTGGGACAACTTTCTTATTTGTTCTTAAAACAGCTTTCTAATAAAACTGCTTTAAGAAGCAATAACAAAGACGTTCCAAACGAAGCATTAATGAGATAGATAATTAAAAATAATTAAAATTAACATTCAATTTTTTTTCTCGTGTTAAGTCAATGATATTTTCTATTTTTTCATTAATTAATGTTATAAAAACCCAATTTTTTGAATTAAGAATTTAAAAATGTAGTAGTTTGCTTAAATTTAATTATATTATCCTGAACCTTATTTCAATCATTATAATAGTTGACAAATAAGGAACTAGAAGCCAAAATAAAATATTATTAAAAAATTTCCCAAAAAAAAAAAACTTCTCTTTGATGGATTATGCATCTATAATAACAAAAAAATCTGAGAGACGTCTGAATTTCCTGAGCATTTTCTGCAATATTTAAAAAATCATTATAATTTATATGAAACAAATAAATTGTGTTACAAATATCTAATAGCAGTTGATATATTACTATCGAATATCTAATTAAATAATTATTTTAATTCAAATTTAATATATAATTAATTTTTTTTTAGATTTATCAAATAGCTAATAGCATAATGATTGTCAATTTGAAGTGTTATTGAAATCTATGTTTGCTTTGCAATGAGCTATTTGAAATTAAGCACCACAAATCTCATAGCCATTACATGGTAATCTTTATCTCACTACATGAGATCAATTAATCTAATATATCTACCCTCCTAATCGGGTCATCAGAAGGATTAATTATTCTACACGTACAGCGGACGCCATCCGAAGGCGAATCAGAGCATGCCACATCACCTCCTTGTTATGTACCGTGGCTGTGTACCCATTGTGTACCGGGTGATGTGACGCGCTCTGATTCACCTCCGGACACAGAACTACATCCGATGTCCACATAAAATAATTTATCCATCAGAAGACCTCCATTATATATGACCAAATCATCTAAGGCGACTCTCTAATATTATCTTCCACCGGAGCTACTCCAACATTTTCACAATCAAATAACACACATTGAGGAAAAATAAAAATCATTTGGATCATATAAATTAAAAATATGCCCATTCTGAATTGTTTCTTTTGATCATGTTATCACTATGATATGGCTCTTTCTAAGTTTGGAAGCAATCTTCTGGTTTTTTTTTTTTTTTTTGGCCTCCTTTTGTACCTTTCACATCACAGTAAATGGTAGACGAGTGGACCATAGAGCGTTATTAAATTTTTTTTTTAATGAATGCTCATGTTTTATACAAAGTACAATAGGAAAAAAAAGTAATTAAATTAAATTAAAATATCAATTAAACTATAAAGATCCAATTCCAGTGCATTAAGAGGCTGACATTTATGCAAATAAATTTAAATTAATAATATATTATATGTACTTAGCTAATCATCTTGAAATTAAAATAGTCGAATATGAAATAATTAAAGTATAAATCTGATTTCAAATTTCAAATAATGACATACATGGCTTAATAACTGTAACATTATTTTATTCTAACATTCATTTTGAATTCAAATTTAAAAATATTGGACACATAAAGTGAACTATCGTAAATAATGGCATAATAGTGCGAAGTGGCAAAATTTTGCAGAAGAAGAAAAAAAATGTGCGCACGCCCGTAGGCCTGAGTGCTAGTGCGCACATCCATGGGCCTCACACGCCCGTAGACCTGCATGCGAGAAATTATTCTGTGCGGACATCAGACCGTTCGAAGGCAAATCAGAACATGCAACATCACCCGGTACACAGCAAAAAAGTTACATGGCACATTATTCGTCTCTGGACGACATCCGTATCCGCATAGAATAATTTTACCTGCGTGAGGAATACTCAGGAACTAGAGGCAATACAAGCTTCGGCCCACTTTACATCAACATTTTGAAATGTTAGATGCCATTCCAGCATATCAAATCCATCAAAACATTTAGCCTTTGTTTGGGACATCTTTTTTATTGCTTCTTAAAACAACTTTCTAGGTTAAAAATTAAATTGTTTATACTAAAAACTGTTTTAAGAAGCGATAAGAAAGCCGTCCCAAACGAATTCTTAGGTTTCGTTTGGGACGGCTTTTTTATTGCTTTTTAAAGCAGATTTTTAGTTAAAATTTTTTATTTCTGTACTAAAAAGTTGCTTTAAGAAGCAGTAAGAAAGCCGTCTCAAACGACGCCTTAATCTCATGCAGGTATTAATGGATTTCCATCATTGCCTCTTAATGCACAGATATTTACAGTTTAATTATAGGACAAGTAATTAAACAAAAGGAGAAAATGGATGGCTACTGAATCGGGGGTAAAATGTGATGCAACAAATTTTTTTTCCTATATTCATATAATCGAAATTTTATTTATTTTTATACATTCCAACAAGACCTGTGTGATGATCTGATTAAACTAGATTCCCATAAGCCCAGGAAAATGGTTTTCTAGGAATTGAGCATTCAAAGATCTTGAAATGAAGCAGCGAGGGAAGAAAATAACTTGCCTTCTGTGGTATGTTGAAAGCTGTAAAGCTTACTACTCCGTTCTCACTTTTCTATTCATCACATCATGGTAGTACAGAAGTAGGCACATGGGTTGACCGAGGATGCAGAAGAAGACCCAGAAGATCATATTTCCCACCTGGATATAATAGGTGGCATATGAAGGACGTGTTTGTAAAGAAGAACAAGTAAGAAACAAGATGGATATCCATCAGACTATTTTCAGATGAAAAATTTAGGTTTAGTTCCTCATCATGATCATATAAGAATCTGCAATTATTAGAGAATGTATGTAAAGCTAAAAAAGTGCTTACCATGGAACTCTTAAATTTATATTGAAGATACCGTGTCAAAATACCCAAGGGAACCTGGTAAGCAAAATAAGCAGAAAGTAAGAGTCAGGAAATAAGCAAAGGGTTACCCCACATATTACCTGCTTCAGGGAGGGGTTGTTGTGAAGATTTTCCTTTTTTTTTTTTTTTTTTTAATATAAAATGGAAGATAAAGCTTCACAATTGTGAGCAAAATGCTGACTAAAGTTTTGTTTGGGGATGACTTTTTTAATGCTTCTTAAAGCATATTTTAAGTAGAAAAAAATTAATTTTTATACTAAAAAGTAGCTTTAAGAAGCAATAAAAAAATCGTCCCAAATGAAGTTTATGACTTCGATTGTGACAGTTTTCTTACTGTAGACCACAATTGTCATTTCTTTGTTTGTGGATCAATCCTCTATCTTCTCCAATAGGCATAGTCTTATTTAACTCAAACCACATAAATTTTGATTCTCTCTTTGCATTGTTTGGTCTATTTTACCATTACATTATATTTTATCATACTAGCTCTAGGATTGACGTTTCTGTCGTGTAATACTCTGCGTACTCATTTCCTAATAGGTTTCGTTGACTTGTTCATTTTGTAAAAGGCTATTACATGCAGAATATAAAGCAAATGCACATGTACCTGAAACAATATCCCAATGAAAGCCCAAAACTTAAATGTATGGCATGGGATTCCAATGCATAACTGCACAATTCAAACAATATAAAGAAGGCTCAGTAAAGATATAGAAGAAGCTGCCATGGAAAGATTATGTAGAACGTGAAAAACAGCATAATCAAGAAGTTAAACTATATACATTGGAAGTAACCAAATAAAATGTGGAAATTATACAGAATATCTGTTAAGCTTTAACGTAATAAACCATTTTTAACCAAGGTACAAAATAAGATTATGCATAAGCCACACTCCATATTTACTTCGACTCTACAAAAATATGTTTATTATCACGATTATGCTACCATGATCAAAATTTGATTGCGCACGTAATCATCTTTCAAGTTTTGATGCGCAATATTTCAAAGTGCAGTCATCCTCAGGATCATTTTTTGTTTAAAAAAAAACATATTTTTTTACTTAATTTTGATTTAGAAAATAAGTTGATTATTTTTAAAAACAACAAAAGCAGAGTTTATGTGATTTTAAACTTTCAAAAACTTTTTTCCCCTTAAGGAGACTACCAAACCCCATTCCCCACTTGCTGCCTCACCTCTTCCAACTGTTTCAGATTCGATCACTAACTTCGATGATTAGCTCTGATCATCTCCAATCATCTCTCTCTCTCTCTCTCTCTCTCTCTCTCTCTCTCTCTCTCTCTCTCTCTCTCTCTCTCTCATGTGACTATGATCGCCTCCATTGCTAGATGAGTTGGTGCTTTACCAAATCACGAACCAATTACATACATTCTGACACAAGGTCCCAGGAAACTGTCCATGGAGACAAAAAAGGAAGTCATCTTGATGTATAGGGGGGGGGGGGGGGGGGGGGGGGGGTCAAATCAAACCCAAAAAATTGGTTTTGACTTCCCTTGAGCTTGCTAGCTCATTAATTTTTGAGCTAAGATTTAGCTCATTATGAGCTGATTTTTTAGTTCATTTATTGAACTAAGAGTTAGCTCATTATGAGCTATGTTTTTAGTTCATTTATTAATTTATTAGTAGCTCATTAATTTTTTGTCTCTTCTCCTTTCCCTTGTCTATTCGGTTCCCGTGGATGACAGTTGGATTTCCGTGCCTTGGCTCCTTGGTGTCCACGGTTGGCTGTTTCCTGTGCTTGGCTCCTTGGCTTCCTCGGTTGGCTGTTGGGTGGCCTTTCCCGTCCTTTGGTGCCTCGGTTCCGTGCGGGCCTCTTTGGTTTCCGCGGCTGCCTCTTCGGGTCCCTGGTTAGGCTATTTTCTGTGGCTGATGGGAGGCTTTTCCATGGCTTTGGTACTTTGTTTCTTGTGTAGAATTAGGGAATATTATTAGGTAGCTGTTGGCTTTTCATTTCCATCATTTATTTAAGAATTTAAAGGGTCATTGTGGCTATTTGTATTCCCCTCTCATGTCTATATATACTAGATGTTTTGGGTTGTTTCAGTATGTAATATGAATGATTTTTGGAGATGTAAACCTGCGGGTTTCTTCTTGGAAAAGCTTGAGAGCTTTGTCCACTTCTTCTTCTTCTATCTCTTGGGGAGACTTGCGAGTTCTTTCCACCCTTCTTCTCGGCTTCTAACCTCTTTCATCTCTCAGCAAGTACCACCTCACCTGTATCCTTCTTCTAATGGATGAAAGCTTCTTTAGGTGTCTGTTTTGAAGTCATAAATTTGTCAAATGTTTGTAAGCATCAAAGATTATAAGAGTCCTTGTTTGTAAGTCCTTTTATAATATTAAAGTTGTATTTTATTTTGTTAGTTATATTTTGTCAAGTTTTGAGTATTTTATGTCTTTCTATCATCCTAGAAAGAGTTTCTATTTGTGATAAAAAATTTGGGGCCCTCTCCTCAAATTTTTGATTGCATTAATTTGGTATCAGAGCAAGTTAAGAAGTCCTAGGTTTATGAGTCAGTTTGTCGAGTGAATTTTGGTGAGTCAAGTTTTGTCATTAGTTATCATATAAGTTTTGTTTTGAGTCTTGGTGTCAGGTGAGCAATCTCAAACCTTGGTGTCTCTTGATGCAACGCTTTCTGTGCAAGCTCAAGTCTCATCAGGAGATGAGATCTCAAGAAGAGGAGTCTGATGTAGGCAAAGGGGGGGTCAAATCAAACCCAAAAAATTTGGTTTTGACTTCCCTTGAGCTTGCTAGCTCATTAATTTTTGAGCTAAGATTTAGCTCATTATGAGCTGGTTTTTAGTTCATTTATTGAACTAAGAGTTAGCTCATTATGAGCTATGTTTTTAGTTCACTTATTAATTTATTAATAGCTCATTAATTTTTATCTCTTCTCCTTCCCTTTGTCTATTCGGTTCTCGTGGATGACTGTTGGATTTCTGTGCCTTGGCTCCTTGGTGTCCACGGTTGGCTGTTTCCGTGCTTAGCTCCTTGGCTTCCTCGGTTGGCTGTTGGGTGGCCTTTTCCCGTGCTTTGGTGCCTCGGTTTCGTGCGGGCCTCTTTGGTTTCCGCGGCTGCCTCTTCGGGTCCCTGGTTTGGCTATTTTCCGTGGCTGATGGGAGGCTTTTCCATGGCTTTGGTACTTTGTTTCTTGTGTAGAATTAGGGAATATTATTAGGTGGCTGTTGGCTATTCATTTTCCCTCATTTATTTAAGAATATCAAGCTTTTCCGTGGCTTTGGTACTTAAAAATATCAAGCATTTTTTTTTGAATTTCACGTAAGAACATGAACATATCAAATTATAGAGTCCACGAGAGTTGGCAAGATCTGGTCCAAGTACTCTTCAGGGGTGTCGTCGAAGTAGAATCTCATGTCAAAGAAGGGTGAACGGAGAATGTCGACTCTTCCGTTGCAGTCGTATTCAAACCCGAAATTCCACTCGGGTTCTTCCATGCATTATTGAAGACGAGAGTGAGTGGTTGCCGCAAGATGTTCTCTCGTGCAAGGGGAAGTGGCTCGTGGATTGGGGAGAAGCGGCCAAGCTTTGGCGGGCTAGAGAATTCGGCCAAGGAGGAGAGCCGAAGAAAGGTGCAGGAAATTCCACAGTTCATGCAATTTTGGGAGGGTTAGATGAGGGGGATTTAATTTGAAATCAAATTAAATCATGGGGCTGATTTTGTGGGGTTAACGGTTTGATTAGGAGAGAGAGAATTTAGCCAATGAAGAGGGAAGGTATGGAACGGCTGGACTAAAGGAGAAGGCAGAGGCAATTCAATTAAAGTGGGGCCCAACTGCTAACGTAACAGATTTTCTTCTAAAATCTAGAGTTAGACAGGAATTAAAACAGAGAAAGTTTTTCTTAATTGATAAGAATACTAGACAACGCAGGATTTCAAAATTGGTTTTAAAATCCAAATTAAAAAAGATTGCCTAAATCTTAGGACCAATTAAGGAATGGAATTAAGACTCATGATGGGAGTTTGAAATTCAAATCCAAACTCTCAGAGGATGGCGGGCTGGGGCCTGAAGTCGGCGGGATGGGGGGGGGGGGGGGGGGGGGGGGCGGGACGCTGGTCGGTGGACGTCCAGGCTGGGCGGGTGGAAGAGTAATTAGGGGGAGAAAGGCGTGGCTGTGATGGGCCTTTGGAGAATTCGGCAGCATCCAAAGGGAAGAAAGAACAAAAAAAAACAAAGAAAATTGGGAGCTTCTAGGGATTCAATGACCACGAGCACACTAACCTCACTTATCTCCAACGTCGCTTTCCTCGATATCGGATAGCATGAAAATTAGAACTCACGAAGAGATCTAATTTTCTCCGGCGAACTCACAAAGAGATCTCGGGATGAACTCACAAAGAGAACACAAGGGGAATTTCATTTCATTTTTCAAAAACTAAAAACTATTACAATGCATATTGCCTCATATATGGAAGCTCCAAAATGAAAGATAAGAAAATACAACAATGCCCTCGGAGCTACATAAGTCAAACAATGCCCTCAGGGGCAAACTCGGAAAAACTAATAAAAAAAATGACATAAACTATAAACTCAAAAGTAGAGGCTCTAGATTGTAGCCGTCGATCTGCGCCGTCGGCGATGGTACATGTGTCGAAATCTGATGTCCCCATCACTCATTCCCACTATCAATCATTCCTTCTTTCTCTATTGCATCATAAGCATTTTTTAGCATCACTTGTTTGATAATCCTCATCAATTAAAAAAGCATCGAATAGAGCAAAAACTTTTCAGTTTGGAACAAACTTCTTTGATCTTGGCCACCAGAAGTGGTCCATTATATTTTGATCTACCTATTCTTTGTTATCAAGTTATTACAGAAATTTCATCTACTCTATCAAGCTGAGTTAGCATCTTTGCTATTACCAGTAAAATTGAGGCTTAGTAAATATGGGCAGAACATGGGGCAGGCAATAAGGTGAAAATTTTTAGAAACATGGTCAGAAATGTGGGTATAACAACACAGTTTTTTTTTCCTTCTATACAGGAAATTAAGACTAATAATCCACATAATACATGCTAAAAATTCTCCTTCGTGTGTCATCTCGTCCATCAAACGAAGTTAGGAGAGCCCAACTACATTATTTTAATACACACGGGGAAATTTTCAATGAAATATCTCACAAATCCACCTATAAAAGTTTCTCAAGGGCTTCAGCTGAAGGAAAATGGTGATCAGAATAAACGAGGAATCTTCCAAAACTAGAGGAATTTTCATAGAAAGGAATGTGTTTCAAAAGCGTCCCAGCTTGAAAGTATTATTATTTTCAAATACCACACAACATATGGATGATTTTTTTGAGCCAAAACAAATGGGGAAGTTGAACCCAAGACTTACCACAGATTAAAAGGCAACAAGAAAACAGAAAAAAAGCATTGCCGCATACATTTTGCTGCTATTCTAAAATTATTTAGCCCATAATTCTATAATACTTCAGATCTTCTATCATACAAAGAGACACCTAGATAAATTACTTATAGGAATGAAACTATTACATTAGCTATGCACCATATAATTACATGATCAACTTCGATAAATACTTACATGGAGCATATTTTACTTGAATATTTATGATGTGAAACATATGCTAGATTTAAGAATTGCTTAGGAATAATAATGAATTGACAAGCTTAGCAATTATAATATAATGGAGATCAAGAGCTGATTTAAGCGACTTCTCAATTGTTGATAAAGTAATAGCAAACAATTACAAGTATTGGTAGGAAACAGTAAAATAATAATCAAGATAATAGGTACTCATCCACGGTCACACAAATCCCACGATTAATAACTAGAACAGTCGTAGTGAAGTTCCCTCACTCACACTCTTCAAATAATTTCAGCGGAAGAAAAATGATATAATATTAACAATGTCACTAAAAAGAAGTAAACGCTTAAGGTTTTGAACAATAGAAAGTTACCCAAAAAACAAAGTAGTAGTAGGTGCAATGTAGGTGAGTTACCATTGGACATGAGGCCTTCGATGATCAATGGCGGTTGCAAAAGATAGCAACTAGTGTAGAATTAATGGGGGGAGTGGGAAAAGGTAGCAACAATTAGGATTTAATGGGGGAATAGGAAAAGGCACCAGCTCTTAGGAATTAATGGGGAAGGGGAAAAGGTGGCAATTAAAGAAAAGGTGGCAATTAAAGTGGAGTTAATGGGGAAGGGGAAAAGGTGGCAATTAAAGTGGAGTTAATGGGAAAGGGGAAAAGGTAGAAATTAAAGTGGAGTTAATAGGGAAGAGGAAAAGGTGACAATTAAAGTGAAGTTAATGGGAAGGGGAAAATGTGGTAATTAAAGTGGAGCTAACGGGGAGAGGAATAGGAAGAGACAGCAGCACTTGGGGAAATCAATGGAGAAGAGGAAAAGGTGGAGGGAATACCAAAAGGCAATGGAGTGGGGGTTGGTCGGCAATGGGAGGAGAGGAAGGGTGGGCTTGTAGGTGAGTGGGAATGGAAGAGAGGGAGGTGCCTCGGCTGTATGGGGCAGTAGGTTGTTTCGACTAGCCATTTGGAAGAGGGTTGGAGGGCTCGGCAACCAACGGAGGAAGGTGGGGTAAAGAGGGAGAAAAGATAGAGCCAAGAACCTTGCCACGACGTTGGTTGTTGGGTGTTGTGTTACCCGGCACCTAGGGACTTCACTCTTCTCTGAAGAAGACTCAAATACAAACAATTCAAAAAAATTTAAGTCAAATTAATAATAATCATCATCCCCATACAATAGCCTAAGGCCTCAATATATATGCCTCAAAATATGAAGACTCAAAATGCCCCTTGAGCTACAACACACAAATAACCCAACATAAGGGTAAAATGGAAAAGACTCTCAACATAACATGAAATAAGAAAATGAAATACATGAAATAAATCATAAGTAAAGCTCCTAATCATAGTCGTCGATCTACGACTCCTCCTGTAATAGACGCGTCAAGATTTCCTGCTGATGTCCTCATCATTCTCCCCAGGTGGGAGAAACCTTGACCCCATCAAGTAAGCATCACGGGTGCTCTCTTACATCTCTACAATATGGAGATCCAAATTCTATAGCTCATCACGGTCAATCCATGTGTTCTCCGTCTCCGGTTTTCCTTTCCATTGAACTAAATATCTTTGGCGCCCAGCATCCTTAGTAGAAATGACTTCATCATTAAGTATTATTTCAATCTTCTACGTATTAGGTAAGAAAGGAATATTTGGGAGTAGAGATAGGCTAGGGTTTGTTGTGTGATAGAAAAGCCCCCCTCAAACTTAAGGAAAAATTATATAAGATGGTGGTGAAACCTGCAATGCATTATGATGCCGAATGTTGGCCATTAAAAGAGAAGCATAATACTAAGTTAAGTGTTGCATAGATGAGGATGCTCAGGTGGATGAGTAGCTTTATCCTTAGAGATAGGATACGAAATGAGCATATACATGAAAAGGTTGGAGTAGCTCCAGTGGAAGATAAGAATAGAGAGAGTCGCCTTAGATGGTTTGGTCACATAAAACAGCGACCTTCTGAAAACCGGATTAGAAAAGTAGAGGTATTAGATTTGACTTATATTAAGAAAGGTAGATGTAGACCTATAAAGACTTAGTTAGAAAATATTAGAAATGATATTTCTTTATTAGATTTAAACATGAATTTGACTTTTAACAAGATAATGGAGAAAAAAGATTCATATAGCCGACCCCACGGAGT
This sequence comes from Dendrobium huoshanense, assembly GCA_016618105.1. Taxonomy (NCBI): domain Eukaryota; kingdom Viridiplantae; phylum Streptophyta; class Magnoliopsida; order Asparagales; family Orchidaceae; genus Dendrobium; species Dendrobium huoshanense. The sequence continues at coordinate 6,005,882 of CM028351.1, read as the reverse complement.
GGGACAAAGGCTTGATGTTGTTGTTGTTGTTGTTGGAGGTAGGCTAGGGTTCTCACCATGCGGGGTCACACAAGGCTCAATATGTAATAGGTTTGTGGGATTAAACTCTGGTCCTTCAGAGACTACTAGATCTTTGATGTTAAACGTAGGATTCATGTTAAAACTTCATGTAAGTCTAGAACATAAGCATTGATATTTATCTTTGTTATTGTTTTAAAAGGTCTCGCACTTCTAGCATGTAACTTTTTAACAATCCCATGCAAAATTCGTTTCAGACAAATTCGTACCATTACAAAATCTCCAACCTCGAATTCTTTAAATTGTTTCTTAAGATCCGGATTAAATTTATAATTAGCATTGCTTTGTTCAATCTTTTTATTAATTTTCTTATGCAATTCCTGAAAATGCGATGCAAATGCAGAAGCAGACTTGGATGTTCTAATCCTAGGGCACATAAGAATCAAGTCTATAGGTTGCCTAGGTTGGTACCCATGCACAATTTCAGCAGGGCTTAGGTCCGTGGTCGGATTAACAGAATTGTTATATGCGAACTTAGCCGTCGGAAGTTTGCAGTCCCAATCTCGAACGTGTTCATATACCAAAGTTCTTAAGAGGTTGCCTAAGCTCCTATTAACGACCTCTTTAGGGATTGGTTCCTCCGCTTCAAGTATCATCTCACAAGCTACCAAGGTGCACATAGGTGACCCATGAATCAGTTCAGCATCCAACTCTTTTGCAGTTAGGATGTTGAGCTCCTTGCTTGGTTTGATAAGAGTGGGTTTACGCTCTTCTTTAGAAGACTTGGGCTAGAAAGTTAATAGTTTAATATTCTTCCAGGTTTTAAAAACCGGACCGGACCGGCCGGTTCAACCGTGAACCGGCCAGTTGTCCGATCCGGTCCAGCCCAAAAACCGGCTTCGCAGAGAACCGGCCTGAACCGGACTGAACCGGCGGTTCAACCGGTGAACCGGCGAACCGGTCCAGGTTCAAAAGAACCGGCCGGTTTCAAAAAAAAAAATTTAATGATAAATAAAATATAAATAATATATTTTACTTCATTATTTTTTTAAAAAATAATTTTTTTATTAAATAATGAGATTTTTGATACCATTATATGTGGTTATCACCTCATGAAACAAGTTTTTTAAGAGAAGAGGGAACTATATATAGAGCCAAAAGCCAACTATCTCTTACTCCTTCATGATGTGGGACTAAAAAAGAGTACATGATAACATGAATGCTATGTGAGCTTGGGCTTTATTGGGTCATTAAATTGAGTTTGCTGGGCCAAAATTTGGGCTAGTTGGGTGCAAAATTTTTTAAATTTTGTATTATAAATTTGTTATGATGTATATTTATAAATTAATTATATAAATTTATATATTATATTAAATATTATTCTTATTACACATTTTTAAATTTAATATTATAAATTTATAAATTATATTAAAATTTTTAATTTGTTATAATGTATATTATAAGAATATCATTTATTATAATTATAATGAAATATAAAAATTAATTATAGTTAATTTATTAAATATTCATAAATATAATATAATTAACTAAATATTTTATAAATTATAATTATATTATAATATATTCATCATTTCAATTTAATTTAATTATATTAAAAGATAATTGATTAAAATTATATAATTTAAATTCTTAGAATTATATTATTTGATGTTAAATTCACGTAATTATCCTATTAATGTTATAAATTTTTAATAATATTAGTATTTATTACATCATCCGGTTCGACCCCGGTTCGACCGGTCGAACCGGTCGAACCTTGAACCTCTTCTTCTTCCGGTTCGTTGTCCGGTCCAGTTTTCACAACCTTGATATTCTTACCATTATGTTCAAACATGCAAGTATTTGATCTTCCATAAATATGAACATCATTGTCAAATAACCAAGGGTGACCAAGGATAATTTGACCAACATCCATCATCAAGACTTCACACCAAATCTTTTCCTTTTATCCTGCAAACTCAATGGGAATAAGGCTCCTATCTTGTACCTCTAAAGCAATGGAATTGATCCAAGCAACCTTGTATGGATTTAGGTGGGAACTATTTTAAAATTAAGTTTGGTAATCATGGCAAAGGATACGACGTTAATGCAATTGCCACTGTCAATAATGACCTTGCAGTTTTTTTCACCAATCTTGTTGAATGTGTGAAAGATGGAAGTTATACGCCAATTCTTAAGGCGTTAATGCAACTTCCACTGTTTTGGTGCCTGCTTCAATCCATATAAGCTCCTCTTGAGTCTATATACCATATCTTCATTACCTGTGATCACATATCCCTAACATTGTACCATATATAACTCTTCATTAAGGTCACCATGAAGAAATATTTTCTTTATATCCGTCTACTCTAGATATAAATCCTCCACTGCTACCATACTCAGTACAACTCTGATTGTAGTCATCTTCACCACTGGCGAGAAAATTTTAGTGAAGTCCACTCATTCCTTCTACTGAAAACCTTTAACTAAAGCCTGGCCTTGTAGCGCTTGATACCATTAGGTTCTTCTTTTAGCCTATAAACCCACTTATTCTGCAGTGCTTTCTTGTCATTTGATAGCTCTGTAAACTCCTAAGTCCCATTTTTATCCTTGTATATTTCATTTTCATTGAATTTAACATCCACGTCCTGATGATTTTTCTGATTCAATAAATATCCACTTGATAGATTTTGGATCAAACATACTCCTAAATCCTACATCAACATGGACCTGAAATGAACAACCAAAAACTTTGAGATGGGATATGCTAACCTTCTTTATACTCCAAGCTTTCTCAGGTAACCCCTCATTCAGAGGAATTGAAGGACCATGATTACAACAACATCAAGCCTTTGTCCCACTATTTGGGGTCGGCTACATGAATCCTTTTTCGCCATTGTGTCCGGTTAAAAGTCAAATTCTCATTTAAATCTAATAAAGAAAGATCATTTATAATATTTTATAACCAAGTCTTTTTAGGTCTACTTCTACCTTTCTTAACATAAGTCAAATCTAATACCTCAACTTTCCTAATCGGGTCATCGGGAGGCCTTCGTTTAATGTGACCAAACCATCTAAGGCGACTCTCTCTAATCTTATCTTCCATTGGAGCTACTCCAACCTTTTCACATATATGCTCATTTCGTATCCTATCTCTAAGGGTCAAGCCACTCATCCACCTAAGCATCCTCATCTCTGCAACAATTAACTTAGTATTATGCTTCTCTTTTAATGGCCAACATTCGACACCATAAAGCATTGCAGGTCTCACAACCATCTTATAGAATTTTCCCTTAAGTTTGAGGGGGACTTTTCTATCCCATAATAAGCCCGATGCATTCCTCCACTTCAACCATCCAACTTAAATTCTGTTGATAATATCCCCATCAATTTCACCATCACTCTGAATAATAGATCCAAGATATCTGAAACGTGTACTCTTATTAATGACTTGATCGCTCAAAGTCACAATCCCCTCACTATGTCTATTGCTACTAAAATTACACTCCATATATTCAGTTTTAGATCTACTAAAGCGAAAACCTTTAGACTCTAAAGTTGACCTCCATAATTCAAGTTTACCTTCAACTCCCTCTCTAGTCTTATCAACAAGAAGAATATCATCAGCAAAAAAAGCATACACCAAGGTACATCCTCTTGCAAATGTCTAGTGAGAACATCCATGACTAAAGCAAAAAAGATATGGACTTAAGGTTGATCCTTGATGTAATCCAACCGAAATAGAAAAAATACATGGTCAAGCCACCTTGTGTTTGAACACAAGTAATAGCTCCTGTATACATATCTTTAATGATTTGATTATAAGCATTATTAACTCCTTTCTTTTCAAGAACTCTCCACAGCACTTCTCTTGCAACTTTATTATATGCTTTCTCTAAATCAATAAATATCATATGTAGATCCTCCTTATTCTCTCTATATTTCTCCATCAAACCTCTCAATAAATGTATGGCTTCCATAGTAGACCTACCCGGCATGAATCCAAATTGAAAAACCATGATTGATCAGATAAATTGCAGTATTCACTGCCTATGCCCAGAACTGCTTGGGTAGACCAACATGTAATCTCATACTCCTGGCACGCAAAGTGATAGTTCTATTCATGCGCTCTACAACACCATTCTGTTGTGGTGTTCTTGGAACAATTAACTCATGTCTGATACCATTCAAAGTTTAATACTTTCTGAACTTATTGTCATAATACTCGTCACCATTATCTGATCTGAGACACTTGAGCTTTAAACCTATTTCAAGCTCAACCATAGCCTTCCACTTCTTAAAAGCATCAATCAAATCTGACTTGTGTTTTAAAAAGTACACCCATACATTCCTACTGTGATCATCAATAAATGTAACAAAATATAAAGATCCTCTTATAGAAATAATGGGAGCAGGACCTCATATATTAGTATAATACACTAACTACAACTTCTTTGAGTTGACCTTTGAACTAGTATTTGAAAAACTCACCCTATGTTGCTTTACACACATGATCTTCACAAAAATCAAAATTTATAGATTTTAAATCATGAAGTTTTCCTCTAGAAAGAAGTGAATGCATCTTTCTTACTCATATGACAAAGTCTTTAATGCCAAAAACCTCCATCAACATATAAATCTGCTACTCCAATAGAATATACTCTTTTATTGAAAACATACAGGGTGCCTTTAATACTTCCATGAGCAATAACCATAGCTTATTTTGTCACCTTTCATGTATCTCCTATAAATGATGGCACATGGCCTGAGTTTGCAAGCTGACTCACAGAAACTAAACACCTCTTCAGACAAGGAACATGCCTAACATTCTTGAGTCTCCAAATTGACCCATCTGACATTCTAATATCAACATCCTCTATCCAACAATGTTGCGGGGCTTAATTATCCATGAGATACACTTTATCTAAATCACATTGAGTATAGTTTTTGAATGTCTTCTTGTTAGGACTTGCATAAAAAGAAACACCTGAATCGATCACCCAAGATTCAAAATTGTCCAGAGTTAAAATCAGAGAATCTGACTAGCATTCTTCTCCAGATACATTTGTAGAATGATTTTTGTCTTCTCATACATCTTAGTCAATGCGGACATGAGATCGAATGTAGTCTTCGCATTTACAATATTAAATGCAACAAATAAGGAAAGTAAAAGTCGTATCAAAACTAGTGCAGTCTGGTCAAGAACCTTCATTCCTTCATAGTCATAGAATCTGGCTTCTTGGTGATTCCATCCAACGGCAAAAAAACTTCTTCTGATACAACAAATCTTCAATTTGCATCCTCCAGAATGCGAAGTTTGAACTGTTGAACTTTTCAATCTTATACCTTGCTTCGTGCGCCATTACTCCCACTCGATCTGACGAACCTATCTCTGATACCAGTTGTTGGGCATGAGGAGTAAAACACCACAACAACGAAACAAGAAAGAAAGTAAAAGTAGTAGAAAGTAAAGGACACTAGAATTTAACGCGAAAAAATTCAAAATAGGGAAAAAAACCACGGAGCCACACCAAACTAAGAAATCCACTATAAAAATTAGGAAAAATTAGTATAGATCTCTCTTCTGTCTCGCTCTCTCTTTACTTCTCTTCTCACATGCACCATTCTCAATGTTTTCACATACAAAAATACAAGAAAAAGTCAAGTAAAATAACCCCAAAGAATGCAACCCCTCAGAAAAAACAAAAAGAAAATCGTTCAGTCCATCTCACAGAGCTGCGGAGCCAGTTTAAAGAGCTATGGCGCTTGAACCTCTATGTTGATCCGTTGCAGCCTCGTATCTATACCGCTGCAACGCTTTGCTCTTTGTCGTTCAGCACTGGGATGCTCAAAAACACAGCGCCAGGGTGCTCGGGTACATAGCGTCGGGGCGCTCAGGTACACAGCGCCAAGGCGTTGTACAGAAAAATAAACTGGGTGCAAAGTAGGGGTTAGATCCCCCCACACCCCCCAACAGGCAGGACAAACTTGAGATATGAGGCAACATAACAACCCAATTAATCAACACAATCAAATTCCATACATAAAACATTCCACCATCTTATAAAATTTTCCCTTAAACTTGAGGGGTACTTTTTTATCACACAACAGGCACGATGTATTCCTCCAGTTCAACCATCCAACTTGAATTCTACTAATAATATCCCCATAAAACATTCCACCATCTTATAAAATTTTCTCTTAAACTTGAGGGGTACTTTTTTATCACACAACAGGCACGATGTATTCCTCCACTTCAACCATCCAACTTGAATTCTACTAATAATATCCTCATCTATTTCACCATTACGTTGAACAAAAAATCTGAGATATCTAAAATGTGCACTCTTTTTAATGACTTGACCAACCAATGTCACAACCTATCACTAAATCAATTACTACTAAAATTACACTTCAAGTATTTGTTTCAGCCCTAAAAAAGTATTAGTTTGAGCCCTACTCAAACAATTTCATCATTTTCACATTCAAACAAATAATAAAAATGACCCGTAAATGTTTATACGTGCCCATTTTAGACCCAAACTTATCCAAGCATTAGTTTAGTCCCTCCAATCATCAAAAATAAACCAATTAGGTTCAACCGTTAATTTTGTTGTCTATTTGGAAGGAAACTGCTAGAGGGAAGCTTTTATAAGGGCATTTTAGACTTTTTATACTCTATCTCACTAGTTTGAGTTGAGGGACCTAAAGTGAACCCCTAAAACAATTTGGAATTAAAAAAGGACAGATTTAAAATTTTCATGAACAATTTTGATCATTTGCACTTTCACAATCATGTGCAAGTGTGCAAGCTATGGGCTCTAAAAAGTCGCATCATGGCCTCTCTGCATGGGAGAGATTTTTAGAGATATTGCTGGGTCAAATCTTCAAAAAGCATATTGAAATTAATATAAGAAATTGCCCAGAAATTTTGCCCTCATTTTGTGAGAAATTTATAATCTATTTCCAATTTCTCATAAGCGCAAGCCCTTAATGGTTAATTGCCCCTCTCACTAACAGAAGAGAACATTCAATTAAGGCTATCCATTATATAGACATTAATTATCAAGCATATAGTAGCAACAAATTTGAGATTGAGATTTAAAATTTATCATCTTACACTTAAAGCAGATTGCTAAGGAAATGATGATGAAGTCGATCAAGATCCTCAGATTCTGTTGTCCTATATTGTCATAATTCATAGTCTACTTGGTCAGAGTATGTAGTTGGCCCAACCCAACCAAAAATTTGTGGTCGACAGCCATAAATTATTTTGTCTAAAGGGAACTTATAGACAAGGGGATAAATTCAAGTCAACTTTAACTAAAGAGGATTTTGTGCCCAAACAAGTGCAACTTATGATTTATTATTCAAAATTTTTTAGCTATTGGGGAACTTATGAGTGATGGCCATGTATGTAATTTATTGGTGTCATTTAATGAAAAAATCACTTAGAAATCTTAAGTCATAGTCGTATACTTGTACTGTCATTTGGTGTCAAGACCACCAGTTAGAGGCCATGTGCCCTGTCCAAACTGTTGAGAGATTATTTGAGAATAAACTATAGCGATAAGCTCGACAAGATATTCGTTTTTTGTGAGCTTAAGTTATTCTTAAACTTATCATTATTGACAAATGTTCTGGAAGGTAGATAAATTTCACTTAAATTTTTTAATAGAAAACTCTGTTTGAAATATTTTAAATTTTGTGAAATTTAGACTTTTTATATTTTTATCATAATTTGGGCCCAAAGTAATTCATTTTGAAATTTGAGAGCATTTTTAAAAATAAGATAAATGAGATTTTTTGTCAACACGACTATCATTCAAGTGTTGTTGAAGTCATTTGATATATTTATGTTTGCAACATACATTTTTTTTTAAATGAACCCCTTTGATTATTTTTTTAACACAACCATTACTGGGGTGACATTAAAGTCACTTAATGTATTTATGCTTACAACACGAAAATTAGTATTTTTGAAAATAGACCCTCTCGGTTGATATTTTCTTTCAACACGGCTATCGTCTTGGTTATTAAATATTTTATCTAATCACTTGAGTCTTGTAACTCTACTTGCTCACTAAGGGGTTCAAGTATTGACTTTGCGAGCCACCATGTTAGTGGCAAACTTGTATTTTTAAATGAATTTCTTTTTTCAAAAGGTATTGAAAGCCTAATGCACACTTAAACCAAACAACTTTGTGAATCTCGTAGTCATGTGCTCATTTGTTAGATTCACGCTTTGTCAACTTCAGTCCTTATAAGGAGGATAGGACTTAAAATGTAGGATGAGATCATCGAGCAATGGCAATTTTAATTTTTATAAAAAGTGAGTTTGTAAAAATTTCTCCGTCGTATTAAAACAACATGCACTAGTACTTATTTCACAAATTACTCTCCATATTGGATCAAAGTGCATGAGTACTTATCTCAAAAATTTCTCTGTTGTGGTGGAAAAACGGGCATAAGTACTTAATTTTGATATTTTAGAATTATACAATTGCGAAAGGCAGACAGCGACGCAACAATAACAACAATGACAAGCCTTTATCCCACTATGTGGGGACGGCTACATGAATTCTTTTTCTCCATTGCACCCTATTAAGGGTCAAATTTTTATCTAAATCTAATAAAGAGAGGTCATTTCTAATATTATCTAACCAAGTCTTATTAGGTCTACTTTTATATTTCTTATCTACTTTTCTAACTAGGTCATCGGAAGGCCACCTTTTTATGTGACCAAACCATCTAAGGCAAATCTCTCTAATCTTATCTTCCACTGGAGCTACTCCAACATTTTCATGAATATGCTCATTTCGTATCATATCTTTAAGAGTAAAGACACCCTGTTAACCCCTGTATAAAGAGCAAAAGAGGAGAGCAGAGATACCTATGCGTCGTCGAATCCCAGAAATTTTGCACACCTCGGATTGTCGAAGGATCCCCGAAATCCTGCATGAAATCCTGCGAGCTGCTCTGATCTACGATCAAATCCCGCAAATCCAGCCGACGTTCGCGTTTCTTCCCGTATTTCCTGCGACGGTGCCTCGATCGAACGACTACAGGCGTCGTTAAATAGAAGTCGAGACCTCTCCTTCAGTCGCTGCTTCCTTTCCATTCGCAAACCTCCCTCGACTCCAGCTTCTGCTCCGATTCCAACCTCACAACCGAACTCCACTGTGTCGTCTCTTCCTCTCCAGCCTCCAGATCTCGCTCTTCTCCTCTTCCCACATCCGAACTCTACCCAAGCCAACGACTCCTGTCCTCCTCCGACCGAACTCCACTGCTTGGTCCTCAATCCTTCGGCACAGAGAGACAGAGACTGAGAGAAACAGAGAGAGAGAGAGAGAGAGAGAGAGAGAGAGAGAGAGAGAGAGAGAGAGAGAGAGAGAGAGAGAGAGAGAAGCCGATCCTACCTCTACCATTGCCGCTCGACTTCGCCTCTTCCACGACATTTGATCGGAAGCAACAACAGGAACCCGCTGGCTGAGAAGGTAACTTATTCCCTTTCGCGTGCTTCTTTGGCCAAATCCTGTAAATTGGCCTAATTAGCCGAGAGAGAGGGAGAGGGATTATAATGTAATTATAATTATTTTTAATTAAAATTAATTATTATGACTAATTAAAATTAATTTTAATTAAATAATTATAATTAATTATAATTAAAAAATTATAATTAATTTAATTAATTTTAATTAGAATATATTTTAGTTAATTATAATTTATAATGCTTAATTATTATTAATTATAATTTATTAAAGTTAATTAATGTTTAATAGTTATAATTAAAGCTAATTATAACTACTTATTCCAATTAATTTTAATAAGCTATAATTAATTATTTTAATTAATTATGATTAATTAATGAAAAATAATTATAATTAACTAATTAATTATAATTAATTAACGTCAATTATAATTAATTTTAAAAAGAAGAGAAGTAAATGCTTCTCTCCCTCGATCCTTGTGCCGACATCTACGCACACCGCGTAGGTATAAAATTTCTAAACTCTAAAACTCCGAGAACCTGATTTCATCGCATACGTCGAGACAAAACGACTACCTATACACGCTTTTCTTAGCGTTGTGGGAGGGAGTGCGTCACGACGCTTGCGAGGAAGCGGGTTATCACCTAAAATCTCTTCTTCGAAGTTTGTATCACCACGGATTTCCCGCATATACACGCTTTTCTTAGCGTGGTGGGATGGGAACCTGGTGCGATGCATACGACGAAGCGGGGATACCCATAAGTACTCGCTTGCGGGGAAATAACTGTTTTTTCTTGCAAAGTATTTAAAAAAAATATATATTTTTTTGCAAAATACCCATACACGCTTTTCTTAGTGGTGGGGGATCGAAAAATACACGGCCGCGGTGTCCTCGAAAGAGGGCATCTACCATACACGCTTTTCTTAGCGTGGTGGGAAAGGCACAATTTTCCGTAGTTTTCCCCTAAACGGGGGAGACGCCGGAAGGCTACCGAAATTTCGGGTGAACGCAATACTACACTTGGACCTGATTGAACATTTGGAGGACTTTGACATTGAATTTGAGCCTAAATATGCAATGAATTAAAACCAAACTTAAAACAAATGAACTCAAAGTTGAATCAAATGATGAGAACTTGTAAGCTTGGATTTATAAGCTTGAACTTGAAAGACAATGAAGCTTGAACTGAACTTGACTCAAGCTCCTCTTTGAACTCGAATTGAACGACAAGAAGTTTGGACTTGAAAATGATGCAACAAACTTGAACTCTACAAGGACCACAGGGGACTTTGATTTGGACTTGAACAATAGAATTAAGAGATCAAATTCAAATGAACCTAAACTCAATTGAACTTGAGTTTGATACTTGAATTCAAACAGATGACTTGTGAACAATGGCTTGGGACATGGTTGAACTCAAAGGACAAGGATTTGGACATTAACATATTAACTACAAACTTGAACAAAAGACTTAAAATCAAGCTTAATCAAGGAGATTTTGAACTTCAAAGAATTGAACCACGATGAACTCAAATGAATGTGGAGAACTTGAACTTGCCAAAATCACATGAGACTTATGAACTTGGTTTGAACCAAGTAAGAGGGACTTGCAATGAATATGTGATAAGCAAAGGTCAAATGCAATTTATTTGCAATAAAAGAAAAGCAACAAGGTCTTAACTTCCAAGTAATGGTAGAAGATTTTCACATGCATGATCCACATACAACATGTATGATTGTCTACCTACAACATGCAATAAGTGTTTCATGCCTACAAATAAAGAAAGAGAAAGCTCCTGATGAATAAGTCAATCCCCTAAAAGAATGATATAAATAACATTGAGCTTGTATTGTTCATGTCAGTTAGTCCCCGAATCTACATAAAGAAGCTTGAAGGCAATAGTGAGTGGAGTTATTAGCAAATGACATGTAAAGGGGACGATAACCCACCAACAGAATATGCTTAGAAACATTATAGCAAATATGGCTTGCATAAAAAAACTGGTAGAGAACGCAACACATAGCGAGCAACAACAGTTTGCAAATGAGCACATTAATCCACTTGCGAATGGTGATACTAGATGCATTACAGTGTAATGGATCCTTCTGCAAGCATGGATATGTCGTACAGCGTTCACAAACAAAGGGTTAAAAAAACTATTATACATACAAAAAGACAACAACAAACGCAAGTCCTACCAACCAATGTGTATTAAAAGGTTGGTGCAAATGTGAACTCCTGTGAATTATCTTAGGAGACCTGTTACAAGTACAAAGTGGCATCTACGAACAAGTACAAAAGAGAATTACAGCATATAGGAGCTCATGCAAGCTGATGTAGAAGACCCATTGACTCCTAATATATTATCCACAAGCAAAGTGACTGCATCAAATGCAAATGCATACGAGTTGTTATAAGAAGTTTGTTGCATATACAACAGATTGTCTGTGAGCAAATACAGAAGCACAGCAATAGATGCAATCATCTACAACAAAGCAGGAGGTTCGTTAGTGCACTACGATCCACCTGCAGAAAGCAATGAGTAGTGCACGACAGTCTACCTGTACGAAGTAGCGAATAACTCTATTTAGAAGCTGTTATGCCACACCACCGGATCTGCAACATTCGTACAAAAAGACAGAAGGCGTCTACAAACTACAATGCCCCGCCACTGGATTCGCAACTTCTATGCAAGCAGACAGAAGGCGTCTACAAATACTTTCAAAATACCCCTACACGTGCACCGTAGTTTGTATACACATAGGTACACAAAAAGGGTAAATGTAATCTTAAACCCGCATGGGCCCCGGCGAGCGTGTTATTGGTACACATGTGGCGTCAAGGGATGCTGCGCAGGTTATTAAGTGAATTCTAGTTCGAACCCGATCCTTCTATACGGATCAATAAGAGTCGACAGGGTTCGAACCTTCAAACAAATATATGGTCGTGGCGACCAGTGCATTTGTTTTAACACATTCATATTAGACCTTCAAAGCCTAAAATCAAGAGAATTCACTAACAAAGGCACAAAAGCCTACGAAATCTGATCCCCTATCAACAATTTGATAAGGTCGACAGGGTTCAATCAACAAATGAAAATAACCCCAAACATCCCGATGATGGCCGTGTTGAATGAAAATATCAACCGGAGGGGTCCACAAATAATTTCAAATGTCTTCCAAACTCAATTCAAAATATCCAAAATTCCAAAAAATCTCAAAATCCCAAAAATCCAAAATATTTAAAATTTGAAATCTAACTATCAAACACTTAAAGCAAACTTCATTCACCCTCCGCAACAGTTTGTCGGGGTGGACAAATTGAAAAATACTTCAGCTCACAAAGAGCTAATGCGTAGTCGAAAATATCACTAGGATCCATTCTCAAACAATCTCCTGATAGTAAGGACGTGGTACATGTCCTCTGACCGGCGGTTCGCCGCCAAATGGCACCGCAGGATAAACGGTTATGACCCGAGGCCCTCTGAACCGAGTGGTTTTGCCGCCAAATGGCGCTATGAAATACTGGTTATGGCCAGCGCCGTTACGCTCCTTAATGACATCAAATCCTTGAGATATGAATCAATAGGATATAATTGATAGGGCACAAAGCCCTCTGTTAGCTAAGGTGGATTCAAATTTATCCTCTTAGGCAAATACCCACCCTAGTTCTACAAGGTCCCCTTGGACGAAGCAACCCATGCCTACCGACAAGGATCCTTCTGTCAGGTTGGGTCGACTACCTCCTCTGACTAAGTAGACCAGGGACCACGATGGCCCGGGACGATAGAACCATGGGATCTTGATCGGGTCTATCATTCATTCCCCCACCATCCGCTTTAAGTGCAAGATGGTGAAAATTTCTATTTTAAATATCAACTCCATCCAAAACCTTCAAATTTCCAAACATCCAAATCTTCAAATTTCCAAAATTCCTAACCAGTGATGCTACTATATACCAGATAACAAGTATTTTATACGTATCTGATTGACGACTAGCCTTAATTGAAAGTTCTCTCTCAATATTGGGAGGGGTAATTAACTATAGGGGCTTGCGCCTATAGGAAACCAGAACTCAGATCATAAAGTCCTCACAAAATGAGGGCGAAACTCATTTTGCCTTCCAAAATTTACCTCGGAACTTAGTTCTTTAAAACTCCATCGCCGAATAAAAAAGAAAAACAGGCGGAGTCCGGGGCAAAATTTTCGGAGCCCACACACCCATCCACCTAAGCATCCTCATCTCTACAAACACTTAATGTAATATTATTCTTCTCTTTTAATGGCCAACATTCTGCACCATAAAGCATTACAGGTCTCACTATCATCTTATAGAATTTTTCCTTAAGTTTGAGAGGAACTTTTCCATCACATAACAAGTCCGATGCATTCCTCCACTTCAACCATCCAACTTGAATTCTACTAATAATATCCCCATCAATTTCACCATCACTCTGAACAATAGATCCAAGCTATCTAAAATGTGTGCTCTTATTAATAACTTGATCGCCCAAAGTCACAATCCCCCACTAGATCTATTATTACTAAAATTAGCATTACAGGTCTTACTATCATCTTATAGAATTTTCCCTTAAGTTTGAGAGGAACTTTTCCATCACATAACAAGTCCGATGCATTCCTCCACTTCAACCATCCAACTTGAATTCTACTAATAATATCCCCATCAATTTCACCATCACTCTGAACAATAGATCCAAGCTATCTAAAATGTGTGCTCTTATTAATAACTTGATCGCCCAAAGTCACAATCCCCCACTAGATCTATTATTACTAAAATTACACTATATATTTAGTTTTAGATCTACTTAAACGAAAGCCTTTAGACTCTAAGGTTGACCTCCATAATTCAAGTTTACCTTTAACTCTCTCTCTAGTCTTATCAACAAGAAGAATACAATCAACAAAAAGCATACACCACGATACAACCTCTTGCAAATGTCTAGCGAGAACATCCATGACTAAAGCAAAAAGATATGGGCTTAAGGCTGATCCTCGATGTAATCCAACTTAAAGAAAAAAATACTTGGTCAAACCACCTTATGTTTAAACACAAGTAACATCTCCTGCATACATTTCCTTAATGACTTGAATATAAGCATTATTAACCCCGTTCTTATGTAGAACTCTCCATAGCACTTCTTTTGAAACTTTATCATATGCTTTCTCTAAATCAATAAAAATCATATATAGATCCTCCTTATTCTCTCTACACTTCTCCATCAAACCTCTCAATAAATATATAACTTCCATAGTAGACCTATCTAGCATTAATCTAAATTGATTTAGAGAAACATTAGTGTCACGCCTCAACCTTTGCTCCATAACTCTCTCCCATAGTTTTAAAGTAAGAAACATTAACTTAATTTTCTATAATTCGCACAATCTTGTGCATCACCTTTATTCATAAAAATAGGAGTCAATACACTCATTCTCCACTCATCTGGTATCTTTTGTCTTCATATAATATTAAAAAGTTTAGTAAGCCAAGAAATTTCTTCATCTCCTTATCATTTCCACACTTCTATTGGAATATCATCAGGTTCAACAGCTTTTCCACATTTCATTTTCTTTAAAGCCTCTTTAACTTCAATTTTACTAATACGCCCATAAAAACAAAATTCTTTATTTTCATTAAGGGTGCTAAGATCAATAAAGTCAATTGCATTCTCATAATCTTTATTAAAAATTTAGCAAAATATCTCATCCACCTTTGTTGAATATTCTTTTATAATAAAATCACTTTTTGATCTTCATCCTTAATATACTTCACTTGAACTAAATCCTTACTTCTTTTTTTTTTCCTTACTACTTATATCGTCATCCCTAGTATCTAATCTATTATATAAATCATTAAAAGTTAAAATTTTTGAATTGCAATTTACTTTTTTAGATTCCTTATGAGTCTCTTTATAAATTTCTCAATCATTAGAGTTTTTATAGCTAAACCATTTTTTATAACAAATTTTTTTATTTTTCATCTTTTTTTGCACATTTTGATTACACCGTCAACTATTTTTACTAATAGTAGTTTTCACTTTGATGCTTCAAGCACATCTTTTGCAACATTCTTAATATCACTAGATTCTTTTTCCATATAACATTAGCTTCCTCATGCACACACAAAATCTTAAGATCTAAAATCTTATTATCAAAATTACTTTTATTAATATATTTTAAATGCTCTCTTCTAATCCTAAAATAATAATTTACTTAATTTTTAATATTCTGCACCTTCATCTTAAAGTCTAAAACTAATAAGTGATGTTTGGTACATAAACTTTTACTCATAACAAATTTACAATATTTGCAATCTAAATAATCTATTTTTCTTATAAGAAAATAATCAATCTAAGTTTTACATATACATTCTTATAAGTAATAAGATGCTCATCTCTTTTCTTAAATAAGGTATTAATAATTACAAAATCATAAGCTAAAGAAAAATCAAATATGGTCTCACCACATTTATTAGTCGCTCCACAACTATAACAATCATGAATTCTTTTAAAATCATCTACCTCTCTACTAACATGTCCATTTAAATCACCTTCAATAAAAACTCTTTCTTCGAGAGATATCATTTGTATTAATTCTTCTAGGACATTTCAAAATTTTAATTTTGAACACATTATATTAATAATATTAGCATCAACAACAATTTTTAAAGCTATAATTCTACCTCTAATTCTATTATTTTTATAATATTATCCTTCAAACTCTTATCTATAATCACGCCTACACCATTTTTATTACAACTCCTACCAAAATATCATAGTTTAAAACTATCAATCTTCTTAGCCTTCTCAAGCATATTTAGTTTCCTGAATGCAAATAATATTTCTCTTCCTATGAATCATAATATCTATTAAGTTCATTAATTTGTCTGTGAGGGAACCTATATTCCAAGTTCATATCTGTGGGCACCGAAAATTTGGCCACAGCCTCCCTGCCGCGTGATTGATTTTGCTTTTTAGTTGGCGAGGAGAGTTTTAATGGATTAAGTTCCGGGGTAAATTTTGAGAAGGCAGATGGGTTTGTAGATAAGACACTACCCAGAGATTTCGCCCTCATTTTACGAGGACATTATGATCTGGGTTCTGGTTTCCTATAGGCGCAAGCTTCTATAGTTAATTACCTCTCCCGATCACGAGAGAGAACTTTCGATTAAGGCTAGTCGTCAATAAGATACGTAGAGATACGTGTTATCTGGCATATAGTAGCAGCAATGCGATTAGGATTTCAGAATTGGGTTTGAAGTTAGGAATTTAATATTTAAAATAGAAATTTGCACCATCTTGCACTTAAAGCGGATGGTGGGGGAATGGATGATAGACCTGATCAAGATACCATGATTCCGTCGTCCAGGGCCATCGTGGTCCCTAGTCTACTTAGATAAGGTAGTCGACCCAACCTGACAGAAGGATCCTTGTCGACAGCCATGGGTTGTTTCGTCCAAGGGAACCTTGTAGATCTGGGATGGATGTTTGTCTAAGGGGACAAATTTAAATCCACCTTAGCTAACAAAGGGCTTTGTGCCTTATCGATCATATCCTATTGATTTATATCTCAAGGATTTGATGTCATTAATGAGCGTATTGGCTCTGGTCATAACCGGTATTTCGTGGTGCCATTTGACAGCAAAACCACTCGGTTCAGAGGGCCCCAGGTCATAACTGTTTGTCCTGCGATGCCATTTGGCGGCAAAACCGCTGGTTAGAGGACGCATACCACATCCTTAATGGTAGGAGATTGTTTGAGAATGGATCCTAGTGATATTTTCAACTAGGCATTAGCTCTTTGTGAGCTTAAGTAAATTTTAATTTGTCTACCCCGGCAAACTATTGCGGAGGGCAGATGGATTTTGCTCTAAGTGGTCAAAGGTTAGATTTCATTTTTAAATATCTGGAATTTAAAATTTTTGGTTTTTTTTGGATTTTGAACTTTGTAGAGTTTTGAATTTTTTTGGTTATTTGGGTGGAGCTTGGAAGACATTTGAAAATATTTGTGAATGGACCCCTCCAGTTGAGATTTTATATTCAACACGGCCATCATCGGGGTGTTTGGGGTCATTTCTCTTTTGTTGATTGAACCCTGTCGACTCGACCAAGCTGTTGACCGAGGATCGGGTTTCTCGTAGGCTTTGTATCTTTATTAGTGAATTCATATTGTTATAGGCCTTGAAGGCCTAATATGAATGTATTAAAACAAATATACCGGTCGCCTCCACTGTATATTTGTTTGATGGTTCGAACTCTATCGACTCCTATTAAACCATATAGAAGGATTGGGTTCGAACTTGAATTCACTTATTGACCCGCGCAGCATCCCTAGACATCATGTGTATACCAATAACACGCTCGCCGGGGCCCATGCGGGTATTTGGGGGAATTTTATAATTATACTCTGTCTACTCCTTTTTATCTGCTTAGAAGGATCGGGTTCATACTTAATAACCCGCACAACATCCCTGAACGCTACATATGTACCAATAACATGTTCGCTGGGGCCCATGCGGGTTTCATGATTGCTTTTACCCCTTTTTATTGTACCTATGTGTATACAAATTGCAGTGCACGTGCATGGGTATTTTGAAATAATTGTAGGTGTGCATATGACTATTGTTTGGATGCACACAATTTCATTTGAGAGCCTATACACGCCTTTTGTCTGCTAGTATGGGTGTTGCGGATCCGGTGGCGGTATGGTCTTGATGTTGTGAGGTATCCCTTCATCTTGATGTTGACTCCCCTTTCTCGTTCGCCGAGGAGGTTCTTCTGGACTTTGAAGTCCGTTGCTTTGGAAAGAACTCCTTTTGAGATTATCAGTGTAGTGGACTTGTTGTTTATGATATTTGTAGATGCAAGCACTATTTTCTTCTTAAGTACAGGGTCAAGAAGAAATTTTGGAACACCAGAAAGTTTGGTTCGAATTTGCTCAAACATCTCTCCCATTCTGCCAGTAGGTGTGCTTTTTCATACATCAGGTTACCCTTGTATCCAACATACTTATAGATTTTAATCACCATTGTCGTAGGTGATGTCTGTACTTGTGCCCACAATGATTCATTGTACTTACAATACACTGTTGTTATCAACAAGTATCCACTTGCAGGGGACTGCTGCATCTACTACGACCTCCCGAAAATGTTTGTAGAAGACCCATTGTTTCTGCATCATATCCACCCTTTCACCAATCTCGGGTGGGTTTGCTGATTGTATTGGCTTGTAAGGACGAATCTTCTACTATCAAGTGGTAGTGTTGCCTTCTTCAATCAACAGGCATTAATATTTTTTTGGAGATTCAAATGGTGCATATGAGAGGGACACCTATGCA
Source organism: Dendrobium huoshanense (assembly GCA_016618105.1). Lineage (NCBI taxonomy): Eukaryota > Viridiplantae > Streptophyta > Magnoliopsida > Asparagales > Orchidaceae > Dendrobium > Dendrobium huoshanense. The sequence continues at coordinate 5,987,018 of CM028351.1, read as the reverse complement.
TTTCATTCTTGCAGGTACGATGTTGCCGATCCAAGATCAATGTATTTCATCTAACATTGAGTCAACATTGACTACACAAAGGTTCTTTAAATTCTCTTGCGTATGACTCAAGTTTTATTCCTTATATGTGTTTGGATCCGAGCTCCGTTTCATTTAGACTTGAGTTCAAACTCAGTATGAGTCTCCAACATTCATTCAGGTCTTCTATTGTCATACTGAATTCATCCGGATTTGAATCAAATGCTTGCAAATCTAAATTTCACTTGGTGTCGTACAGTTCAAGTTCAAATGCATAAGTTCTTGTCGTCCACATCTTGTTCTAGCTTTGACTTCAAAGTACAAGTTCAAGTTAATTGTTCAGAGTCTTCTGAAGTCTTTACAAGTGCAATTACATACTCAGATTGACTTGAATTTGGTTCCAACTTGATTTTATTTCATTTGGAGTTGGCCTTTTATTAGTCACTTGAATTTTGTTCAGGTTTAAGTCCATAAGTCCTTGCTCATTGTTGTTCATTTGAGTCCCAATGCTTGTTCTTTTGAGTTAAAAATAGGTCCAAGTAGAGTAATATTTCACCCAAAATTTCGACAGCCTCCCGACGTCTCCCCCGTTTAGGGGAAAACTACGGAAAACTGGGCCTTTCCCACCACGCGCAATAAAGGCGTGCATGGTAGGTGCCCTCTTGCGAGGACACCGCGGCGGTGTAAAGTCTTTGTCCCCACCACGCGCAACAAAGGCGTGCATGGGATCTTCGGTACTTGTTGCAAGAAAAGAGCAGTTTGTTTTCACCCCGCTCGGGGGTACTTATGAATTGTTCCGGCCATGCTAAGAAAAGAGTGCACCATGCTTACCTGGCCTCATCGTGTGCGTCGCACCGGGGTACCTCCTACCACGCTCAACAAAGGCGTACATAGGTGGTTTGCCGGCTCGACACGCATGTCAAGGTAGGAGGGCAAGGGGTCGCTCGCTTAACTCGTCGTAGGTGTCGTACCGGATTCCCTCCTACCATGCTCAACCAAGGCGTGCATAGGTGGTTTGTCGGCCCGATACGCAAGTCGAGGTAAGAGAGGCATTTTAGGCGATTGTTCATCTCGTCGTAGGCGTCGCACCGGATTCCCTCCTACCACGCTCAACAAAGGCCTGCATAGGTGGTCTGCCGGCCCGACACGAACGTCGAGGACATAAATCTGAGTTTAGATTAAACCTTAGAGACCCAGGGACCGGCGGTAGAGGCTCGTGGACCGAGGCAAGGAGAGGAAGCATTGTTTAATTATAATTAACATGAATTAATTCTAATTAATTAAATAAATTATTTTTAATTAATTATTCATACTTAACTATAATTAATTAAAATTTACTAAAATCAATTAACATAATAAGTTATAATTAATTTAAAATTAATCATAACTTATTTAATATTAATTAATTTTAATAAAATATAATTAACTAATAATAATTAATTATAATTAACTTATAAATGATTAATTAAAAATACTAATTTTAATTAATTATATTTAATTAATATAATTATAATTATATATATATATATATATATATATATATATATATATATATATTAAAAGAAAACTCTCGGTTCGGTGGATTGACAGGATTTGGCCGTGGACGCGCATGAGAGGGAGAAAGTTACCTTCCACAGCGAGCTCCCGTGTTGTTCCTGCTCAAAATGCCGCAACTTTCGATTCGAACAGGAAGGAGGGAGGAGGCGGGTTCGGCTCAAGGAGTAGGGAGATCACTTCACATCCGGTGAGTTCCCATTGTGGCTTCCGACCGAACAGGAAAGGTACGTCGTCGAACGAGCGGGGCTGCGCGGGAGCGGAGCGAGAGATGTTGAGAGAGAGAGAGAGCCTTCGGAGAGAAGCGAGAGCGTGAGCGAGGCCGAAGGCCTCGTTTCCTTCTATATTTAGCGACTCAAATGAGTCGTGCGGGATGGGACGTCGAGTCATGCGAGCCTTATGCGAAGGTCGTGGGAAGAGCAGCGACGACGTGCGGGGCAGAGAGCAGGTAGCGACTTGATTGATGATTTTTTTTTGTTTCAGAACAACGGTAAAAAATATCCTAATTTTAGTTTCATAGACTAATTTCTTTACCCACATCCATACATGATGTGGGAACCCTTGCATATTTAACACTACACCAAGCGTCAGTGCAGCGGCCCTTGCATATTTAACACTACACCAAGCGTCAGTGCAGCGGCCCTTGCTAATTTGTCGATGTGTTCAGGTCATACAACCCGTTGCTTCTAGGGAATGCCCTAACATTAACACAACGTATTAAATGATTCATGTCATGATTATTCGACAAGTTTTATGATGGCTGTCGACTACCTAACGCAACGCTTCACTTTTCTCATCAAGGACTTGGGACCTGACAACGACGCAACGATAAGGAAATTGAGAAAAAACAAAAAAAAACATTTTTTTTTTGCAAATATTTATTTATTTTATGTTTTTTTCTCTTTTTCCATTTCGGTCTCTTATTTTTTATTATATATAGAGAGAGAGAGAGAGGAAGAGAGAGTGTGTACTAGAGCGAGAAAGAGAAAGAGTTCTCTCTATTTAGAGAAAGAAGAGAGGGTGGTGAGATATGTATCGAGTTTTGACTTGCGTGACAACCATACAATATGGGTGTCTTTTCTAGTCAACTTCAACAATTTTGAAACATCAGCGTAGTCCATTTCGTGAATGGACATTGTTAAAACAGCTTTGTGTAACGTCACCTTTATCTCATTAAAAAAAAGGTCAATAAAGTCACAAGAATTACATATACAATTCAAGGTCCTAATATACTTAACATAAATCAAATAACTCATGCCCATGCCATGTCGAAAAGTTTGAGCCAAAACATCAAAACATACCAGTTAAAAAATGGAACAAAAAAGATAGTGTGCTTCGTACACTGAAGATCACACATAACTTATAATTTTGCCTTCCTATGCTTTGCTACACATATAGCACAAGCAGTGTGCTGCACTATGCTGTTAACTATAGCACACGTTCTTTTGTACGATTGGCAATATGACTTTAATAACTAGAATTCAAGGTTATCTTTAATTATTTTATATGTTAAACTTCAATAAAAACTTAAGTCTCTCGCAATATTGTTTCAAAAACACTCCTCAAACAATTTCAATCTTTATCAATGGATAACAACATTCCAAAATCCTAACAAAAAAATCCTTAAAAAATCCAATGGGCATATGAAGACTAGGGTCACCAATAAATTAGTCATTACATTACTAAGAAAATATAAGCAAAATAAAGCAAACTAGCCGATTATTTTATAGAACAATCAAAACATTGCTAAATGTTCTAGGATTGCTTGTATTCGGCCCCTGTGAAAGTTAAATTTGTTTATGGTTACCACCTACAATATATCGTGAGGGAAAAATTTTAGGGTTAAAATATTTTCCTTAAAATTTAGTTTAGGACATAAGACATTTTTTGAACTACTATACAATGCTTGATATTTTGCAAGAGGTTTCTTTTTTATTGCAATTGTAAAAATAATTGGTTATAGTTGTCTTGATTGTTCTAGCAAAATAAAAAACAATGATTTGCAAAATATCAAGATTGTCTAATAGTATGACAAGATATGTCTTACATCTGAACTAAATTTCGAGGAGGATATTTTAAGATAAAATTATTCAAAGCATTAGGGCCCATTCAAGCACAACCTACAATAGCTTCTTGTAAGTGGCCACAAGATCACCAGGATATTGTCCTCCATTAGGTCTCGCACAGGACCAAAATATTGCTTTCTTCCAGCAGTCTATTGAATACAACCCTTGATAAAGGAAAGCTTGAAGAGGATAAATGATGACAACATGAAAGGATTTAATAAATGGATTCAACAGGAGAAAAGTGCTTTAAACAGAACAAATATTATTTGAATGTACCTCATGAAACACAGCAGATATTAAGAATGAAATCAGAATAGCAACTCCCTGTGTAAAAAAAAAGTTTTACAATTTTAGAAAGCTCCAATTTCAAAGGTCATACTAACTAATAAGACTAAATTCATAAAAGATGAGGCATAATTCATTTATATCGTTTAGCATACATCCATTTTTTTTCTTATCAATCTTCTAATGTGTGAAAGAATAATGATAAGCACACCAAGTTGAGAATACCATACGAGACTTACTAATCAAGCAAAAAAATTAAATGGGCATAAAATATCTCAAGTGCTGCATAGGTTTAGGCAGGTGTTTCCTACAAAAATATATGATCTTGATACCATGATATAATAAACAGTAGTTACCTTTGAAAAGCCATTCCTTATGCAGGGAAAGTATATATGACGAACCATCCACTTATGAACAGGCTGCATACAAGCAAAACATACTAAATGACAATACCAAAATGTTGCCAATAATCTTCCTCATCAGATAACATTCTTATGGATTTGCAAGAAGAAAAGAAATTTATATAAAACATCATGCTTACGGTGAAACATTATTAGTCCAACATATATGCACTCATATATAGAAGCACGTAAGTATTAATTCAACATATAAATACACAAAAAATAATTCCATACACAGATATACATTTCAATCAAAATCTTCAAGCCAAGTTCATATTTTTATCACTATACACTAATTCCAATGTCGCCATTGCCTATCCAACCAATATTTGTGTACCTACTCTAAAATTTTTGGATCTCATGCTGCTTTCCATTACTAACATATATTTCATTAAGTCACCAATATTTTCAACATCATTCACTACCTTCACCATTTCCCACCTTTTATGAACTAGCTATTAAGTTTGAGAATGATTTGGTCCCGAGCTGATCTCACTTCAACACAAGATTAGCTTAAAGTCATTCAATCTAATCTTTAGTCAAGCAAAGTTTGGTTGTTGGTTGTGTTGATCTGATCTCGATTTGAGCTAGGCATGATTCATAGACTTCAATGCAAAATTAATCTACTTCAAAAGTTGGTTCAACTTTTCAAATCATTTTTTAAATCTTATGGAAAAAACACTTAGTCCACCATACATATGTACCTATAAATATTGATTCATGTATAAGTGCATACATGGATAAATGCATTATTCAATATACAAATGCATAAAAAGAAAATCTACACATACAAATACATTTCAATACAAATCTCAAGCAATCTTTGATCATTGAGGAAAATTCACAAACCAAATGCTAGCCACTAGTTCCACTTATGCCATTGCCTCCACCCCAACTTGTGCTCTAAGATCTTTAAGTTGTGATCAATCCCGAGCAATCATTAGGACTTCCTGTAAGTGTGTTTCATTGTTTTATTTTGATCTTGTAATTTGGAGATATTGTATTTTCATTGCAAGAATAATTTCAATTATTCACCACCGAAGTTTGAACTTCTGTCAAGTAGGTTTTCTCTAGTTTTGGGAGGGGTTGCCTAAGCCCATTAATATTAGGTATTTGGGTTGCAATTGCACAAAAGAACGCTTGATGTTGTATATATATATATATATATATATATATATTAGTGCTAGTTCACCCTTCTCTTTTTGGGTGCCATTTAGCTCTCACGTAGTATCAGAGTGAGGGCACTTCGTTATTATGCTTAACAACTAAGAGTTAAGATTCATTAAATTATAAAATACTTTTAAATTCATTTTATGATGGTAACTTGACACCCACTTTTTATAAGATTAATTTTAAATTTTGTGAAAAAAAATAATATTTTCAATGTTACTACTAAATTATGTTAAAATTGTTTCGATAATTGAATTGATAAACTTAGTTCATATCTAAACTTGTTTTGTTATCAGATGATAGCAAATGTTTTAAAATTAAAAACCAATAAATTCATATTTGATGCTTTATTCTAGTGTGAATTTTAAGATATGTGTAAAAGTGGAAGAAAAAGAGAAGGAACTTCAATAAAATACTTTGAAGATAAACGAGAAAACACAAAAACTGATGCAAATGAAGAAAATAAGAGAAGAAAAAAGAAAAATGCTAGATTGAAGTAGGACAAAGTTGCAATTCTAAAGGATTTTGTGCACTTATCAAAGAAGAAGTACAAAAAAAAAAAGATGAGCTACCCCCATCATCTCAACCACCAAATCCCAATCAACTCCAAGAACAATGAGGTAAACAATGAATTTATTTTTGAAGAATTGTCCAATCTACTACATGAATTATATTCAGAGTTTGAAAATTTAAAAAAAATATTTTGATAACAAAAAATAAGAATTAATTCTTTAAGAGCTTAGTTGAAAAACTGAAAAATAAAAATGTGAACTCTCGAATGATACTTAAAAAGAAAGAAAAGAGCACAGAAATTCATATTTGATGCTCTATTCTAGTTTCAATTTTGAGAACATTCTCCTTTAATGTTGACAAGAATTGGAAAGAACTGGTCTAGTGTATTTCATTTTATGGTATTTATAAAATCCTAGGAAAGCATCTAATAGAAAAAAATATGAAATCGGAGAAAATAATTATCTAAAAAATAATTATAATAATCCATGAGTTGATGAGAGGCAATAAGATCCCATGGATCAATCAGGTGGGAGCAAAAGAGAATGAAAAGAGCACCAAAGTCTTAGAATGTATAGGTCTCAACTGGAAAAAATCATGCCACTAGTTCACACTCCTCCTCAAGCCAATATATGGATATCACCCATTCCAAATTTACTTGATAATTTCTAAATGATTACTTGATAATTTCAGAATGATTGTCCATATAAATCTTTTAATGCGAATGTCAGTATGATGTTCATATGCTATGCTTCTCCTTTATAAAATTTCTATCTATTTCAACATATTTTGTACAGTCATGTTGCACATGATTATCTGCAATATTGATGATGACTTGTTATCATCCTAGAATCTTTAGAACCTTTCCATTCATCCTTTAAATCTCACAAAATAATTTTCAACTACAAAAATTCATAAATTCTTAGTGCCATAAATCTAAACTCATCTTCTATGCTAGATCTTGCTATATTATTTTATTTTTTATATAAATCATAAGGTTGCCGCCTCATAATGTACAATATCATGAAGTTGACTTCCTGTAAATCATAGAACCTGCATAACATGAATTTGTGTATTCTTCAAAGTTAAATTCACCCTTTTTTAATAGAAATCCTTTTTTTCAATATTTTTTTTTTAAATATTATAGAATTATAGATACTTCCCCAAGGTGTGATTCCTTAATATTGTACATGAATTCACTAACCACACCAATAGCGTAAACAATGTCAGGTTTAATATGTGATAAATAAAAATATCTACCATCAATCTTTGATAGAAGATTATTTCTACTATTATATCTTCTAAAATATCTCTAGTTTATTATTAAATTCCACATGGGGCTCTCAATAGGTTTACATGACAATACACCCATCTATTTCAATAAGTTTGCATGTATTTTTGTCTGTAATATGAAGAATTCCTGCCGAGAGTGCAACTTCACTGCTAAAAATATGCTTCAAAATTTTAAGTTTTTGCATAATATTTTTTTAAATGTTTCATTGCTTTCAAGTCACTGCATGTCATGACATTGTCATCAACAAAAAATAGTCATATAGAGACAACTCTTGAAGCCATGTATTTCACAAATAATATATGATCTCATTGACTTTATTAGCATCTCATGTTGAGCATTATCTTACAAAATCTTCTGAACCACATCCTAGGAGATTTGTTCAACGCAAATAATGTATTTTTTAGTTTTCATTCTTTTGTTGTGTTTGAGTCAAATCTCAGTGAGACCTCCATTAAGACCATCTCCTTTAAGTCGTCAAGATGAAGGCATTCTTCACATTAAATTGTTGTATCCATTTTGGAATATGCATGAACAAAATTAACACTTGTAAATATTTTGGGAATATGATGTTGTGAGGTGCTGAAGGAAAAAAATTGTTAAGATTTATGTGGGAATCTTGAACACAAGATCTTTATAAGGAACCATTATCAAATGAACAACGGTTAAAATAGCTTCTTACTAATATTATTTTAGAATATTCATTAAAAAAAAGAGTCATTGTGATAGCAAGTGATCGAAGTGATCATCTTTCGTTCAACCACATGTTGACCTAAACTCAAGCAAAAAAAAAAAAGAGATAAAAAAAAAAAGATTAAAATCATTACCTGTTGCCGCCCATACCAGAAGCCATGCGTAAATCCTGCCCAAAATTCGGATATCTGCTACAGTGTCGCGTCGCCAGTCTGCAAACGGCGCTGCTGCAGTCGTATCACACTCGATCGCACGCCTCGAGCCCGCCTCTACCTCCGCCTTTAAAATGCGACCGAAACTCTCTTCCACGACACTTCTCCCCCACGCTCGCTTCCTACACGCGACCGAGCTCCCATCGCTACTTCCTCTCCTTCCCGTAAGCATCCCACTCCAACCCGACCTCCTCCTCTCTGATCGAACCTCCTCAGGCCACGACCTCCTCTCCCTCTATCGTAAGCAAGCCGAACACCCTGCAGCCTTAGCCCGTCGAGCCATCTCCACCGAATCCCAGACACTTCTCCCCCACGCTCGCTTCCTCCACGCGAAAGCTCTGCTCCCGTCGCTGCTCTCCACGCTCGATTCCACAAACGACACCCGAAACCCCGCCTCCTTCTTTCTCTGCAAACCGACTTTGCTCCACACACTAAGCGATCTCCTCCCTCTCCCACGATACTTCTCCTCTCTGCTTAGACGACCGAACCACTGCATCCGATCCCACAGCCTCAACCTCCGACCCCATCCTGTTGAAGCCAGCCGATCGGGATCATTGCCCGACCTCTTGTTCTCCGTCCGATCCGTCAGCCCCAAGCTCCGACTCTTCTCCCTGCCGCAAGCCACGACCTTGCATTATCTTCCCTCCTCCGATCACCTGCTCCAGAAGAGCCGACTCCCTCTACTCCTTCAGCCCGTAGGAAGAGAGAGAGAGAGAGAGAGAGAGAGAGAGAGAGAGAGAGAGAGAGAGAGAGAGAGAGAGAGAGAGAGAAGGAGAGAGAGGAAGCATAACCCTTACCTGTAGAGCCGACCTCCACCTCCCTGCTCTACCCAAAGCCTTCCTCTTGCCCGATCCCTCTCCTTCCCGAGCCCCCAGCCAACTCCTGCCCAATTTCTTTAGGTTATTAGGTATAAATGTAATTAATTATGTTTTATTATTAATTACTATTGTATTATTGTTATTTTTATAATTGATACTTAACTTTATTGTTAAGTATAACTACGATAATAACAGTTACTTATGTTATTATTGTTATTTATAATAATAATAATAAGTTATGTTATCAATTATAATAATAACAAATTAATGTTATTTTTTTAATGTAATTAATTTGTAAAATAATTATAATGTCATAAATTAATTATAATTTTTATAATTGGTTTATATTAATTATAATTAATCATAATTAATTATTATCATTAATAATTAAATATGATTAATTATTATTAAGAATAATTAATTATTCTAATCATAATTAATTAATTATAATTATAATTATTCGTTATAAATTAATTATAATTTATATATAGCTTTAATTATAATTAATCTTTATTAATTATACTTAATGATAATTAATTATCATTAATAATAATTAATTATTTTAATTATAATAAAAAAATGATTCTTTTTATCGATGCTTGCAACGGGCCGGCAAACCCCCGAGGCGCTCACGTAGCGTTTAGGGTGGGAAACCGGTGCGATGCTCGCGACGATTTAAAGATCCCTCTTCAAAGCTTGCAACGAGCCGGCAAACCCCCGAGGCGCTCAAGTAGCGTTTAGGGTGGGAAACCGGTGCGACGCTTGCGGCGAAGGGGATAAAAAAAATGTGTCTTTATTTTATTTTTCTTTATTTTTATATAAGTACCCCCGAACGCCCACGTGGTGTAGAGGAGGGAAATCCTGCTTATTTCTAACACCTGTTTTCTTCTTATAATAAACAAACATAAAAACCCTTAAATGCTCACATAGCAGGCGGGGATAAAAAAATTTCATTCGCGACCGCGGTGTCATTTTTGACACCTACCTGAAGCGCTCACGTAGCGTCGAGGGGAAAGGTTGCCTCCTAGTTTTTCCCCTAAACGGGGGAGACGCCGAGAGGCTGCTGAAATTTGGATTAAAAATCCAATGACTTGAATAAAAAATGATGAACTTGGACTTGTTCGAATTCAAATGAATACCAAGAACTTGTACTTGAGATAGTAGTTTGGAACAACTACAAGGATCACTTGAGCACATTTGAACAATAGAGGACTTTGGCATCAAACTTGAACCTGAATATGCAATGAATTCATTAAATCAAAACTTGAACCAAATAAACTCAAACTCAAGCAAGAATTTGTGCAAGACTTGAGTCGGACTCAAGTTGACCTAAACTTGGACTTTCATTCGAACTTAACAAGACTACAAAGACTTGATTGAATTCAAACCTAAATGAAATAAAAATTTGAACTTGAGTTTGCAAAAGGCTACAGGAGATATACGACTTGAGCTTACTATTTGAACCCAAGCAACGATTCGAATGAGACTTGAATTTGAATCATATCACTAAGTTTTTAATAAAGATTAATAAAGAATCATTTCAATTTGTAAGCAAGTGCCAAATAGATTGGTGGAGAATTTTGGAACAAATCTTAACATATGACAAGGGACTTGTGAAGGAGAGCATCCAAGCTTGGTCAATGTTCAAGCAAGAATCAAATGAAAATACAATCAAATAATGCTAAATGAGCTTGTGGTTCAACTTAGTTTCAAGCAAAGACTCACACACAAAGTCGCTACAAGCTTTGATAAAAAGCTTATTTGAGCAATCATAATTAGCCTACAACGATCATTTCAATTGAATGAAAGGATGCAATGCCATGTCTCTTTTCAACAACAATTCAATTCCAAGAAGGTGTGATCACGAGCAATATGAACATACAACTTGATTGTAAGAAATGTTGCAGAACCTCTAGTCCACATAGAAATAATATGAAACTAGTGGTATTCATATCGATCAACTCACAAGTCTATGTTAGAAGAGCTTGAAAGCATTAAAAGGGAGAACTATTGTTGGATGTGATTGTTGATGAGTATAAACACAAGATTTTCATGAAGACACAAAAACTCATTTGTGGGGACAAGGTGAGTATGATGCACATGAACCATAAGCAGAATGCAAAAGAGGCATGACAATTACAACAACGTCGTGCAATCAAGCACACCATATTCTATAAACAGTAAAGATCAAATTCACAAAGAAAATACATCGATCTTCTACAATATATAATGAACATAGCAATGCTTATAAATGGTTGTAAACAAAAGTGGAGATCAATCAACTTACAACATCCGAATAGGATGCAAGCAAATGAAGACTCGTGGTGCGGGAAATCTCTAACATCACATCCATGAATGGTGAAATTAAGATAATTTATACATAGTTGCATCAAGATTGTATAAACTATTGAAGCCTTTGAGTCTAATGAGAGATTAATAGACATAAGTAAGAGGGTTGTGATGAACATGTCCTAAGCATGTCCTACCTACAAATAATGAAATGAAAGAAGGAAATGACGGAAGAATACATTTTGATTGCTAGTGTTGGTCCAAAGTTCTTTTCAATAAATATCATTGTAAGTAATGATGCAGAGCACATTGATTATGAATAACAAACCAATGTAGAGTGAACAAATAACCAAGACAGGAGATTAGTTAGTGCATTATGACCCGCCTACAAAAATCAACAAATAGTGCACGACAGTCTACCTGTACGAAGCAGCGAACAATTCTATCCAGAAGCTGCTACGCCACCGGATCTGCAACATCCGTACAAGCAGACAGAAGGCGTCTATAAATATTCCAGAAATAAATACCCCTGCACGTGCACTATAAATTGTATACACATAAGTACACAAAAGGGGAAAATACAATCTCAACCCGCATGGGCCCCGGCGAGCTTTTTATTGGTACACACGTGACGTCTAGGGATGCTGCGCGGGTTGACAAGTGAATTCTAGTTCGAACCCGATCCTCCTATATGGGTCAATAGGAGTCGACAAGGTTCGAACTCTCAAACAAATATACGGTTGCTACGACCGGTATATTTGTCTTAATACATTCATCTTAGGCCTTTAAGGCCTATAACAAAGAGAATTCACTGATGATGTTATAAAGCCTACGAAACCCGATCCTCTGTCGACATCCCGACAGAGTTGACAAGGTTCAATCCATAAAAAGAAATGACCCCCAAACACCCCGATGATGGCCGTGTTGAATGCAGATCTCAACCGGAGGGGTTTCCAAATATTTTCAAATATCTCCCAAAAGTCCATTCCAAATACTCAAAATGCCACTTCAATATCCAAACTCCAAAAAATCCCAAAAATTCCAAAAATCATCCAAAATCCAAAAAATTCCAAAAATATTTAAAATTTGAAATCCAACCCATCAACGCTCTTGAAGCAAAATCCATCCGCAATAGTTTATCGGGGCGAAAAAATTAAAGTTTACTTCAGCTCACAAAAGAGCTAAATGCCTAGTCGAAAATATCACTAGGATCCATTCTCAAACAATCTCTTGCCAGTAAGGACGTGGTACGTGTCCTCTAACCGGCAGTTTCGCCGCCAAATGGCACTGCAGGTAAACGGTTATGACCCGGGGCTCTCTGAACCGAGTGGTTTTGCCGCCAAATGGCACCACAAATACCGGTTATGGCCAGAGCCAATACGTTCCTTAATGGCGTTAAATCCTTAAGATATGAATCAATAGGATATTATCGATAGGGCACAAAGCCCTCTGTCAGCTAAGGTGGACTCAAATTTGTCCCCTTAGACAAACATTCAACCCCGGTCTACGAGGTCCCCTTGGACGAAGCAACCCATGGCTGCCGACAAGGATCCTTCTGTCAGGTTGGGTCGACTACCTCCTCTGACTAAGTAGACCAGGGACCACGATGGCCCGGGACGACGGAACCATGGGATCTTGATCGGGTCTATCATCCATTCCCCCACCATCCGCTTTAAGTGCATGATGGTGAAATTTCCTATTTTAAATATCAAAATTTTCAAATCCTTCAAAATTCCCAAATCCAAATCAAATTCCAAATCCAAACTCAATTTCCAAATCCAATTTCTACCAACATCCAATCCATTGCTGCTACTATATGCCAGATACATGTATTTTTATACATATCTGATTGATGACTAGCCTTAATCGAAAGTTCTCTCTCGTGATCGGGAGGGGTAATTAACTATAGGGGCTTGCGCCTATAGGAAACCAGAACTCAGATCATAAAGTCCTCATAAAATGAGGGCGAAATCTCTGGGTAGTGTCTTATCTACAAACCCATCTGCCTTCCAAAATTTACCTCGGAACTTAGTTCGTTAAAACTCCCTCGTCGAATAAGAAAAGCGAGTGGAGGCCGAGGCCGAATTTTCGGAGCCCACACCACACCATCTTGTTAGGATGTATATACACAAAAGTACATGATTATTTATTTGTTTTCCTTAGAACTATGAGACGAACAATTAAATTCATCTATTTTAATTTTAACACAATTAATTTTTGATAATATTAAAAAATGTGGAAAGAAGTAAAGACCTATTTTTGGCTTATAGTAAAAAGATTTATGACAGACATCACAATCATTGATAAAGGACAAAAACCATCAAATCCCAAAGGTTCAATTTAGAGGATGGTCCAAGATTTCATTATAAATGAGAAAAAATTAAATTAGGGCACTTATGCACTACTAGAAAATTAGTATATTTTTATTTTGCATACTCACTGTATCATAATAAAATTCATTTAAATTAATTTCTTTAAATAATGAAAAATATATAATTTTGAGAACAATGATAGATGGAAAAACAAGACAAATTTGATGAAGCCAATTTGTTTTTATTGGATTCAATGGTTTCTAAAAGATATATATATATATATATATAAGATTATGGAGCTTTCTTGATCATTGGATTGATCAAGGAGATATAGATCATACCTTTCTTTAGCTTATCCAATTGATCTCCTCATATTTCTGGAAGATAGCGTGAAGGATAAAACATAATACAATATTTAGAATATGTAATTGGCTTTTAGATAGATAAAAATTTGGTTAACACTTTACGTACAATGAAGGACATTTCGAAATGTGAAGAATTTGTTTATAAAAATATCTCCTTGACCAGCTATGATTATCAAGAATCCATCGAAAATAGTTTTTTTCTTATTGTCATGACAAGATATATAATAAATCTATACAAGAGTCGGTTATGAGGTTTATAACTCCTAAATCAATAATTCATGAGCTATAATTGAGCATCTCAAAGACTTGAAAAGCATGAGAAAATATAGTAATACCTCAGAATGATAGAGAAGAAATACCTACTATAAAAGTCTTTCTGGTGATACCAGCAAGTTTTGTAGCTTTTATATTTCTTCTTTGTGAAACTCAATAAGCAATTCCATGGTGTTTCCTTGATTTCATAGATTTGGGCAACATGACATGAACTTTAGAACACATTTGATTTAAAAAATCATATATTTCTTTTTCTGATTGAAGGAACAAACATATATCACTCCTCTAAGGAATCATAAAGTTTCATAGCTAAGGCATCACCATATAATCATATTCACCCCAAACATTGAATGTGGGATAACCTTATCGAGGTCTGGTGCCAAATAAATGGCCCAATTTTCCTCTTTCCTTCAAGAAATCAATTATAACCACTTGAGATAATTCTCTCCATCCACACAATATGTTGAATAGATATTTTGTGATTCTCCCATTGAATTTGGATTGCAAGGCCCAATTTCAAAAGAACCTAAAATCAAGGAAACATGGGTATTGTTGCGGTCCATGGAAATGAAAACTGTGGTATTGATTAATTTGTAAGAAAAAGGACAAAAACAAGGCTTCAGAGATAAAGCCTACAAAGAAGAGATAATTAAGTGGAAGGAAGAGAAAGCAATACTAAATGATACAAGATTATGATAATGCAATGATGAAATTTACCAGTACGACAATAGAAAGAAAAGATGAGCCTAAAACTTTGATGCGATGTCAATATTAGAGAATATTGATTGAATATCTTTCATTTCTAAGTATACAGAATTTATAAAATCCTAGAATAACATCTAATAAGAAAACATGCGAAATCAAAGAATAGAATTAGCTACAAAATAATTAAAATAGTCCACACATATTGATGGGTAGATAGTGAAGATCTTGTAGATCAATAATGTGGTAATGGAAGAGAAAGTAAAGAATGTGGAAGTCTAAGTGACTGTTGGTCCCAATTGGCCAAAATCATATTTCACAATTGTATCTTCATTTAGGGGCTGTTTGGTTGTCTGAATTAGGAGGGTAAAGTAAAATAAATACATGCATTTACTAAATTAGGCTGTTTGGTTAATTTTGAGTGGAGCATACGGAACCCATCTGATGCATTAGGCGTGTAATAAGGATGCTGTTTTGCGGGAATTAGAAACTCGCTCGTATCGAGCGGGTTATAAATTC
Source organism: Dendrobium huoshanense (assembly GCA_016618105.1). Classification (NCBI taxonomy): domain Eukaryota; kingdom Viridiplantae; phylum Streptophyta; class Magnoliopsida; order Asparagales; family Orchidaceae; genus Dendrobium; species Dendrobium huoshanense. The sequence continues at coordinate 5,971,540 of CM028351.1, read as the reverse complement.
GCTAGATTAACTTGGCGTCGTTGCTGTTCGGCTTCATTGCTTCACAGGTGGTGTAAGATTGCACTAGAGGGTTCATCGACTCCTTCGTTCTTCTCAGACTTCGCGGCTCCTTCGTTCTTCTCAGACTTCGCGCGAGGACGACGAAACCTTTGCCTGTACGATCAGAAGTTGCACCATTTTCATCGGAGGTAAGGACGGGAGCTCGAGTTCGCATCATCGTCGTTGTTGTTCGGCTTCATTGCTTCGCACGAGGTGTAATGCCTTTGCATCATTGCTTCACACATCGAAACCTAGAAAGAAGAATCCCTCCGCTGAGGAAGATAACTTAACCTAACGCTTCCTCACCTCCGGCGTCCGTGGCGGACGGTGTCGTGAGGCCATGCGGAAGATACTCAAGAGTGTCTCCCTCCTCCGAAAGATCCTTCCGTCATTGCCTGATGCAGACGATTCAATCGAAGATGTGTCGATTGATTTGGCGATTCTGAATGCGATTCCAACGTCGGAGGTCGGCGAGGGACGGAGGAGAAACGCGCCGTGGGAGGCGGCAGAGGAGGAGATGCTCGTGATTCTGAGGCTGAAAAAGAAGCGATTTTTTCCTAAGGCTGAGACTGTTCTGCAAGGGGCAGAACTGGAGAGGTTGAGGGGGGAAGCGATGAAAATGAGGAAATGGGTCAGAGGAAAGAAGGTTGGAGTGATGCCAGAGGTGATGAAGGGGATACGTAAGGCATGGAGGAAGAATGAGCTCACCATGGTCAAGATTGTTGATCCGCTTCGCATAATTAATATGTAGCTATCTTCTTGTATTAAAAGGAATCACTGTAGCAACTCATCGAATACATTTTTTGCTAAAATGTGAACATTGCTCTGTTTCCACATTCTCTTCCTCTACTAGAAATTCTTCTGTCTTCTACTTTGTTTGTAGATTCGGGAATGGTTTCACCACTGACTTGAGCCTTTCTACATTTTGATTACTGGTTTCATAAGCTCTCTTTTTTTAAAAAAAATTACATAAGTTTTCTAATTGGGAGGTATGTTGTGCAGGTATGTAAACTTTACAATGGCTTTGAAAAAAAAGGGTTTCAAGTATTCACAATGGCTGTTTGCTTCTTTATTAAATTGAAAAAAAAGGGTTTCAGATGGTAATAAATGTTGAATATATGATGGCAACTTGCAATGAGCAGTAGTAATTTTTTTTTTTCTACAGCACTGTTAGGTAATTGAAATCAGCACTAAAGGTGTTCTAATTATGAATAAGCCTCTTCTGTTCTTGAACCTTCAGTTATGCATCCATCAATGAGCAGTAGTAATTTTTTTCCTTGCTTCTTTGCTTAGTTCCCAATCACCTGAGAAGGTTAGAATAAGTAATTTCCATTGAAGTCTCGGTATGATTTTCTTGGTTCTATTTACAAAGTTGTTTCTCACTTAATTTCAGCACCTCCTTACTAGCCACATGAGTAGTGGTCATCATCGCACTGCCAGTGAGAGTAGTTCATTTGACAGCTCAACTGATCTTGATCACGTAGCAATTGAAGAATCTTCATTTGAACGGATAGTGCTACTGGATTTTATGTAGTAAGAAGCTGTTTTAGAAAGCAATAAAAAAAATTGTCCCAAATGAAGACTTAAATTTTGTTTAGGATGATTTTTTTATTGCTTCTTAAAGTCATTTTTCAGTATAAATGTAAAAAAAAAAAAATTAAATTGAAAAGTTATTTTAAGAAGCAATAAGAAAGTCGTCCCAAATGAAGTCCTTGTCATCATAATTAATTAATTAAGCTCTAGCTCAAATTAGAAGTGTAAAAATAAATTATTATAAAAAAGCCGCTTTTACTTTACTCTGGTTCTACCTAACCAAACAAGGGAAACAATTCTCCTGTGTTTTTTTTGCAAACAACCAAACAGCATCAAAGTATTTAGAATACATTGCATTTACTTTACACTGCATTTCTTTTTCAGGCAACCAAACAGCCCCTTATTATTCTCCTATAATTATTTATAGTCATATATAGGCTTGTAATATGAAGAAAATTGAGTAAAGATCTTCCATTCTAATTTTCTCCCTTTATAGCAAACTTCAATGATAATTCAATTGAGTTGAAGAAGATATTAAAGATATTACTTTCAAGCTAAACAGGTTATTGGAAATCTAACTAGAACTACGTTATTTGACAACGGGATGAATATAGTGAAGGACGATTTTCCTATGACTTTTAAAACGTAAGGATCTTCATATTCTGCACAAAAAAAATAATGAAATAATAATTGTAGAGAATGGAAACTTTTGCCAATAATAGTACAAAATGGATTCAATAAGAAATCTAAGAATTGAAAATTCTGGAAGTGAGATATGTGAATTACCATGTTCCACATTCTCCAGTACTGTTGCAGTTCCAACGAAGTAAATGCATAGGAAGAGTGAAAGAAAAACAGAATTAGAACAGAAGCTTCCATTTTCATATTATTCATTATTTTTCATTGGCAACAATAACCATGAAATTAATCTGAAATGAAGTGCATACTTGCAAATCAACCAACCTCTTCAATAGTCTTTGCATTCCACCAATCTTTATAGAACTCCCGATCACCAAAGCGAAGGAGCTCTGCAAGAATGTTTAACCTATATTGCATAAAAAGGAGATAAGTTTGAGCTAGTGCTATGATGCTTTCAGAACTTTAAGTTCGAAAAAGAATTTAAACCATATTCTTTCTACAACAAATGATGCAAATGTTGCTAATAGGATTATAAAATTGGGCTGCATGTAAACTCGAAACAACGACAAAATAGGATTGAGCAACATACCATAGATGGAAAAAGCAGTAGAACATGCAAAGCCACACATATAAAGTAGGAACTGAAAGCTTCAAGACTCTCTCAATAGCATTAAGAAAATTCCCTTGCAGTGGGTGTTTAGAATTCTTCACAATTGGATTGATGTACTGCAAATTTAACAGATGTATTCATTACTAAAATAATGTCTACTGTTCATCCCTTAATAACATGATTTGGATAACTTACCTGCTCAATGATGAATCCCATGAATCCTGTGAAAATCACCAACTTAATAAATTGACGAATCACCCAACCTCTTCTAATGCATGTCGTGCGGGGATAGCTTGGCTAGAAATGGCATGTGGAGAAAATATTATGAGCTTCATCCGGAATATGATTCATTCTTGGGGAAAAAAGTGGAAGATATTGAGGATGTTAAACATAACACTATTTCTTCATAAAGCGAACAACATGAACTAAGAAAGGTCTAAGAGAAGCATGAAGTTTGCAATTGAGAATTCCTCAAAGATTAGAGAGAAACAAAATCTAGGGTAACTTTAACTATGCAATTAAATTTACGAGATACTGCTTCATACCCTTCTAGTGTCAAGGAATTCTCAAGTAGAACAACAAAGATTCAAGATGAAAGCAAGATGGAACGGAATAAACAAAACACTAATAACAACAAATACATTCTAGAAATATTTGAACACGGAATAGAGGATCACTTGTATTTTTTCTTATATCTTGCTTTGCTTTGAGTTGTTTAATAAAAAAGCTACTGTTTTTAGGTTGTTGCATTATCATTCTTGTATCTTCTCGTTGTTTTTATCAAATTCTTGTTAGGGTTACTTGTGAACTCAAGTATATCCGATAGGATTACTTGTGAACTCAAGTATTTCCTATTAAATTGGTATTAGAGTGATTTCTTGGGACCAACGGCAGCTGAATTTTTTAAATTTCAGCAATAAAATCTCACCCGGAAGAACATGTTAGACCGGTCCAGTCGGTCCATGCAGGATCGGCCCAGCGACACCGAGGCGGAAGATCTTCGCCTCTTTCGGTAACCAATCGGCCTGCACGAGCCAAACCAGCTTTTTTAAGGTTTTGAGAGGAAAATTTGAATGTAGGGACTGTTTAGGGATTTCCTTCTGATTTGAATGCATTAAATAGTTTGTTTTCCTAGGGTTAGGGGATTGTGGGCTCCGAAAAATTCAGCCCCGGCCTCCGCACACATTGATTGTGTTTTTTCTTTGGCGATGATGTTTTAACGGAATTAAGTTCCGAGGTAAATTTTGGGAAGGCATATGGGTTTATAGATAAGACACTACCCATAGATTTCGCCCTCATTTTGAGGGGACTTTATGATCTGAATTCTGGTTTCCTATAGGCGCAAGCCCCTATAGTTAATTAGCCCTCCCGATAATGAGAGAGAACTTTCGATTAAGGCTAGTCATCAATCAAATACGTAGATGATACGTGTTATCTGGCATATAGTAGCAGCATAAGTTTGGATGTTGGAAAATTGAATGTTTTATATTTAAAATAGAAATTTCAGCATCTAGCACTTAAAGCGGATGGTGGGGGAATGGATGATGGGCCCGATCAAGATCTCATGGTTCCGTCGTCCCGTGACATCATGGTCCCTGGTCTACTTAGTCAGAGGAGGTAGTCGACCAGACCTGATAGAAGGATTCTTGTCGGTAGCCATGGGTTGTTTCGTCCAAGGGTACCTTGTAGACCTGTGATGGATATTTGCCTAAGGGGACAAATTTGAATCCACCTTAGCTAATAGAGGGCTTTGTGCCCTATCGATCATATCATATTGATTCATATCTCAAGAATTTGATGCCACTAAGGAGCGTATTGGCTTTGGCCATAACCGGTCTTTCGTGGTGCCATTTGGCGGCCAAACCACTCAGTTCAGAGGGCCCCGGGTCATAACCATTTATCCTGCGATGCCATTTGGCTGCAAAACCGCCGGTTAGAAAATATGTACCACGTCCTTACTGGGAGGAGATTATTTGAGAATAGATCCTAGTGATATTTTCGACTATGCATTAGCTTAATGTGAGCTGAAGTAAATTTTAATTTGTCCACCTCGGCAAATTGTTGTGGAGGGTGGATGAATTTTGCTTTAAGTGGTTAATGATTGGATTTCCATTTTAAATATTTTTGGATTTTGAGGATTTTGGAATTTTGGAGATTTTGGATATATGGGATGGCATTTGAAATATTTGTGAACCCCTTCGATTGAAAGCTTTTCATTCAACATGACCATCATCAGGGTGACATTAAAGTCACTTCTATTTTCATAGGAATTTGAATTTTGTGGAAATTTAGAAGCATTTGAAATTGTTTGTGAACCCCTCCGGTTGAGATCTACATTCAACACGGCCATCATCGGGGTGCAAGGGGTTATTTCTATTTGATTAAACTTTGTCAACCCTATCAATTTGTTAATAGAGGATCGAGTTTCGTAGGCTTTGTGCCTTTGTTAGTGAATTCATATTATTATAGGCCTTGAAAGCCTAATATGAATGTGTTAAAACAAATATATCGATTATCACAACCGTATATTTGTTTAATGGTTCGAACCCTGTCGACTCCTATTGATTCGTATGGAAGGATTAGGTTCTAATATGAATTCACTTATTGACCCGTGCGGCATCCCTAGACGTTACATGTGTATCAATAACACGCTCGCTGGGGCCCATGCAGATATTTGAGAATTTCATTGATTGGACATACCTCTTTGTGTACCTATGTGTATACAAACTAAGGTGCATGTGCAAAAGTACTTTGAAATATTTTAGTTATGTAGGTAATTGCCCTTTAAATACACAATATGTCATTTGAGAATTTATACACATCTTCTGTCCGCTAATACGAGTGCTGTGGATCCTGTGGCGATATGTTGTAGATTGTAGACGCCTTCTATCTGCTTGCATAAGTGTTGCAGATTCGGTGGCGATATGTTGTAGATTTTAGATGCCTTCTGCCTTCTTGCATAAGTGTTGCAGATCCGGTGGTGATATGTTATAGATTGTAGACGCCTTCTGTCTGCTTGCATAAGTGTTGTAGATCCGGTGGAAATATATCTGGATGTTATGAGGTATCTCCTCATCTTGATGTTGACTCCCCCTTTTCTCATTCACTGGGGGGTCTTTTTAGGCTTTGGAATTAATGATCACTGCTTTGAAGAGAACTTCTTTCAAGCTCTTTAATGTTTAGACTTGTTACTTTCGGTGTTTGTGGACACCATAACTGTTTTGTTCTTAAGTATAGGACTAAGAAGAAACTTTGGAACACCATGAAGTTTAGTTCTAATTTGTTCAAACATCTCTTCCATTCTGTCAGGATGTGTCCTTCTCTATACATCGAGTTGCCCTCATACCCGACATACTTGAAGATATTAATCACCGTTGTCGTACTTGATATTTGTACTTGTGCCCACAATGGTTCGTTATACCTACGATATATCCATTGTTGTTATCCACAAGTGGTTTGTACTCATTTGCAGGGACCCGTTGTATCCACTACAAGCTCTTGGAAGTGTTTGCAAAAGACTCATTGTTCCTACATCATATCCACCTTTCACCAATCTCAGGTGGTTTTGAATGATCGCACTTTTTTGTAGGGACGGGCCTTCCACCATCAGGTGTCAGTATTTCCATCTCAATCTACAAGCATTTGTAGGGATTATCTTAGGAGTCTATTACACCATGCTTATACATGTTTATGATGTATTACAAATCTTTCACACTTTGCCCACAAACATGTGTTGAATATACAGCAGGCCTCCTACAAAAGTTTGTAGGTACTTGTACTTGTTGCGTATCAAATCTCTTCGGCTTGTAGAAAATAGATGCATATACTTGCCACTGCCTTATTATAGGTTGTATGAGCATCTTAACACTTGTGGTAGACTCCTTGCATATCAACCAACGAATCATCACATTTGTCGCACATCTTTACTTGTAGGAGAGCAGGGTACCCTCTTACAATCAAGTGACATCGATTGTACGAAGACTGCATTTGCTTCAAACCTTTAGAATACACCTTCATTGTTAGCTCATTGTATGTTGGATTCTTTGTCGTTTGTAGATGAGTCATGTTGCATGTGACAAGTCCTTTGTAGCTTTGGATTGTCGCTTATAAGTGCATTATCACATTTCCCCGATATTCATGTTACTCATCACTTATGAGTAGAATATATAAAGAATTTGCTCATCATCACTTGCAAAGATTTGGTGCATTAGTGGGCGGCGAAGTAGCATTGAACTGATACGTCACTCCACTTATTCATTTGGGCTTGGTTCAAAAAAATTCAAGTCCAAATCAATCACAGTCCCCCGCAGTTTGTTATCATTTGCTTGGATTTAAGCTCAACTAAGCTTGAGTTTATCGAGTTTACAAGTCCCACTTAATGTTGTATAGTTTGTATTCAAATGCATATCCATAATATAAGTTATTGAAAGTTCAGGCTTTTGTTCAAGTCCCTAGTGGTCAAACTCAATTACTCACTTGAGTTCAAATTGTTCAAGCCATTAATGTCCAAGTCTAGAGTACGAGTTTAAGTGATCTTGTTCAATTCATTTCATTTCCAAATTGAGTTTGAGTTTGAGTTCACTTGAGTTCGAGTCAGGTCCTTGTTATCACTTTGATTCTAAGTTCTTAATGTATGTTGTTCAAATTAGATTCAATTGATTTAAGTTCATTTTCATAGGTCCCCTACTCGTGTTCAATCAAGTTTGAAAGTCCACATATATGAGTTCACTGTTGTTTATTTGAATCCCAATGTTTGTTCTTTTTTAGTTCTAAACAGGTCTGAATGCAGTCGTATGTTCACCAGAAATATCGGCAGCCTCCCAGTATCTCCCCAGTTTATGGGAAAACTACGAGAACTGGGCCTTCCCACCACGCGCAATAAAAACGCGTATGGTAGGTGTCATCGGACAAGGATACCGCGGCCGTGATCTTTCCTCCCACCACGTGCAATAAAGGCGTGTATGGGGTCTTCGGCACCTGTTTAAAAAGACAGTTTGCATTCCACCTGCTCGGGAGTACTTATAAGTGACCCCGCCTCGCCGTAGGTGCCGCACCGGGGTCCCATCCCACCACATGCAATGAAGGCGTGTATAGGCGGTTTGTCGGTGCGCCACAAATGCCAAAGTAGAGTTTAGGTGATTGCTCGCCTCGTCGTAGGCGTTGGACCGGGGTCCTATCCCACCACGCGCAAAAAAGGCGTGTATAAGCAGTTTTCCGGTCCGCCACATACAACGAAAGCGAGAATCTTAGTTTAGAAAATTCGTACCTTCGCGGGGTTGGCAGTGGAGGCTTGTGGACCGAGGCAACACAATAAAAGCAAGCCCCCTATTTTTTTTATTTATTAATTATAATTAATATTAATTAATTTTAATCATTTTAATTAGGTATATTTATTAATTATTAATTATAATTAATTAGAATAATTAATTATAATAATTTATATTTAATTAACATAATTAATTATGATTTTTTTATTAATCATAACTAATTAATATTAATTAAATTTAATTAATTATAACTAATTAAAAATGATTAATTATAATTAAAAATTAAAATTTATTATAATTAATTAAAATGATTATAAATAAAGAAAACTAATTATAATTAATTAAAATTAATTTTAATTAAAAAGAATAATTACTAATCCTTCGACTCGGCAGATTTAGGGGATTTGGTCGTAGAAGCATACGCAAGGAAGAAAGTTACCTTCACCACCAGCAAGCTCCTATTCGTGCTTCCGATCCGAAGAGTAGGAAGGTCGTCGAATGAGCGGGGTCAGACGACTAAAGAGCCGAAGAAGCGGCACGAAAAGTAGGAAGTTACTTCAAAGCCGACGAGCTCCCGTTCTTGCGCCCGATCAAACTGTCATAACTTCTGATCTATGATGCACCGACACTTCTCCTCAAAGAGGCGTGCAGTGTCGGACACGACACTCGTCCGACACTCCTCCGACACTCCTCCGACACGTGTCGAACACGCCGAAAATGTGTCCTATTAAAAAAATATTAAAAACTAATTGGACAGGCGTGTCCGACACATGTATCTTAAATATTATATAATTTTTTAAAAAAATATATAATTTCTTATGTTTGGCGAGATTTAAACTAAATTTTTTATTTCCTATCTACAACACCAAATCAACGTCTACATTTAATACCCATTCATCGAATATTTTCATTTTCATTTCTTTGGCAGTGAAGGTATTTTCATCCCCTCTTTTTGTACAATTACAAATCTTTCTCTTGTTGAATCAGAGTTGAAAGCAGTGATATTCAATGATGATGATATTGAAGGCCAAAAACAAACCTCTAAAGCTAATCCTAGTAGTTGAAGCTTGAATGCTTGATGTTGTATTAAGTGATTATTTGCTTATATTTTTGTGGTTGTATTAGATATTTTATACTAAATATTTTATATTATAAGCTAGACAAGTTATCATGTCATTCATTTATTATTGTTTGTCATTTTTAATATGATATTACATTAATATGTATACACTATATAAAAAAATGTATTGTCGTGTCCGCGTTGTACCCGTGTCTTATATTTTAAAAAAAAGCCGTGTCCCGTGTCCGTGTCGTATCGTGTCCGTGTCGCCGTGTCCGTGTCCATGCATCATAGCTTCTGATCCGTCCGGGGAGGTAGCGGCGCCAAAGGAGCGGAGTCGATCGACCGCGAAGGAGGCGTAGAAGCGAGCTCCCCTTATTTCATCTGATCAAAACGTCGCAGCTTCCGATCAAACTGTCGTGCTCTCCGGTCCTCCACAGCAAGCGAGCTCACGTTGTGGCTTCTGACTTGAATGTCGTAACTTCCAATCCACAGGAAGGGAAAGTCAGAGAAGGTGCGAAGTCGAACCAGCCACGGAGGAGTCGGAGTAGCGACGAGAAGAGAAGAGAGCTTGCGGGAGAGAGGGAGAGCGAGAGATTCAGCAGGAAAAGAGGTTGAAGGCCTCGTTGCTTCGAGCTTTTAACGACTCGAACGAGTCGTGCGGGCAACGTGCGAGACGCGATGCTTGGTCGTGTGAAGAGTGGCAACGACATGCGAGGTTCGGCGCAGGGCAGTTACGCACGATCTCATTTCATTTCATTTTTTTATATATTACAGGTCAACAAATGCCCTCCAACAAATGTGGTATGCGTTTGAAGCGAGCCATGTTTGTTGTATGCTAATTGACCCTGTGGATCTCTAGATATATGTTCTATATGACACACTAGGGTCCCCATTTAGTGGATCTCCAAAACTTATTTGGATGTCACAATAAAATTTTTATTTAGTGGATCTCCAAAAGTTTATTTGGATGTCGTCCCAGTCTTCTTTCTTCTTGACTCTTTTAGTTGTATCCATAGATGGTTGATGCATCAATTTTAGTTGAGTAGGGATCCCCCAGGATAGTGATATAGCACTTCGTATTTGAGTCCCTAGAGCATGGATTTGTAGATTGATAATGGTGGATAATATCATCAATATATTTTCTCTTTTAATCACCACAATCACTTTAATTTGTAGCCCTTTTCGTATATGCTCAATATTCTTCCATCATATCTTGACAGAATTTTAAATATTTATTTTGGGATCTCGGCATGCTGCACGATGTTGACCCAAATAAATATTTAAAATGCCCCTAGTCTTTAGAGACATTTGTAGATGTCATCCAGGATACTCTTTCTACGGCTTTGGCATGAGTCCTGAGATTTTGATTCCTTCTACTCTGTGCTTTGTGCTGCGGACATTGGTGAAAGGCTATCTGATTTGTCTTTGGCGACTTGTTAGAAGATTTGTATGCTTCTGCCCTTTGCTTCTAGCTTTGTCGGGCTTGATGAAGGGGTAGATGCCGATGGCCTAAACCCTTTAAGTTTGTACCAGGTCGGTGGCGAAAAGTCATCGGTCCAGAACTTTGTGCATAACGGACTTGTTAATGACAGACTCCACTTAATTCAGCCATAGGCTTTTAATGAAATTTGAAATAGTTTTCTTCGGTCATTTGCTTTGTACTTTAGCAGACTTGTTGCAGAAGAATTCCTTCAATCCTTGCTTTGTGCTTTATGGATTTGTTGAAGGATTTACAGGTTTTAGATTTGGTTGATAGTACCAAATGTAGGTAGTATCTTGATCCTTAACCACTTGAGGAGATTTTAACCTGAGTCACTTGAGTTTATCAGATTAGGAGAGCTGGAATTTGACAGCTCTTCGTCCTCTGGTTGCTGAGATGGAGGTTCCTCTACTACAGCCTTTCTTATGGCTTGTTGAGTAGATGAAGTTGCCAGCGAACCGTTCATTTTTGGGCTTGTTGAATCCGACCTTTTACACCCATTCAAGCTTCAGACTTGAGCCATAAGAATTGCGCTTCCCAATGCTGATTTTACTGAAGTTTGCAGCTTTGGAGTTCTCCTTTGTGGTTAAAGATTTGGAGCCTACGAGCATTCAGTGGTTGTTCGTGACTCCTTCCACTAAAACTTTGATTCTCCAATCGATTAGGAGAATTTGGTAGACTACGATCACTTGAACTTGTCGAGTCAAATTAGCCTTTACACTTCCTACAGTCCCTACTAACGGGTTGACGAAGTGGGGGTTCCGCTACTACGGCCTTTCTTATGGCATGTTGAGTAGACGGAGCTGCCAGCGATCCGGCCATATTTGGGCGTGTTGGATCCAACCTCTTACACCCATTCAAACCTTAAGCTTCAGACTATTGAAAGACTTCAAGCTTTTCTGGCCCAATTTGGTAGGAGCGTGCAGCCACAAAAGTCTCTTCTTGACTTTTGAGTCTTTGTATGTTGGAGAATGTGGTGTCTCTAACTTTTGAAAGATCACCTACATATACTTTAGACAACAAGTATTTATTTCTTTAGAACAAAAAAATATTTGAATTGATAATTTTAAATATTTATTCGGGGATCTCGGCACGCAACACGATGTCGACCGGAATAAATATTTAAAATACCCCCTGTCTCGTAGAGACATTTTAGGGCGGAATAAATTTAGAAATTTTGAGATTTTAAATATTTATTTAGGTATCTTGGCACACAGCGCGATATCGACCCGAATAAATATTTAAAATGCCCCCAGTCTGATTGGGGATTTTGAAATACATTCTCGTAACACAAGAGAATTTTAAAATATAGAATATATACGCTGATAGACACGTATTAAAACATGGCGTATCAAGCATAACATTTTCTAGGTAATTTCATGCATAGTATTTCTTCAGGTATCGGCCATTGATCGGCGGCATGGACCTCTGATCATTCGGATCGATGAGTTGATAAGCTACTCCCTGGTACACTTTCTCGATGACGAAAGGTCCTTCCTAGTAGGATACGAATTTGCCACCGATTTTTTGGTGTAGGATGATTGTCCTTGTCTGCACCAGGACCAATTCTCCTTCTTGAAATGATCAGGGACGCACCATTCGATCAAATGATTTCGTCATTCTCGCTTGGTAAATCTCCAGGTTCTATTGGACTTGCAACCTGAGTTCATCAAGTGCATCAAGCTCCTCCATTCTTAACCGAGCATTTTGTTCTTAAGTCAGCTCGTTCTGGATAGTGACTCGAAGAGATGGAAGTTTGACTTCTAGTGGCAATACTGCTTCAACTCCGGACACTAGAGAGTAATGAGTGGCTTTGGTTGGCGTTTTGTAAGTTGTACGATACGCCCACAGCCCTTTTACCATCTTCGTATGTCATTCTCTTTTGTTCTTAGTGAGGATCTTATTCAACAATTTCACCAGCGTCTTGTTGAAAGCCTCTGCCAAGCCATTTGCTCTTGGATAATATATGGAAGAATATCGCCAATCGATTTTGTGCCGATCAACGAACCTATAATTTTTTGTGCTTTTAAATGCAGTACCATTGTCTGAGATTATGCGGCATGGTACTCCAAATCTATAGACAACATTATGTGTGAAGAAGTTGATTGCATGCTCGAACGTAACTTCTTTGAATGGAGCTGCTTCCGTCCACTTGGAGAAATAGTCTGTTGCTGCCAAGATGAAGCGATGTCTTGCTGATGACGGCAGATCTATCGGCCCGACAACATCAGTACCCCAGCATTCAAATGGCCAGGATGCTATTGTAGGGTGCAGCGGATTTGGCAGTTGATGTATAACATCACCGTGGATTTGACATTTATGACACCTCTTAGCGTGGTCAATGCAATATTTCACCATTCTTGGATAATAATAGACCATTCTTTTAATTTTAACCGCCATCTTGGGGCCTGATTGGTGCGCTCCACAAAGTCTTTCATGAACTTGCTACCACTTTATCAGCTTCTCGGGTCCCTAGGCACCTTAGCCACATTTGATCGAAAGCACGCCGATACAACGTGTTATTGACAAATGCATACCGTATTGCTCTCTTTTTGATTTGAGCAGCTAATGACTTGTCTTTTGGCAATCTACTTTCTTTGTAGTCAATAAAAGGCTGTCTCCAGTCATCTTCTGATCTTCAACATCTAAGCAATGTCACCATAACTCTAAAGCTTAACTAGCCTTGCGACTTTTCTTAGGAGCTTGTTGTTCTTCAGACTGATCTTCAAGGTCAACTAGTTGGGGAGATTGAGGATCAACCAAAGTTGCATCCTGCTGGCTTGAGTTCGATATTCCATCTGCCTGCAAGAATTGTAATAATGCTGGCTCTAAGATTCGACGATTGTGCACCATAATTATTATAGGTCATTCGTCATTTCTTTAGCTAATTTTTCCAGAGAATCAGTTTTGTGGTTTGCAGGTGTGCCACGTACGCCGAAGTAGAGTTTAGGTGATTGCTCGCCTCGTTGTTGTAAGCATTGGACCGGGGTCCCATCCCACCACGCGCAATAAAGTCGTGTATAGGCGGTTTTCCGGTCCTCCGCATACAACGAAAGCGAGAATCTGAGTTTAGAAAATCCATACCTTCGCGGGGTTGGTAGGGGTGTAAACGAGTCGAGTCGAGTCGAGTTTTGGCCCTTATCGAGCTCGGCTCGTTAGATAGAAAGCGAGCTCAAACTCGAGCTCGAGCTCGAGTCGAGCTCGAACTCGAGCTCGTGTCACTGTTAACGAGCTCGAGCCGGCTCGCCAGCCATGGGCGAGAATTTTTAAATTTAGGCGGGATTTTTAAAAAATTTTAAAATTAGGCGGGATTTTTAAACTTTAAGCGGTATTTTTAAAACTTAAACAAATTTTTATAAAAATATGAAATATTTCACTTTTAAATAAAATTTAGGTGATTATTATTATAATTTTTTAATATTTAAATTTAATAAAAAAAATAAATTATTTTTAAAAATATTAATATTTAATCGAGCTGGCTCACGAGCCAAGCCGGCTCGAGCTCGAGCTTCGTTTACTAAATGAGCTCGAACTCGAGCTCGAGCTCGACTCGCGAGCTCGATAAGCTCGGCTCGCGAGCCCATAAACGAGTCGAGCTCGAGCCGGCTCGCGAGCCAGCTCGGCTCACTTACACCCCTAAGGGTTGGCAGTGGAGGCTCGTGGACCGAGGCAAGGCAATAGAAGCAAGCCCCCCATTTTTTTATTTATTAATTATAATTAATATTAATTAATTTTAATTAATTAATTAATTTTAATTAATTAATTAATTTTAATCATTTTTAATTAGCTATATTTATTAATTATTAATTATAATTAATTATAATAATTTAATATTTAATTAACATAATTAATTATAATTTTTTATTAATCATAATTAATTAATATTAATTAAATTTAATTAATTATAACTAATTAATAATGATTAATTATAATTAAAAATTAAAATTTATTATAATTAATAAAAATGATTATAAACAAAAAACTAATTATAATTAATTAAAAATAAAAAAAAAAAATAATTAATAATCCTTCTGCTCAACGGATTTACGGGATTTGGCCGTGGAATCAAACGCAAGGGAGAAAGTTATCTTCACCACCAGCAAGCTCCTGTTCGTGCTTCCGATCCGACGAGTAGGGAAGGTTGTCGAAAGAGCGGGGTAGGACGACTAAGGTGCCGAAGAAGCGGCACGAAAGCGAGGAAGTTACTTCAAAGCCGGCGAGCTCCCGTTCTTGCGCCCAATCAAACTATCACAACTTCTGATCCGTCCAGGGAGGAAGCGGCACCAAAAGAGCAGAGTCGATCGACCGCGAAGGAGGCGTAGAAGCGAGCTCCCCTTGTTTCGTCTGATCAAAACGTCGCAGCTTCCGATCAAACAGTCGTGATCTCCGGTCCTCCACAGCAAGCGAGCTCACGTTGTGGCTTCCGACTTGAATGTTGTAACTTCCAATCCACGGGAAGGGAAAGTCGGAGAAGGTGCAAAGTCGAACCAGCCACGAAGGAGTCGGAGTAGCGACGAGAAGAGAAGAGAGCTCGCGGGAGAGACGGAGAGTGACAGATCCAGCAGGAAAAGAGGCCGAAGGCCTCGTTGCTTCGGGCTTTTAACGACTCGAACGAGTCGTGCGGGCAACGTGCGAGACGTGATGCTTGTCGTGCGAGGAGTGGCGACGACGTGCGAGGTTCGACGCAGGGCAGGTACGCACGATCTCATTTCATTTCTTTATATATATATATATATATTATAGGTCAACAGGGATCTTGAATTTGGCTTAAATTTGAGATTTCTTAGATTTAGATTTTTCTTTGGGCTTTAGCGGCGTCTAGAGATTTGGGAGAGATTGATCCTCCACTCGAATAGAGGATCAATTGTATCTTGCTATTTTTCATTTCTCTTTCATCAAAAAAATACAAATTATCTTTTGTTTTTGTGACTTGTCTGGATTTTGGTAGAGCGCTCACTGTTTTTTTGAAGATTAATAGGAAATATTTGAGATCTACAAGTGCTTCCTATCAAATTGGTATCAAAGCACGTCGATCGAAGGGGAACCAATGGTCTGAAGGAAAGTGGAAGCTTTGGAGGGAGAACTTGGACAACTCAAGTAGATTTTGAGGAAAATATGGCTGATTTTCAAAGTGAGATTGCATCCGTCAATGAAAAGATGGAGGAAAAATTCGCTGTGGTGAAAGACATGTTGAAGAAATTGCTTGAAGCCAAAACCAAACCGGTGACATCGAAAGCAAAGGCAACTACCGGCGGCCATGAAAGATATGGGAACCCTAACACGTCTAGGGGAAGGAAAAAGTCAGAAGTGGAGATCTTGGTGAGAGAAGACGGAATACCTTCTCTAGAATCACTTTATAGGGAGAAGATCAGCATTGGCTACACAATAAGGGATGTTGAATTTGTAAGGAGAAGGGATGATGTCAATCGTCGTGCTAATTTTAAAAGAAGTGGGGATTTTGATGAATGGTTTGAATTTGATCAACGGAGGGAAGATCGTAACAATCTTTGAGTAGGAGGATGCGCATGAGTGGACCTACAAGGTAGAAAGATATTTCGTCGTCAATGGGCTGACAGAGGATGAGAGACTGATGGCGGTTGGCCTATATTTAGAAGGGAAAGAAGCTTTGTCTTGGTATCAGTGGAGGGATATGCGATGACCCATACGGAGTTGGAAAGAGTTCAAGGATTGTTTGGTAGAACGTTTCCGAACTGGTGGGGGAGGAAACTTCTACGAGCAGTTCTTCGCCTTGACACAGGAGGGTTCAGCGACGGAGTACCAGGAGAGATTCGAGTACTTTGATAGCCAATTGGACAGCCTTTCTGAGACAATGCTAGAAGGAAACTTCATTAAGGGATTGACACCAGAGATCCGAGCAGCGGTTAGAGTTATGAGGCCTCGTGACTTGGGAGAGGTTATGGAGTTAGCTCAATTGGAAGAAGATTAGAGGCACATGGAGGGAGAGATGGGCGGAAGTAGCTTAGGAGGCTCGTACAGTATGACCACCACCTTATTGAAATCCAAGGAGCCAATATCGAATACTCTTCGGGGTACTTTGAAGGAAAAGACTACAGGAGAAAGACCTGGGGACATCTTCAAGAAACTCATGGAGATAGAACTACATTAGAAGAGGGCAAAGGGACTCTGTTTCAGATGTGATGAGAGGTATACGCCGGGGCACATATGTAAGTTCCGAACTCTTCAGGTTCATACCGTTTGTGATGAAGAAGGAATGGATGGTGTCGTCATTACCACCTTACGGACAAGGTAGATCTTTGGGAGGGGAGTATTACTAGGACCATCCCATTAGATCGATCTAGCCGGTCCACGCGGGACCAGCCAAGCAGCACCAAGGTGGAAGATCTCCGCCTCTTTTCGATAATCGATCGGACCGCACGAGCCAAACAAGCTTTTTAGGAATGATTTTTTAGGGTTTTGGGAGGGAAATTTGAATGTAGAGATTGTTTAGGGATTTCCATTTTATTTGTATGCATTAAATAGTTTGTTTTCCTAGGGTTAGGGGATCTTGAATTTGACTGAAATTTGAGATCTCTTGTATTTAGGTTTTTCTTTGGGTTCTAGCGGCGTCTAGAGATTTGGGAGAGATTGATCCTCCTCTCAAATACAAGATCAATCGTATCTTGTTATTTTTATTACCCTTTCATCAAAACAAATACAAATTATCTATGTGATTTAGTGATTTTGTGTTGATTTTGGTAGAGAAAGCTCGTTGTTTTTTTTAAGATTGATAAGAAATACTTGAGATTTACAAGTGCTTCCTATCAGAAGATTATTTTTAGGCGGTTGAAAATATTATGGCCGGAAAGAAGGTAGAGATTTTTTTATTTTCAAAGAAGGTGAAATCGGGCAACTCAAACCAGATTTGGAGGGAAAGTTTTTTTATTTTCAAGATCAGATTTCCTCCAATAACGAAAAGATGGAAGGAAAGTTCGTCGTGATGGAAGAGATGTTGAAGAAAATAAAAGAAGCGAAGACCAATCCGGCAACATCAAAAGCAAGGGAAACATATGATGGCCATGGAAGGGGTTGAAACCCTAACACATGGAGGGGAAGAGGAAATCCGGAAGTAGAAATCTTGGAGGGAGAAGACGGAATGCCTCCTCTAGAACCTCATTCTAGGGAGGAGATGAGTACTGAGTTCAAAAGAAGAGTTGTTGATTTTACAAGAAGAAGAGAGGCTTTCTACCACCGAGGAGCTGATTTTGAAAGACAAAGAGGAGATGTTGATAACAGGTTTGGATACGATCGCCGGAGAGAAGATAGAGACAACTGGGGAGCAACTCCTTTTCATAGGATGGGAGGATATGGAGGAGTCTGAGGTGACCCGAAGGTGAGAAAGCTGAAGATGCCCATTTTTGAGGGCGAGTATGGTCATGGGTGGATCTACAAGGTGGAACGATATTTCTCAATCAACGAATTGACGGACGAAGAGAAGCTAACGGCAACAGGACTATGTTTTGAAGGAAAGGCACAAGCATGGTACCAATGGCGTGACCTAAGGTAACCCATCAAGAGCTGGAGGGAGTTCAAAGAGTGTTTATTAGAACGTTTCCGAACCGGTAGGGAAGGAGATTTCTATGAGCAATTCTTTGCCTTGACACAAGAGGAGACCGTGGCAGATTATCATGAAAAATTCGAATACTTAGCCAGCAGATTGGACTAGCTCTCTAAGATAGTGCTAGAAGGGAACTTTATGAAAGGACTCAAACCGGAGATAAGGGCAGCGGTTCGGGTGATGAGGCCAAGAGATTTGGGGGAGGCCATGGAGCTAGCCCAATTTGTGGAAGATCAGAAGCAGCTGGAGAGAGGGGCTAAAGGGAGACACTCGGGAGGATCGTACAGGATGACCACCACCTTCCCAACTCCCAAAGGGCCAACACCAAGGAGCCTAAAAGAAGTGCCCAAAGAGAGAACTAGATGGGGGAATGGGGGGAGTTTCAAAAGGTTGGCAGAGAAGGAAATACAAGAAAAAATAGCAAAAGCCTTATATTTTAGAAGTGATGAGTATATGCCAGGGCATAGGTGTAAGGATCGAACTCTTCAGGTTCTCACCATCTGTGATGACGATGAAGCTGAAGAGGGAGGTGGAGGAGGTGGAGGAGGTGGAAGCGGGTTAGAGACGAGAGAAGAAGAAAAGTTATATCTAGATGTGGCAGAAGTCTCCTTAAACTCCATAATTAGATTCACCCCAAATCACATTATGAAGGTAAAGGGACAATAGCTCATAAGGAAGTGGTCGTGTTGATAGATAGAAGGGCAACCCACAATTTCATCTTCACCCAGATTGTTGATCTACTGGGGATGAAATTAGTGGATATGGGGTTGATGATGGGCACGAGAAAGGTAGAAATGGGTAGAGGAGTTTGTAGGGGAGTGGTGTTGACCATTCAGGAAATACAGGTAAGGGAAGATTTTCTTGCCTTGGAATTTGGAAGTACGGATATCATTCTGGGAATGAAATGGCTGCAAACTTTGGGGGAGATCAAAGTAAATTGGGGAGCACTAAAGATAGAGCTGGTGATGGACGGAAGAAGAATAGTGATTCAGGGCGATGCAGGGCTGTCCAAAGTAGGAGTATCTCTCAAATCCAAGATCAGAACTATACAAGAGGAAGGCAGTGGATACTTGGTAGAGTTGCATCGTTTGGAGAAAGTTAGATTGGAGGGTGACATTCCCTCTTCAGTACAGCCACTCATACAACAATACAGCGAGGTCTTTCAATCCCCCAGGGCCTACCACCCACAAAGGGAGTTGGAGTATGCCATTATATTGAAAGAAGGGTTGTGGCTGATCAGTGTTCGTCCCTACCGGTACCCTCATATTCAAAAGGATGAAATTGAGAAGCTGATCCAATAAATGTTGGAGGTTGGGATTATCCAGCCAAGTGTAAGTCTCTTCTCTAGTCCAGTCCTACTGGTCAAAAAGAAGGATGGAAGTTGGCGATTCTGTGTAGACTACAGAGCTTTAAATAAAGAAACGGTGCCAGATAAATTCCTCATTCCTATCATTGATGAGTTTTTAGATGAATTGTATGGGGAGATCACATATTTTCTAAGCTGGATTTAAAATCAGGGTACCACATGATCAGAATGAGTGAGGCAGACATTTCAAAGGTAGCTTTAAAGACACATGAAGGGCATTATGAGTTTATGATAATGTCATTTGGGCTTATTAACGCCCCCGCTACTTTTTAATCTTTGATGAACAGGGTGTTCAAGCAGTACCTTAGGAAGTTTGTTATGATGTTCTTTGATGATATCCTAGCAAAACTGAGGAGCATTAGGAACACTTAAAGGTGGTTATGGGAGTTCTACAAGCACATCAGCTAAGGGCCAACCTAAAGAAGTGCAACTTCGCACAATCCAGTGTAGCGTACTTGGGACATATAGTATCCCATGAAGGAGTGGGGGCAGACCAAACAAAAATTATGGCAATGCAGAAATAGCCTAGGCCAAGGAACTTAAAGGAGTTGAGAGGGTTCCTAGGACTGACTGGTTACTACAGGAGATTTGTAAGGAGGTACAGTGTCATAGCTTGGCCCTTAACCGAGCAATTGAAGAAGGACAATTTTTTGTGTGGAGAGGCAGCGACCCAGGCTTTTGAAAAATTAAAGAAAGCCATGACAACAGTTCACGTTTTAGCTCTTCCGGACTTCAGCAAAATTTTTGTAGAGGAGACTGATGCGTCAGGATATGGTTTGAGAGCAGTGTTAATGCAAAACCACAGACCTATAACATACTTCAATCAGTATTGTCCACCAAAGCTAAATTGAAGTCTGTGTATGAAAGGGATTTGATGGCTATTGTTCTGGCTATCTAGAAATGGCGCCCATACCTTTTGGGGTGAACTAATCATAGGAGCTTGAAGTACCTGTTGGAATAAATGATGGTGACCGAGGAACATCAGAGGTGGCTATCCAAACTATTAGGCTATGATTTTGAGATCTACTAATGGCCTGGTTTGAATAATAAGGTGGCCGACACTTTATCCATATGTGTTGGGGAGCTACAGAAGTTAGTTGTTTCAATACCACTGATGGTTGACTGAGGGGGGGGGGGGGCATCAAGGAAGAAAGCATGCAAAATGAAGAATTGAGAAAGATTAGGAAGGATTCCATGAAAGATAAGAACAGCCACCCTAGTTACTATGTTAAAGGGGAGAGGTTGTTACATCAAGGGAGGTTTGTGATGTCCCGAACTTCCATCAATATTCCTCATTTGTTATAGGAGTTCCACGGCAGTGCAATTGGAGGTCATTCGGGGGTATAGAAGACTTATATTAGGCTAGCATCTGAACTTTACTTGAAGGGGATGAACAAGGATGTGGCGGAAATGGTGGTAAGATGTGAAGTGTGCCAGAGGAACAAATATATGGCAATGGCCCTTGGAGGACTACTATAGCCCTTGGCAATTCCAAACAGAGTATAGGAGGAAGTATCCATGGAATTCATAGATGGGTTGCCCTGTTCGAAAGGTTTCACGATGATTATGGTGGTAGTGGACAGACTAAGCAAGTATGCTCATTTCATTCCCCTCCGACATCCATACACCGCAATGATAGTGGCTTCAGCTTTCATCAGAGAGGTGATTAGATTGCATGGGATGCCATAAGCAATAGTGTCATATCGAGATAAGGTATTCCTCAGCCATTTTTGTAGAGTTGTTCAGATTACATGAGACAATTCTGAAAAGGAACACTGCCTATCACCCACAGACAGATGGCCAAATAGAAGTGGTAAACAGGAGTTTGGAAACCTATTTAAGGGCTTCGTGTCAGAGACACCCAGGCTATGGGCCAAGTGGCTATCATGGGCAGAATACTAGTACAAAACCTCCTATCATTTTGCTTCTCAGATGACTCCATTCAAGGTGTTGTACAGAAGGGATCCTCTTCACTTGGCATACTTTGGGAGTAGTAGCACTCCAATATCGTCGGTAGAAGAATATTTGCAGGAAAGGGACATGGTGTTAGAAGAATTAAAGAAACATCTGTTACGAGCCCAACAGCTTATGAAGAAACAAGCTAACGAGCACAGGAGGGATATCCAGTTCAAAGTAGGCGAGAAGGTGTTTCTAAAGCTCCAACCATACAGGCAGAAGACTATCGCCAACAGAAGAAATAAGAAGCTTGCCCCAAGGTATTTTGGACCATTTGAAGTTTTGGAAATGATTGGAAAGGTAGCCTATAAACTAAAATTGCCATCCACAGCAACCATACATCATGTTTTTCATGTATCACAACTTAAAAGGGCAATTAGGGAGCAGGCCACCAGTTCTGAGATACCAGTGACTTTAACAGAGGACTTGAAGGTGATATTAGAACCCTTTGAGTTACAAGGGGTATACCGGGGAGGAGGAGCATTAAAAGAGGTATTGTTCAAATGGAATGATCTTCCAAATTATGAGGCAACATGGGAGCCTTAAGAGAGGTTAAAGCATCAATTTCCCTCCTTCCACCTTGAGGACAAAGTGGTTCTTTGGGAAGGCGATATTGATAAGTCGGTTCAAGAACTGACCCAGTCGGCCCTTGTTTACAAGAGGCGGTGAAAACAACCTCCTAAGGGACTTGCCACCTATGCTTGAGGGGCCCACAGCCCTATTTGATTTGAATTTTTAATTAAAAACTATTTTTGTTAAGGAGAGAGAGAGGCAGCAAGGGTTTGGGAGGGCTTATAAATAGGGAAGAGAGGGGAAGGAAAAGGCATGCTTAAGTATTATTTTCTCTTGGAGTCTCTTGGGAGTTTTGGGCTCTAGACCTAGTGTCTAGAGATTGGGAGAGAACGATCCTCCTCTCGAATAGAAGATCACTTGTATATTTTCTTATATATTGCTTTGCTTTGAGTTGTTTAATAAAAAAGCTACTATTTTTGGGTTGTTGCATTATCATTTTTGTATCTTCTCACGGTTTTTACCAAATTCTTGTTAGGGTTGCTTGCGAACTCAAGTATATCCAATAGGATTACTTACAAACTCAAGTATTTCCTATCACAATCTTTGCCTGGATATGAAGCACATGTTGGACATTGGAAAGGGCTATCAAATGTTTTTGGGAATATGAAAGTTTCTCAAACTGTAATATAGAAAATAGCCGTGGATGTACCTAATGATACACATGCATACACAAAATATTGTTATCTTCTACATGTAACATTATTAAAGGATTACAGTTATATTTCCATATCCTTCACAAGTTTCCGCTAACAAAACATAAGAAATAATATGCATAGTTAAGAAAACAAATACCTGGTAACAGAGAGTCGGAGCCACCATGAAGTACAATAGGTTTTGAAAGCTAACACCATCCTGGAAATTAAATTTCAGGCACTCAGACCGAATTTCACCCTACCAATAAAAATATCAAATTCCTCCAGTAAGTAAAATGAATAACAATTTTTTGTTTTATTTCCAATTCTTTTATTGATTTAATGAAAGTTGAGTTATAAAGGTAATGATGAGCTAATTAAATCATAGACAATTCAACTGGTAAAAATTTCAAATAGCCATATTTGTTGGATTCAGATGTCTCAAGGAGAACAATTTGTTCATAAGCATCTGTTGCTGGGCTTAGATTTCTCCCAAAAAAAAAACAGATTCTCTGGCCAGATTTGCTAAGCACAACTTTATTTGGCCAGAATGCTTAAGGATGATTCTTAACAGTTTCAGGCCAACTATGGGAGGCAGAGAAGACAAGTGGAATAAAATCGATTAGCAGTGACTTCTCATGATCTGCCAATAATGATAAAGCATAATATTAAGGAAAGACAGCCACCTCATCACCCTGCAAAAATTTGATCATCAATACAAGAGCGTTGAATGATAATCTCTCTCGAGTTACTACAAACTATTCTCAACAGGTAATTAATACATAATACTATCCATTTTTCATTCCAAGACTGATGTAATATTCATTGTTGGAGAATTTTGTAGCCCTCAAATGGATTGCATACTTTATGATTGAGTACGACATAAGAATGATGATATATTACCCCAAAGGGTAAAAATATCTCCTTATGGGCTCAATGATAAAATTTACAATTTAACAAATATTCACTCATTCGATGTTTTAGTCGAATGGAGTTTATTTATTTCTGGGATACAGACATCCCATAGGGGCAAGCCCCTATGGTTAATTACATCCCAAGCTTTGATGCTTGAGAAAACTTTTGATTAAACTAGTGGTTCTCTTTTCTTTTGAAAGTCATTTTAGATATTGGCTAAATTTTGATTTTTGAAATCTATGAAAGTCTTGTTTAAAGGATTTTTTGGCCTTTAGGAATTTCAAGGAAGAGATGATCAACTTGAGATTAGAATTTGAAATGAGAGTCAAGGATGTGAAGTAGGAGCACTTGATTCTAAGGGAAACTCAGAGGTGCTCAAACTATCCTATGTTAGGCTTTACATTTTCGAACTCTAATTTTGTTCAAGTTAATCATTTTGATGAGAATGTTGGGGCTTACATTCCAACAACATATATTAAAGGAATTGCCCGAAAGATGAGAACTTATATAGTGATTTGAAATCAACACTTGCCTCAGACCCTAAAACTAAGGTAAGGACTACCGATGGGTAGTGCCTCGAACCTAAGTATAACGAATGCAAAAGGGACTTATAAACTACACCACACATGAGGCATAGCCTGTCCGACCTCTGGATTTACTGTCCTACCTGGAAAGGACTACCAGCTAGACCCTTCTAATCGCTTTTAAAACCATGTCGTCCGGTCTTGATGCAAATGTAGAGTAGGAATGTTGTTTTTGTTTAAGTATAGCTTATAGTTGGTTTGAGGCCAAGATACCTATGTATGTAGGGAATGCAAAATGCAGACTCACAAAGAAAACAAACTTTTTGTTATCTAGTCCTTAAGTGAGGACTTTTTCTACATGAGACACTTTTGGGGGCTACGTATGTTTATTTTAATTTTTGAAAACTTGGCTCCTTGAAGGGAGACATACAAATTTTCTTTTATTAGAAAATCATGGAGCCTAATTTCATTTTTTTGATTGTTTACATGTTAAGAGGTAAAAAACTTGTTTTATTTTAAGAGTCTACTGCACCAAAGTCCATGCCACACCCAAACAAATAAAAGAATAAACCTAGGAAAAAGACATGTTTTTCTATTGCGCACACAGTAAACAATCAACACATGCTTGTATATAAATCAAAATAGAAGTACAAGTAGTGTCCCAATTATTACAAACAGTTTTGGCAACTAAGTTGCCTGCCATTATAAAACCTAGTTAATATATTAGAGACTCTACTTATGGGGATCTTCAAGCTTTAACTCTTCAGTGGACCTTCAGGCTTCACCTCCAAAGAAGTACATTCTTCTTTAATCCACATTTCCTTTTAGTCCAAACCCCACAAATTTTATATTATAGATCTAATCAAATACATGATATAAAAAAAAACTCAAGTCTGCAAAATAGAATCAGATACCAGTTTATATAATCATCATATCACATCCAAAATTGGTCTAGCACTTAGAGTGCTAAGTACCTGCTTCTGCCCTATTGGTCATGCCTCTTGGGGGTTTTTAAGCAGCGCCTGCAAGCAAACAATATTAGCATAATCATGACTTATTTTAACCCCTCTTGGACATGGCCACCTGTACAAAAAGCATGTACATATTTCTAAACTAACCACTTAAGGGCAAGTGCCCATAATTCAGACAATCCAAAAGGGCATTCACATCAAATCATCAATCACATGCGCACACAGAAAAATTATAATCCTAGTATGTCTAAGGGGTTATGCACCTAAGTGTGTGAGGCTTGTGTGGTATATCACACTAAGGGTCCTTCTCTTAGAATTTGGATCTAAAGAAAATGTGTCCAACATGTAGCTTTTGAGCTAAATATTGGAAGAATTACCCCCTAGCTTTTGGAGCTAGAAGAAGAAAGGGTACTTCTTTTAGCTTTGAAACTAAAGGAGGAAGAAAGAGAGTCCAACACATACCTTTTGGGTCAAGTGTTGGAATGATTCTCATTAGCTTTTGGACCTAAGAAGAGAAAGTAGGAACCCAACATTTAGCTTTTGGGCTAAATGTTGGAGAACTCTCTCTAGCTTTTGAAGATAAAGAGAGGGAAAATCTCCTATGATTTGGAAGTTGGAGGAGTTTGGGGAATATGCAACTTATGGGTTGCAAATTCATAGATGTTTTTTTGAACACTTTGATGTTCAAAGAGAGGGTTGCACCCTTCCAACTTAAGTTTGGAAGGATGGAGGGAAGTAGGACTTTTGAATCCTATGTTTGGGAGAAAATTACTTGTTGCTTTTGGTTCGACAAGTTGATTTGGAACAAGATTGAATCACTCAACATGGGTTGAATAAAAGATAGCTTCATACAACTTTTGAGTTGTGGGAATGTGGGAATTTCTCTACAATTTTGGGTTTGTAGGGAAGAAAGAGAGGATAAAATGCAACTTGAAAGTTGCAAGGTGGAAAGATTTCTTTGAACATTTTAGTGTTCAAAAAGAAAGGGACATTCACCCCTCTAACTTGAGTTAGTGGGATGAGAAGGATCTCTATAATTTCTTTTGAGTTGTAGAAGAAGAAAAGAATGTGCAACTTATGGGTTGCAAACTTCTGAATGCCCTTTGAACATTTGGTGTTCAAAGAGAGATGTACACTCTCCTAACTTGGGTTTAAGAGAGTAGAGGGGAAGAGAATAAGATGCAACTTGGGTTGCAAACTCTTGAAAGTTCTTTGAACATTTAACCATTCAAAGAAGAATGTACACTCTCCTAATTTAAGCTAGGAGAATGAGAACACCTTCCTACAATATTTGAGTTGTAGAAAGGGAGAGACAACAAGCAACTTAAGAGTTGCAAGTTGAAGGAAAATCCCTTGAGCATTTAATATTCAAGTGGAAGATGTAAATTCTCCCAATTTTGGATTTGGGAGGATGAAGGAGGACTTGAATGTTCCTTTTAAAATTTCGATTTATAGAAGATTATGAAGGGAATGCAACTTAGAGGTTGCAAAAGGGGATAAACTATTTGAACAATTGGTGTTGAAAAAGGGAGGATATCTACCCAATTTGTGTTGGGCAAATATAAGAATGAGACACATAGATTTGCACTACACATCATAAGAGATCACTGGGCTTTTAGGTGCCCAAAGAAAAGGGTTCACTCACCTAACATGGGTTAGGAGAATGGGGAAGATATGAGAATAATATTATTATATTTGATATAAGAATATGAGTTATTTTGAGCCAACAAGAGGATTTTGTTGGATGCAAACTCTCCCATAACTTTGAGGTTAAGAGAGAGAGGTGTGACTTGGAAGTTGCAAAATCTCTTGAATGTTTATTTGAATATTTGGTATTCAAAGAAAAGGAATGCATCTTCTCAATCCGGATTTGGGAGGATGAAAGAAGGTTTACAAGTTCTCTTATAATCTTGGCTCATAAGAGATGATAATTAGAATGCGACTTAAAAGTTGCTAATCGAAGATGCACTTTGGATGTTTGGTGTCCAAAGAGAAGTTATCATCCACTTAATTTTAGGCTAAGTGGATAGAGAAAACCATGGTTTGAGTCCTATGTTGGAAGGACAATTCATTGACTTTTCATGTTCCAATGAATAGGATGGGAGGAACTTGGAAGTTGGTTCCAAGCTCAAATGATTCATGAAACGATATATTTGAAATTTTTGGATATCTCAAAACAACTGCATGAGAAGGATATTTGTTGGTTTCTTATTCCAACAAAAGAGGTAAAAGAACTTGAAAGTTGGTTCCAAGTTCCTTTCAATTCATGGAAAGATATGTTGAAGCTAAAAGGAAGCTCCAAACATCATGAATAAGAGGTACAATATGTAGTTTTGGGACTACAAATTGAGAAGATTATCTACCTATATAGATCAGGCAAATGAGATAGATTAGATTTAGAATCCTAAGCCTAAGGAGGATATTCTTTTGTTGATATTTGTGCCTCAAACAAATGAAAGAGGCAGCTTAGATTTTGGCTCTAAGCTCCAAGATCTTCATATAATGATAAGTTGAAATTTTAGAGAATTCCAAATCATTATATATGAGAGGAGAAATGTTCATTTGCTATCTTTGTGTTGTTAGCAAAATGAAATAGAGACTTAGGATTTGTTTCCTGAAATCTTCATGATTCGTATAAGGGAACATTTGGAGCTTGGGGAGACTCCAAAATGCTACTCATAGAGGTAGTGTTTTGTTGGTTAGATGCTCCAACAAACAAAGAAAGAGGGCTTGAAAGTTTGGCTTCAAAGCTCAAGTGAACCATATAATGCCCAGTGAACCATATAATGGGCATTTGGAGCTTAGAGAGGCTCCAAAATGTTCCACATGGAGATGCGTATATTTGTTGATTTTGGATCTCAATAAATAAAGGATGTAGCTTAGGATTTGGCTCTAAACTCCAAGTGATTCATGCAATGATATGTTTGAAGACTTGAAAGGTCCCAAATGATCATGCATGTGAGAGGTGATTACTTTTTTTGTCTCAACAAGAGAGATGGATGGCTTGAAATTTGGTTCCAAGCTCCAACGATTCACATATAAGACATTTAAAATCTTAAAGAGGCTTCAAATACTATACATGAGAGAAATGTTTGTTGATTTGGTGCTCCAACAAACAAGGTAGAAGAGTTTGAAACTTGGCTTCAACCCAAATGGTTCATGCAAAGGTATACTTGGAGTCTTGGGAAATTCCAAATAATCATGCATGAAGGAGATGTATATGCGAAAGAGACTTTCCCTAGGGAACTATACACCTAAGGCTTTGGAAAGGACTCCTAAATCAATTTTGGCATGATTAGGAGACTTGAGAGCTTCTAGGGATGTCCTAAAGATCGATTTGATAGGAATAGAAGCCTAGGAATAAGCATGTGATGGTTTGTAGCTCCGAGGGTAGAGCTAAAATTCACACAATCTAACATTTGGAGCCTTGAGGAGGCTCCAAACATCATGTATGAAGGGGAAATATGTAGGGAAAGAGAGTTCCCCAAAGTTTGAATGAACATTTTGGATTCACGTGGAGAGGGGAAACTTGATCTCCTACGATTTCTAAGAGGTCTCAAAATTGGATTCGACGTTATCTAAGAAACTTAGAAGCGCGTGAATGAAGTTTGTATGTTTTGTGGAGGGGGGGGGGGGGGGGGAGGGGGCATATGCTAAGTTCTATTATCATTGCATTTGAACCCTTTAACGTATAAATTCTAATAATCATACTTAAGTAATTCCAAAATATGAAGGGACATACCTCATGGGCCTTTAAAGGCTATGAGGTATTCCACATTTGCTCTACAAGCACTTAGGAATTAGATGAGTATGCTTATAAATTTATAAATTTTTTTATACAAAAAAGAAAGTGGACAAACAACCTTTATATACACATGCATTTCAATTATTTTATACAAAGCATCTAATTTAGAAGTTCCAAAAATAGAATTACATAATCCCAAACATAGGCACTCATGGGCTTGTGAAGGCTCATGCAACCTCAAAGTTGTTTAGAATTAAATAAGCCTATTTAATCATCTTCCAAATCTCTAGGGATTGTAAGTTGTTCTAGGCAAATGATAATCACCATTTTAAACAAACTAAATTCGATGAAAAAGCTTATTATGGATTTGATTGATTATGCATGTCATGGGATTTACAACATAAGTCTTTGGAGACTTGTGATAAACCTCAAAACAACTTGTACCATAGGTCTCTTTGTGAGATCAAACAATTCCACTACAAGTTTTCACCAAATTTATAAAGCAATGAACTTTAGCATATGTAAAATACCCTAAACATATGTTAATTTTGTCACGATGGTTTAAATTGGGTAACTACACATGTAAATCTCATGTTTGAATCCTACCTAAGCATATGAAAAATGTGCATCTAAGGTTTGGAAAAGATCCCAATCAATTTTTGGTATGATTGGTTGATAGAAACATGAATGAAACCCTCAAATTTGAGGGATTTCAAGAATTAGAGAAAACGATGACCCATTATCATTTTCCTATACTTCCCTAGGTGTGGTGATGTGGACATCGATCAGAGGTTCAAGCATGTGTATCATCGGAGACAGCGCAGATCGACGGCTACGATTCAGAGTCTTTACTTTTGATGTATTTGATGTTTTATTTAGTTGCATTTTCATTTCCTAGTTTACCCCTACGGGGAGTGTTGTCTTATTGTAGCCCAAAGGGCATTTGAGTACTTTTCATTTCTTTTGTTTAAAAACCTATATATAGTGGTCTCATGCTTTGTAAAAGGTTAATGAATATTTGAATGAAAAAATTTGATTTTGTTCTACTTCTTCTTGCATGAGAGCTTGAGAAGAGAGAGAGAGCTCAAGGGGAGCAAATCGCAAGGCCCACCAGTCATTGGAAGAGTCCGCGGCTCGTGGTTATTTTCTTTTATCACCTCGTTCGTGTTTTCCTCCAACCCTTTCCCCTCCACCACAAGAAATGCCAACCAAAACCTTGTTGCCGCCACCTCCTTGGACTCCCACCGCCAGCCACCCCCACACCGCCGGCCGGCCACCTTGCCGCCGGTCTCATCCCTCTCCACCACTTCCCCACGCCTTCATTTCCTAGCCCACTTGGAATTTGAATTTCAAATTTCAAAATCCTTCCAAATTCGGAAATTCTATTTATGGAAAGTTTTTTTTTTCTTTTTTTATGAATTCAAATTTAAATTAAAACAATTTGGATTTATTTAAAAAATTTTCCTAGTCATTGTTCATACTTGGAAACATCCTTCACCTT
This sequence comes from Dendrobium huoshanense, assembly GCA_016618105.1. NCBI lineage: Eukaryota > Viridiplantae > Streptophyta > Magnoliopsida > Asparagales > Orchidaceae > Dendrobium > Dendrobium huoshanense. The sequence goes on along the minus strand of CM028351.1, from coordinate 5,941,150 downwards.
TCCCTAACCCCCCTCTCTCTTCTTCAATACCGCCGGCCCACCCCCTATATTGGGCTCCCATTATTGGTGCAATTAATTCCTTCATCTTATTTGAGCTCCAAATTGAATTCAAATATTTTCCCTCCCCCATTACATTAAACTGAAATCAATTTCAGTTTTCAAATCCTCCCTCCCTCTCTATAAGCCGTCGGCCACCCATATTGATGGGCTCCATTAAGTGCTCATTAATTCCCCTTAATGACATTTGAAATTTGAAATTAGTTTCAAATAATTCCCTCCAAATTTACTAAAACCTGAGATTAATTCAGATTTTAGTAAATCTCTTGCTACACTCATCTAACCTAAATCCCCTCTCACAAAGCACCCGCCCCTATCCCCCACCATGGCCGAACTCCCCTTCTTCTTGGAAATCCCGCCGGCTCCTCCCTCCTCTTCCTCCTTCATCCAACACAAGGACTCTCCCTCACCGCCACTTAATCCTCTTCTCCTTGAAGGATTCTCCAACGTCAAGCATGTATGGCGGATCCGGAGTTTGAGTGGGGACTTGTATTCAACGCCAACAGAACCCTCAATATCCTACGCTCCCCATTCTTTGACGTGGGATTTGAAGACGACGCCACCGTTGAAGAGTATTTGGAACGAATTGTCCCGATCCTTGCTGACGTCATCGACCGCCGAAGTCCAAACTACGATTGGAGCATCAACAGTCGATCATTCCCGCCATCCTCGCCACCGTCAACCTTTCCGTGGTTCAAGGCCGTTGGGGTTGCTACTGTCCTCGTGGCATCGTTAGATTTGCTAAAGACCTTCTCCCGCTAAGCCCTACTTGAGTGTGAGTGAGCAAAGGTAACTCATTGCGAAATTTCTAAATATTAGCCGTGGGATTCTATTTTACTCCGCATTTGCTTTATTGTGATAATTTCGAGATCTATCGCTAATTGTGTCCAAACAACTAGTTTGTAATTGTTTATCATAACAATTTTGACAATGGAAAACTCTTGAATCTTAACTTACGATACTCTAATCTTGCACTAGTATACTTTGTGATTCTTAATGAATTTCACGTGCAATTCTTGATTGTTTCACATCATTTGGTATCAGAGCATGGTAGGCATGCATAACATGTTAGAAAAACATCCTAGGGTTTAACAGTTCATTATAGCTTTAAATTTGCATGCATATCATTGCGTAGTTTCAAATTACTCGCTGTTTTAGCTGCTGTCCATGCATTTCCAGCACACTTTCATGAGCATTTAAGTTATCCTAGCTAGTGTCTTTTTGCTGCCATTGAACCTGTAGCATTTCTAAGTGCATAGGACAACTTCACCTTGAGGTTTTACTGATGTCCACACTGTTTCAGCCGCTGTTTAGCATCCGTTAGTGAACCTAAAATCACTGTTTAGGTGCTGTCCTCACCATAGGATCCTTCCTAAACCTCTGGACATCTTTGACCCTTGCTGGACTCTGCTGTCCTAGTCATTCCAGCAACTTTTGAAGACTTTTGGGACATATTTCCAGCGTAGTTAGCCGCTGCCTTTGACTTAGGAACCCTCCTTAGTGTCCCCTAGCACTCCACCATGGATCCCACACATATGCAAGCGTCTTTAGACATGATTGTGGGCCAATTGGGTATTGTTACACAACAAATTAGGGATACCCAAACGAGTTTAGCTGAGCTTAAGCGTCATACGGGAGAAAGACTAGACAACATCGAAAGGATAGGGCACCCGGCCATCTACACCCCCTCTAGACCCCAATCTCCTTATGTCGAAGACAACCGAACTGAGTACGGACCTCCTAGAGACTACTACTGACCCAATCACCAACCCCATCAAGATCAGGTAGGACGTGACGCACCTTGGAGGGACAACGATACCCAACTCCTTAAGAGTATTAAGATAGATGCCCCGACGTTTGATGGTACGTTAGAACCCCAAGTTTTTCTTGATTGGCTCGAAGGAATGGATAGCTACTTCAAGTGGTATAATATTTCGGAAGAGAAGACTGTTAGATTTGCTGAATGAAGTTGACTGGTAGAGCCAACCAGTACTGGACTAACATAGAACACATGAGGGGGACTCGAGGAGAATACCCCATAGCTGACTGGGGAACGATGAAACAAGAACTTAAAAGAAAATATCTCCCCCCCCCCCCCCCCTCATACTACCCTTAACTCTTAGATCGTTGGAATAGATTAACCCAAGGAAGCAGACCCGTTAAGGAATATATATCAACCTTTGATGATTTCATGATACCCTGTAACGGGGAAGAAACCACCAGTCCTACCCAACTTCTGTCAATGTTTAGAGCTGGATTGAGAGAAGACCTTAGAAATGAGCTTTTTGCCAGAGGAGTGAGTACTTTTGAAGCTGCCTGCAGTCTAGTACTGGACTTAGAAGAGTCTAGGAGCCATGCCACTAGGACTCAAGACTCTCGACCCAATCCGTTCAAGTCTTCCACTAGCCAACCTTACAACAAACCCACTGGACCCTCAGGTAGTCGACCTTCCCCTGGTCAAGCCCAACTTCGAACGGACTATAAAGATAAAACACCTGAACGGGAGACACCCAAAACCACTAGAGTTTCCATTCGAGCTTCTACATCTTTTTCTTGGAAAAAGAGTGGGATGTACTATATTGCTTGGTCAGCATGCCTGCACCTACGTCGGTTGGATGTGAAGTTATGCCCCTACCCCTACTATCCCAGACTGTTGGACGGGGCTCCCTAACAACGCAACACCCCCAGGGAGCTCCGGCAATGACCCGGCCCTTAAAGAAGATTTGTCCTGTTGAATCTCGTCGTCGATCCTTTCTTCGCGAGCGGGCTTACCAGAGAACGGTCAAACTCTTTAGATGCCATGGGTACGGACATATTGCCTCTCAATGCTCCAGCCTGTTTAAGGTCACAATAATTGAAGAAGAGGATGAGCCTGAGGCTGAATTAGTTCACCACATGGACGACGATGAGGAGATTTTCAATGAGGAGGATACTGCTGTGATCGACTATCTTCAAAAGATGAATCACTTAGATCTGCAAGTCGTTAGGTGTGCCTTCTCGCAGCCTAAACCTAGCGACGACTGGCGAAGGACCTCGATCTTCTACACTTTCACTAAGATTGGAGACAAGAATTGCAAAGTCATAATAGACAGTGGAAGTTGTATTAACGTCGTATCTTCTGCTATGATTTTGAAACTTCAGTTAAGGACCACACCACACCCGAACCCCTACAAAGTCGCCTGGATCAACTCAACCATCTTGGAGGTCAAAGATAGGAGTCTCGTTCCTATTGAATTCGTTGGATACAAAGAGAAAATCTGGTGCGATGTTTTGACAATGGATGTGGGTCAAATCATCCTTGGCCGCCCTTGGTTATTCGACAACGATGTACACATTTATGGCCAATCAAACACCTGTGTGTTTGAACACGAGGGCAAGAAAATTAAACTCCTACCCACTCAACCTAAGTCTACCAAAGAAGAAGTTAAACCCAGTTCCATGAAACCCAACACATGCTTGAACTTATTAACTGCTAAGGACTTAGGTATGGAACTAGACTCAGGAGCCCCTCTGTACGTGTTAATAGCCCGGGAAGAAAGTATAGATCAAGAAGAACCTATCCCTGAGGAAGTAAGATCACTTTTGGAAACTTTTTCTGATGTCTTCCCTGAAGATCTGTCCCACCAACTGCCACCTCTAAGGGACATTCAACACGCCATTGACTTAGTACCTGGAGCCTCCTTGCCAAACCTACCCCACTACCGAATGAACTCTACTGAACACGAAGAGCTCAAGAAGCAAGTGAACAAGTTGCTACAACGGGGATTCATTAAGGAAAGTCTTAGCTCGTGCGCTGTCCCCGCCCTTCTTACCCCTAAGAAGGATGGGTCGTGGAGAATGTGTGTTGATAGCCGTGCTATTAACAAAATCATGGTCAAGTACCGCTTCCCCATCCCTCGTTTAGATGATATGCTACATAGGATGACCGGAGCCACACTTTTTTCTAAGATTGATCTCAAAAGTGGCTACCACCAAATTAGAATACCCCCAGGAGACGAATGGAAGACCGCTTTTAAGACCAAGGATGGGTTGTATGAATGGACGGTAATGCCTTTTGGTTTAAGTAACGCACCTAGCACTTTCATGAGAGTAATGACTCAGATCCTCAAACCTTTCCTTGGAAAATTTGTTGTAGTATACTTCGATGATATCCTGATCTACAGTCATTCGGTGGAACAACATTTGAATCATCTAAGACAAGTCTGTGAAATTTTGAAGAAGGAACAAATGTATGTCAATCCTAAGAAGTGCACTTTCCTAACAAATCAGGTAACCTTTCTTGAATTTATTATTTCTTCCCAAGGCATATCTGCTGACCCCGAAAAAGTGCGAGCGATAAATGAATGGCCCGAACCCAAGAACATTAGAGATGTTAGAAGTTTTCATGGACTGGTCGCATTCTATAGGAGATTTATCAGAAACTTTAGCACTATAGTGGGTCCAATAACCGACTGTCTAAAGAAAGGAGAGTTTCACTGAACGACATCCGCCACCAAGGCTTTTGAGGAAATAAAAAGGAAGATGGTTGAAGCACCAGTCATGCGCCTACCAGACTTTTCTAAGGTTTTTGAAGTGACTTGTGACGCATCTGGCATAGGCATAAGAGGAGTATTATCCCAAGAAGGACACCCCATTGCCTACTATAGCGAAAAGTTAAATGACATCAGGCAACGATACTCCACCTATGATAAAGAATTTTACGCCATCATTCAGTCCCTCAGGTATTTGAGACATTACCTTCTTCCCCAAGAATTTGTTATCTTTTCAGATCATGAAGCGTTACGATATATCAATTCACAGAAGAAACTTAATACCCGACATGGGAGGTGGGTTGAGTTCCTACAAGAATACACATATAGCATCAGACATAAAGCAGGATCTGAAAATAAGGCTGTTGATGCCTTAAGCCGTCGGATGATGATTACTAGGGAGATGACTACTGAAGTAATAGGTTTCGAGCGACTTAGGAAGATTACCCCGATTGCCCTAATTTTAGAGAAACCTATTCTGCACTAGCAACTGGAGATGAACGGATCATAGGAGATTTTATGTTGGAAGATGGATACTTATTTAAATCCCAAAAACTCTGTATTCCCAAAACTTCACTTCGAGAATTTCTTGTCTGGGAACTACATGCTGGAGGTTTAGCGAGTCACTTTGGACAAGCCAAGATTATAGCGGCTGTCGAAAATCGATTTTATTGGCCGAGCCTTAAGAGGGACGTTAGCAGATTAGTAAGGCGGTGTCACACCTGTCAATTGGCCAAACAACGGAAACAAAACACCGGCCTTTACACACCTCTCTCCGTGCCTAATCAACCTTGGCAGGATGTTAGCATGGACTTTGTCCTAGGGTTACCCAAGACCATTAGGAAGCATGACTCAATTTACGTAGTCGTAGACATATTTTCTAAGATGGCCCATTTTCTCCCGTGCTCCAAAACTTTTGATGCTTCCAGAATAGTTAAGCTGTATTTTGATGAAATTGTGAGGACTTCACGGCCTACCCAAGACCATTGTGTCCGATAGAGATGTGAAATTTACTAGTTACTTTTGGAAGACGTTATGGCACAAAATGGGGACCAAATTACAATTCTCCACTGCTTTTCACCCCCAAACGAATGGTCAAACCGAAGTAGTGAACAGGAGCCTAGGAAATCTTTTAAGGACCTTGGTAGGAAAAAATATTAGGGATTGGGACTCTAAACTACCGATAGCTGAATTTGCCTACAACAACTCTGTAAACCGATCTACGGGTCTAAGTCCTGCTGAAGTTGTGTACGGTTACCTACCTAAACAGCCCATTGATTTGATTCCCATGAGTCCTAAGGCTAGAATTTCAGAGTCTGCATCTGCATTCGCATCTCATCTTCAAGAATTGCACAAAGAAATAAATAAAAGAATTCAACAAAGTAATACTCACAATAAGATTGATGCTGATCGCAAGAAGAGATTTAAAGAATTTGAAATTGGAGATTTTATTATGGTACGAATTCGTCCGGAGTGGTTTCCCCAAGGAGCCGTTAAAAAGTTACATGTTAGAAGTGCGGGCCCCTTTAAGATAATCTTGAAAGTAAACAGTAATGCTTATGTATTAGACCTTCCTAAAGGCTTTAATATGAATTCTACGTTTAATGTTGAAGATTTAGTAGCTTTCGAGGGACCCGAGTTTAACCCTGATAATCCACTTCATAATAAGCCTTGTGAGAACCCACCTAATGAGATCCCCAGCCTACCTCCACTCTCCAATTTACCACATTTACCCATTGCGGAGAAGGTCGAAGCTATACTTGACGATGAAATCATTTCCACGAAGGAAGGTGGACGCCAAAGGTACTTGGTGCATTGGAAAGGGAAGCCGACGACAGAGGACACGTGGATGGATCGAGAGGAGCTGCAGAGTTTGGATCCAGATCTCCTAGAGATGTACGAGAGCTCTAGAGATTTTTACTCGACGGTTCAAGCTTTCTCCCACCTGGGGAGAATGATGTGGACATCGATCAGAGGTTCAAGCATGTGTATCGTCGGAGACAGCGCAGATCGACGACTATGATTCAGAGTCTTTACTTTTGATGTTTTGATGTTTTATTTAGTTGCATTTTCATTTCCTAGTTTACCCCATATGGGGAGTGTTGTCTTATTGTAACCCAAAGGGCATTTAAGTAATTTTCATTTCTTTTGTTTAAAGACCTATATATAATGGTCTCATGCTTTGTAAAATGTTAATGAATATTTGAATGAAAAAATTTGGTTTTGTTCTACTTCTTCTTGCATGAGAGCTTGAGAAGAGAGAGAGAGCTCAAGGGAGCAAATCGCAAGGCCCACCAGTCCTTGGAAGAGTCCGCGGCTCGTGGTTATTTTCTTTTATCACCTCGTTCGTGTTTTCCTCCAACCCTTTCCCCTCCACCACAAGAAAAGCCAACCAAAACCTTGTTGCCGCCACCTCCTTGGAATCCCACCGCCGGCCACGCCCACACCGCCGGCCGGCCACCTTGCCACCGGTCTCATCTCTCTCCACCACTTCCCCACGCCTTCATTTCCTAGCCAACTTGGAATTTGAATTTTAAATTTCAAAATCCTTCCAAATTCGGAAATTCCATTTATGGAAAGTTTTTTTTTCTTTTTTTATGAATTCAAATTTAAATTAAAACAATTTGGATTTATTTAAATTTTTTCCCTAGTCATCGTTCATACTTGGAAACCTCCTTCTCCTTTCCCTAACCCCCCTCTCTCTTCTTCAATATCGTCGCCCCCCCCCCCCCCTATATTGGGTTCCCATTAATGGTGCAATTAATTCCTTCACCTTATTTGAGCCCCAAATTGAATTCAAATATTTTCCCTCCCACATTGCATTAAACTGAAATCAATTTCATTTTTCAAATCCTCCCTCCCTCTCTATAAGCCGCTGGCCACCCATATTGATGGGCTCCATTAAGTGCTCATTAATTCCCCTTAATGACATTTGAAATTTGAAATTAGTTTCAAATAATTCCCTCCAAATTTACTAAAATCTGATATTAATTCAGATTTTAGTAAATCTCTTGCTACACTCATCTAACCTAAATCCCCTCTCACAAAGCACCCGCCCCTACCCCCACCGTGGCCAAACTCCCCCTTCTCCTTGGAAATCCCGCCGGCTCCTCCCTCCTCTTCCTCCTTCATCCAACACAAGGACTCTCCCTCACCGCCACTTAATCATCTTCTCCTTGAAGGATTCTCCAACGTCAAGCATGTATAGCAGATCCGGACTTTGAGTGGGGACTTGTATTCAACGCCAACGGAACCCTCAATATCCTACGCTCCCCATTCTTTGACGTGGGATTTGAAGACGACGCCACCGTTGAAGAGTATTTGGAACGAATTGTCTCAATCCTTGCTGACGTCATCGACCGCCGAAGTCCAAACTACGATTGGAGCATCAACAGTCGATCATTCCCTCCATCCTCGCCACCGTCAACCTTTCCGTGGTTCAAGGCCGTTGGGGTTGTTACCGTCCTCGTGGCATCGTTAGGTTTACTAAAGACCTTCTCCCGCTAAGCCCTACTTGAGTGTGAGTGAGCAAGGTAACTCATTGCGAAATTTCTAAATATAACCGTGGGATTCTATTTTACTCCGCATTTGCTTTATTGTGATAATTTCGAGATCTATCGCTAATTGTGTCCAAACAACTAGTTTGTAATTGCTTATCATAACAATTTTGACAATGGAAAACTCTTGAATCTTAACTTACGATACTCTAATCTTACACTAGTATACTTTGTGATTCTTAATGAATTTCACGTGCAATTCTTAATTGTTTCACATCATGTGGGTTCTTACACTTGCATGTTAATTTTGTCATAACATGTCAATCTAAGGAATGTAACATAGCATGCGACGTTGTAAACAAAAATTCACACCCTAACATTTAATTTCTAGGTCAAATAGAGTTGCCCAACCTATGGTTCAAACATAGGTGATGGAGGAGATGCATGAATGCAAAATCATACAATTTGGAAGGTGATGGACACCAATCCAACACCTCCATACGCATCGAAATCCTCTCCGGACTCTCACATGAGACCCAACAAATGGAAATCACTAAATTTCCCTTGTTTTGCGAGGAGGACAGCCAACAAGGGATTCTAGGAGAGCAAAAAAAAAGAAGTTTCTAATGACCTGGGGCTTGGGGACGTCAACAACACATCAAGGACTAGGGGGCCTTAGAGTTTTTTTCTAAGTTTTAGTGTTATACCTCTCCAGGGTTGTCCAAGCACTCCAATCCAAGATCCAGATCACTGTCCAAGCTCCAATCCAAGCTCCGGATCACTGTCCAAGGTGTTACGGACGTCGTCGTCGCTGTCCAAGGTGCTCCGAGTGCCTCCTTTGCTGTCCAAGGTACTTCCAGGCCCCCAAATTGCTGTTTGGGAGGTTTTGGAGGTTTCCTTTGCTATTTGGAAGCTTCCAACAGCCTCCAAATCGCCACAAACACATCGGAGTTGAAGGGGTAGAAACGTTCTTTAGCAAGAAATGCCGCACCAACCCAAATCTGGACGAAATTGGGGACTTTGGAGCGAACTTGGAGGCCGGCGGCTTAGAGAGGTCCGGCTGACGAAGGAAGACCTATCCCTAGAAGAGTTTGCCGAAGCTTTGGATGGGTTCAGACAGAGCTTTCGTACGCCAGGAAGGGTGCGAATGGGGCTTCCGCATGCGGGAGAGTTCCGCTCGTGAGGTAGTCGCAGGACAAGGGAGGAGGTCGCGCGAATGAGCCCTGGACGCGGAATGGAGTTCCGCCTGGACTGGGTTCTTTCTTCAACTCTCTGGCTCTCTCGCTTTCTCTAGGTCGGGACGGACAAGCACAAGGGGAGCCGAATGAGACTCCCCTCTCCATTTCGTTCACTTAGGAACGCACGCCAGCCGCATAGAGCCGCCCGAATCGTCCCATCTCCCTGCCTCGTTGCGCGAAACAAGAGCAAATCCACTTGAGTAGATTTTGCTGCCCAGTTGATGTGAAATTGGGTGGGATTTGAGATAAGATCTCAGCCCTAGATCACAAATTTTGATTTGAGAACCAAATTCAGCCCAAATTGATTGATTTGGGTTAAATTTGAGTTCGAATCGAACTCGACTTAGATCGATTTGGATCCTATCGAGTTAATTTTATGAAATTAAACTCAGATCGGCGTCGAATTGCATCGAATTGGGCTCGATGATGTTTGATTCGAATTGATTTGATTTAAATTTAATTAGATTAAGGCTTAATTTGGATTAATTTTGCCTCGACGACGATCGATTGGGTCGATCAAGCACGATCGAGCTTAGTCGGGCTCAATCGGGGTCGGGTCGATACGAAAATGTTCTTCAACATTCATGTTTAATGGTTTTCTTAATTTTGTGTTCCCAGTAGTATATATATCACTTGAATCCATTGGAAATATAAGAAGGAACATTTTCCTCATTACTGCCGTTTCTCTGTTTGGTAGAGCTGCAAGCTCGAGCATGCTCTACCACCCATCATCTCAATTATTTTCCACTTCGCTGACATTATCTTTTGCTGCAACCTCTGTTAAAACTGATCAAAGCCAAAGCCCAGGGTTCATTTTACCACCCAAATGGCCGGCAAAGATATCAATGGCTAAATTTCACTCCTTTGAGGGTAAAACCTTATCGATAATATCAATGGTACCAACCTGCAATCACCTCCCAAAATCATTCAAAACAAGCTCCAAGCTCCCAACCACTATGCGCCCACTGGATCCATCAAGGCCAACTTATCTTCCAAGTCATGTTTGCATCTCTCTCCGAGTCCCTTATACCCTATATAGCTTCTTTACCATCATCCAAGGATGCTTGAGATAGATTTACCAATCTTTTCAACAGTCACTCTCACTCCATAATTCACTTTCAGAAGGAGAATTTGTCCCTTACAACAAAGGGAATAAATCTATCATTGACTTCTTATATACGCTCCTAAATTTTGCTGGCATTAACTTGTGTTGGAGCACCTTTAGATAATGACCTTATTCTTCATTGTCTTGAGGCATCATACCTGAATTTAAAGAAATACTGGCAACCATTCATGCATGGGACCAACCAATATCCTTAGAAGCGCTCCAAGATAAACTCTTCGGGTATAAAGAATTTCAAAAAAGGGACTCACAATCAGTCATTGCATTTCCAATGACTGTAAACTAAACTCAAAAATCAGCTACAAGAACGCCAAACACACAAACTCAAATGCATTAGCTCACCAAAAATATAATGGCCAATTTCATTCCTCCCAAAAAAAATGGAAGAACAACAAAGGAAGACTGACATATCAAAAATAATATGTCAATTATGTGTTCAATTGGTCATACAGCCAAATGATGATGGAAACTTACAGCTCCAACCAACATCAGCCCAATAGTAAATTGTGTAACAACATCTAGTGTAAATTACTTCAACTGGCTACTAGACACTAACTTACAAAATTTGTCAATCCACTAAGACTATGAAGGACACAACGAAATCATCAAAGATGAGGATTCAAATCTGAAAAGAGAAAATGACCAAAATGATCCATTGATTTTTTAATGAAGAACCAAAATGACCCTCAACTATATTAAAAGATTATTTCCTCAACTATATTAAAAGACCATTTTATAGTCCCTCAAGTCTTTTAAAAAAATCTAAATATTTTCATAATGAGACTATTTTAGTACCTCTTTAAAGAGTTGAGAAATCAAAACAATCCCTTAATATAATTGGGGATTATTTTGGTCTTTTATAAAGAGTCAATGGACTGGTCCTTTTCTCAATCTGAAAATAATAAGTTGGACAAACCCAACTTCCATCCTCCAAATATTTTTCCTTAGAAAATGTTTCATGTGGCATTTCTATGCAATATAATCTCATTTTTTTTATAAGAAATTTCATAAAATTAACAAAGTTTCTATTGAATTATCACCCGATCAAAAGTGAAACCAAGAATCTCAAAGGAATCTCTTGGTGTGTTTGTCAGCATCAAGCTTTCGTGTAGTGTCTAGCATTGTCATCTTGGTCATTAAAAAATACTCTCTATCTTGCACCTCTTGACATTACCTATATTTGCATGAGACTGGTTCTTGTGTAAAAGTATGAGTTTTCATTTAGCAAAGCTCCTACATAACTTCTCCATATAAACGTTAGAGACCTAATCCAATAAATTTTAATGATTCGTTTATGTATTAGACTATTTTTCATCACTACATGAAACATATCTTGACTATATCCACCAAAACTAAATCCAACGTATCCATCACCTTTCCAAAATTTAAAACACTTAAAAATTCTTAAAAACTTCCATTATATCAGTTTCTTCTAACAATAGAGGCGAATATCAAAACTTGTCCCAAACACTTGCAAATTATGACATCTCTCATCTAACATCTCCGTGGTTGACCTCAATACTAGTGTTGGGATCGAGTCCAACGCACATTCTGAGTTTTGAAAGTGAAAGAATGCGACGTTGCGCGTAACTCACATGACGTATGTCAACCAAAAAAAATCATATAGCCGAAGTGGACTCCGTTCTCAAAATAGAAAGCGCTAGTGCATCCAGAACAATGGAAAGAGCTAAGATCGTGATAGGTACCACTTGAGTATTTCAAGTGATTCCTATCGGATCTAAGCCAAATCGCAATTAATCCGCTGTTTTCTATGAGAAAACAGCCACCAAACACAAAAACAGTGGAAAAATCTGAGAGAACTCGTAGGGAAAAATAGGAAAAACAATAGCAAACGATTGAATTTCACTAGTCGATGCAAAAGACAAGAAAGATACAAGTTTCCTTCGATTCTAGAGGAAGGAATAACTCTCCAAATCTCTAGCCGTAGCCTAGAGCCCAAAAGAAAAACCTAGATCTCCCAAATCACATTCAAAATCAACATAACCCTAATTTCCCCCTCATCTCCCTAATTAAACATGAAAGGAGGATTACAAAAGACCTAATTACCCCCTTCTAATTCAAATTTTCCCTCCCAAACGACTCCACGTAGGCTCCCTGGGTTTTTCGCCCCCTCCCTGTGCGCGCGGCTTCCGTCGGGTGAAGACCTGGACCGGTTCAGGTTGGACCGGTCCAGCCGGCTCAGGTGCCGGCCTAACATTACCCCCCTCCCAAAGTACCACCTTATCCTCAAGATGGAAAGCAGGAAACTGCTCTGTAATCCTCTCCTGTGGCTCCCAGGTGGCCTCATAGTCAGGGAGGCCGCTCCACCTAATCTTCACCTCCTTTTCCTCCTTCTCATTGATGCGCACTCCTTCTACTGCTAGAGGCTCCAATGTCACTTCCATGTCCTCCTTCAGTGTGCTGGGCAGCTCTGGGCTCACTGCATGCTCCCCCACCACTTTCCTCAATTGTGAGACATGAAAAACGGGGTGTATTCTGGCTGTTGGAGGAAGCCTCAATCTATAGGCCACCTCTCCAATTTTCTCCTCCACTTCAAAAGGGCCAAAATATCTTGCTGCAAGCTTCTCATTTCTCCTTTGGGTCATAGTCCTCTGTCGATATGGTCGGAGCTTCAAGTAGACCTTGTCGCCAACTGCGAATTGTATATCTCTCCTTTTGCTGTCCGCCTGCTTCTTCATCAGTTGCTGGGCTCTAAGTAAATCCCTCTAGAGCTCTTCCAACACCTGATCTCTTTCCTTCAAATGCTGATCCACTGCAGATACTGGAGTACTACTATGGCTGTAGTGTACCAAATGTGGGGGGTCCCTCCCATATAACACCTTAAAAGGTGTCATCTTGGTCGCCGAGTGAAAGGAGGTATTGTACCAGTATTCTGCCCAAGCTAATCATTTGGCCCACTGCTTTGGTGTTTCAGACACAAAAACACCTCAAGTATGTCTCCAAGCTCCTATTCACCACCTCTGTTTGCCCATCAGTCTGTGGATGGTAGGCTGTGCTCCTCTTCAATACTGTTCTCTGCATCCTGAATAGCTCCCTCCAAAAATGGCTCAGGAACACCTTGTCCCTATCAGAAACAATAGACTCTGGTACCCCATGCAGGCAGACTATCTCCCTTACAAATGCTGCTGCTACAGACACCGCTGTGTACGGGTGTCTTAAGGGAATGAAATGAGCATATTTGCTCAGTCTGTCGACCACTACAAGTATAACTGTGTAGCCTTCTGATTTTGGGAGCCCATCAATGAAATCCATAGTAATCTCCTCCCAAACCTTCTCTGGTAGGGCCAGAGGCTGTAGTAATCCCCCTGGTGCCATCGTCAGGTACTTGCTCCGCTGGCAGATATCACACTTCGCCACCATCTCCTCTACATCTTTCCTCATCCCCTTCCAGTACAATTCAGCAGCTATCCGGCTATAAGTTTTTTGCACTCCTGAGTGCCCTCCTATGGCACTCCCATGAAACTCCTGTAGCAGGTGGGGAATGTGGATGGAAGACCTTGGAATCACACTCCTTCCCTGATAGTACAGTCTTTCTCCCACAACTGAGTAGCCTGGGTGGTTATTCCCATCTGATAACACATCTTCTTTGATTTTCCTTAGCTCCTCATTCTGAATGCTCTCCTCTTTGATGGCTCCCCAATCTATCAATACTGGTACTGATACAGACATCCCCTGGAGCTCCCCCATACATCGTGATAAGGCATCCGCTGCCTTATTCTCTAGTCCCGGTCGGTAGTGGATCTCAAAATCATATCCCAGCAGCTTGGACAACCACCTCTGGTACTCCTCTGTGACCATCCTTTGCTCTAACAAGTACTTCAGACTCCTCTGATCAGTCCTGACAATAAAGTGTCTGCCCAATAGGTAACGTCTCCACTTCTGGATGGCCAGTACAATAGCCATCAGCTCTCTCTCGTAGACAAACTTCAACCTAGCCCGGGACGACAGTACCTGACTGAAGTAAGCTATGGGCCTGTGGTTCTGCATCAACACTGCTCTCAATCCATAGCCTGAAGCATCTGTCTCCACCACAAACACCTGGTTGAAGTCCGGCAGAGCAAGCACTGGCACTGTCGTCATGGCCTTCTTCAGCTTCTCAAAAGCCTCTGAAGCTGCTTCTTCCCATAAAAAGTTGTCCTTCTTCAACTGCTCTATCAGCGGCCACGCTATGGTGCTGTATCCCCTCACGAATCTCCTGTAGTAGCCTGTCAATCCCAAGAATCCTCTGAGCCCCTTCAAAGGTCTTGGGTTGAGGCCATGTCAGCATTGCCTCTATCTTGGACTGATTTGCAGCAACTCCCTCCTGGGATATCACATGCCCCAGGTACTCCACCCGTGCCTGAGCGAAGTCACACTTCTTGAAATTGGCCTTCAGCTGATGCTCCCTCAGCACACCCAACACCACTCTCAGGTGCTCTAGGTGTTCCTCCTCAGTCCTGCTATAGATTAGAATGTCATCAAAAAATACCAACACAAACCTGCTGAGGTGTGGCTTGAAGATCCGGTTCATCAAGGCCTGGAATGTGGCAGGTGCGTTGGTGAGGCCAAAGGGCATCACCAGAAACTCGTAGTAGCCCTCATGAGTCCTGAAGGCCGTCTTCTGCACATCTTCCTTCCTCATCCTGATCTGGTGATAGCCTGACTTCAGATCGACCTTGGTGAATAAGGCCGCTCCGTATAGCTCATCCATCAACTCGTCAATCACAGGGATAGGAAACTTATCAGGCACTGTCTCCTTGTTTAGAGCTCTGTAGTCTACACAGAACCTCCAACTCCCATCCTTCTTTTTCACAAGCAGAACTGGACTAGAGAAAGGGCTCACACTGGGCTGAATGATCCCTCCTAGCATTTCTCCCACCAGCTTTTCAATCTCATCTTTCTGCACCTGAGGGTATCTGTAAGGCCTCACACTGATAGGATATACTCCTTCTTTAAGGATGATCTGGTGCTCCTGCTCTCTGTCAGGTGGTAATCCCACCGGAGGTTGGAACACATCCTCAAATTCCTGCAGCAGAGGCTGAACCAACGTGGGAATGAGTTTTTCCTCCCCCTTCTCCTGCTCCTCCAGGCTCTATAGCTCCACAAGGAATCCTCCTCCTTCCTCATGGATGATTTTTGCCATTGATCTGAGTGACACTCCGGCTCTGGACAATCCTGGTTCCCCCTTTAGCTTCACCCTCTTCCCCTCTACAATCAGCTCCATCACCATGGTTCCCCAGTTCACCTTGGTTTCACCCAAGGTCTATAGCCACTTCATGCCCAGAATGACATCTGTGTTACCCAGCCTCAGGGGTAGGAAGTCCTCTATCACCCTGATCTCCTGTAGTCTCATCTCCACCCCTTTGCAGATCCCGGTGCTGGACTCAATCTTTCCCGTCCCCATCATCACCCCATAACTGCCTGTCTCAGTAGGCTCCATCCCTAGCTCCTCCGCCACCTGGGTGGATATGAAATTGTGGGTTGCCCCACTGTCAATCAGGACCACTACCTCCCTCCCAAGGATCTTCCCCTTCACCTTCATCGTATGGCTAGGAGTAAATCCCAACACAGAATTGAGGGATACCTCAGCTACCTCCAACTGGGGATCAATCTGCTCCTCATCAGAATCATCACACTCTTCCGGCGCCTCGTCTATATAGATGGTGAGAGCCCGAAGGGCGCGATCCTTGCATCTGTGCCCTGGAACAAACTTCTCCTCACATCTGAAACAAAGACCCTTAGCCCTCTTCTTCTGCATCTCTTCCTCAGTCAATTTCTTGAAGCTTCCAGCAGATCTGGTCACCCTGCTCTTCTCCTTTCCACTCTCCTTAGGGACGCTAGGGCTTGGCCCTTTTGGAGCCAAGTAAGTGGTAGTTGTCCTGGTGGGACCTCCTGAGTGGTTTTCTCCAAGTTCGGGCGTTGGTCTTTTGATTCTCCACCAACTGAGCCAATTCCATCGCCTCCCTCAGGTCTCTTGGTCTCATGACCTTCACAGCATCTCTAATTTCTGGTTTGAGGCCCTTCATAAAATTTCCCCCCAAAGTACTGTTTGAGAGGCCCTCCATGTCTCCCACTAAGCTCTCAAATTTCTTCCTGTATTCCTCCACTGTTCCCTCCTGAGTGAGGGCGTAGAACTGTTCTGATATCTCTCATGGGCTGCTCCCCCTGAATCTCTCCCTGATAGCCTCCTTGAAGTCCCTCCAGGACCTCACCGGTTCCCACTTATCCATGTACTTGAACCAGGCAAACGCTGCCCCTTCCAAGCACATACTAGCAGCCATCAATCTCTCCTCCTCCATCAGACCGTTCACTGCAAAATACCTCTCCACCTTGTGGATCCACTCATCCACATTTCCCTCCTCGAATACTGGCATTTTCAGCTTCCTGGCCCTCGTGTCCACCCCGTATACCCTATTCCCCCCATGGCCTCCTCTGTCCCAAGCTATGGGGTCTTCCCAAGTTCCTCTTTCTCCATATCGGGGCTCATCCTCCCTCCTTGGCCGCCGGTAGCCATCTTCCCCTCGTGCCCCGCCATGGTGGTTATAGATCCCCCACGGCCAGTCCACTGGGTCGGGCCTCCGACGTCGCCAATCATCTTCTCTTCCTTCCCGGAAGTCTCTCCGTCTATCATGTTCTTCTTGCCTGACGGACTCCCGAGGTGGCATCCTCCCGTTGCTGTTAAGCAGTTCCACCTCCTCTTCCTCTTCTGGATTCACCTTCTCCTTACCCCTGCTCTCACTACCTTCTCCTCTTTCCTCCACTGGCACAGCCCTTGCTTGCCCTTCCAACAACTTCTTCATCATCTCCTCCAGGGCCATGAATTTCCCTTCCACATTCTCGCTAAATGTGGCCATTTTCTCTTCCAGATCCATCTTAAGCTGACCCATCTCAGTCTCCAAGACTTCTACCCGCTTAGATGCCATGGGAACCACGAGATGTCTCCGGATCCGCAAAGAAAAACTTCCGGACAGCAAGAATTTCCCTCCAAACAGTCAAAATCTGCTGTTTTACTCAACTGCTGCTCTCAAAAACCCTAAAAAAACTGCTGTTTTCAGGGGAAAACAGCCTCCGACAACCCAAAATCTGCAAAAATCTGCAGCGAAACAGTGGAAAAACAGCCCTCCACCGTCCGGATCTCGCTCTGATACCAATTTGATAGGTACCACTTGAGTATTTCAAGTGATTCCTATCGGATCTAAGCCAAATCGCAATTAATCCGCTGTTTTCTATGAGAAAACAGCCACCAAACACAAAAACAGTGGAAAAATCTGAGAGAACTCGTAGGGAAAAATAGGAAAAACAATAGCAAACGATTGAATTTCACTAGTCGATGCAAAAGACAAGAAAGATACAAGTTTCCTTCGATTCGAGAGGAAGGAATAACTCTTCAAATCTCTAGCCGTAGCCTAGAGCCCAAAAGAAAAACCTAGATCTCCCAAATCACATTCAAAATCAACATAACCATAATTTCCCCTTCATCTCCCTAATTAAACATGAAAGGAGGATTACAAAAGACCTAATTACCCCCTTCTAATTCAAATTTTCCCTCCCAAACGACTCCACGTAGGCTCCCTGGGTTTTCCGCCCCCTCCCTGTGCGCGCGGCTTCCGTCGGGTGAAGACCTGGACCGGTCCAGGTTGGACCGGCTCAGGTGCCGGCCTAACAAATCGACGCTATATTCATCGGTGTTGTCGATCAACAAAAATTTAAATTTAGCACGCGCAAATTGAGGAGGCATTGCCGTGCGCGAATGATGATGATGTGACGAAAAAGTCAAAGCACAATTAATTAAAAAATTTTATTTCATATAATTATAAATAAAAAATTAAAGATAGATTTTTAAAAAATATATAAATTTTCCCAAAATACCCTCACACTCACTTAAATACTCCCTATCACTAAACCAACCCCCTTACGACTCAAACTCACGCTCACTCACGCAAAAGGCCCTCTCCCCTTCAACTCTCCTCTCTCTTTCCAGGCAAACCACCACTCTAGCCACCACCAATGTCTCGTCCATCATCGTCGTCGCCTCGGTCATCGCGCATCTAAGGCAGGAAAAAGTTATGCTTTATCAATAGGTACTTGAAGACCTGTGCTGCCTTTATTGGCAGGCGGGAGGCCGCGACGTCACCTTACACCTACTGTGACTATCTTTCTTAGCAGACGGGAAGGCTTATTACTCCGATACAACCTATTATGCGGGGAAGATACTGAGATGCTGCCGAAATTTATAACAAAATGCATGACTTAGAAGAAATTTAAAAAAAAAAATTTGAAATCTAACAAACTCCTAAGTCAACAAAAAATGCATGACATCCTAGGTTCTAAAAAATTGAATGAAAATGAAAAAATAACAAAAAAAAACTTACAGTGAACTCGTAGGAGAACTACCGCTCACTAACAGTAGGAACCAAACTTCTCTCTCTTAGCTCTTAACTCGCGCACACCCAGACCTCTAAGCAACACTCTTCACAAGTTGAAATGCGTGTATTGAACTAAAGAATAGCTCCATATTTATAGCACCAAAAGTTGCTATGTAATTGGGCCCACCAACAAGAAAATCCAGCATCGAAGGAGCAATGAAGCTTCATATTAAAATGATATAAAGGTGTTATTTAGGAAGTTTCATGTGCAATAATGCCAAAATGCCATTTTGAGACTCTTGCCTTTGATTTCTTGAGTATTCACAAGCGAGTAAAATACGAACGTAAATACCCCTAAATATGGATAATAATTATTGTAAGGGGGTAAAAGTAAAAATTATTTATGCTCTTATGAAAATTGACTTACATTAATAATCGCTACATGGGATGGCTCCAACATATACATGATAATCATCTCAATTAAATGCTCCATAACGAACTAGGAGCATTAATCATATTGTAAGTCACATGCGTGCAAGTACTCCCAATAACGTACAAGTTAATTACATAAAGTAAGAGGATTCATATTCCCTTGAATGTGTCATACATCCCATGAAGTATTGCAAGTTACGGGCAGTACGACATTCTCATTCAAGTGTAGGAGATGAGCCAAATCACCAAAAAGAAACATATCCTACACATCTCTTAATCGTATCGTGCAAAAGGTTTCACGTCATACAAGTGTACTATACGAGCACACTATATAACATATATGTATACCACCAATCATGTGAGCGCACTGCATAATATTTACGCATATCATTGATCATACAAATGCATATTACAAATGCACTAGCAATCATCCAAAAATAGCATGCATGCATACTAAACAAACATATAAATGCACCATGCACATATGCTAAGTAAAATGTAAATGTCTCATATAATTTGCACTAAAATACATTCAAGTATGTCGTGCCACTGCACTATGAATATGCAAGTGCGCTACATGAGTGCATCGCTAAACACGCAAAAATGCTGTGAAAATATATTAAAATTCATGCATATACATTACACAAGCATACTAGTAAGACATAAAACTATATTGTGTGAGTGCATTACTTAACATTCAAACACACAATGTATATATATATATTATTCAGCATGTCAAATGTATCGTATATATGTATAATGTAACACACAAATAAATCATACATGTATTGTCCAACAATGTGACATGCATATACACTATCTCATATATGAGTGCATTATACAAAAAGCCCTAAAAAAGCGCATTTATCTCATGGGCCTTGACAAGCGTGACACATACACATAACGTCTGAGGATGTCACGCGGACTAAAGAAATAATGAACAAGTTTTCAAACGTGCAAAATACATCGTATAAGCACACAAAAATGACGTGCATCATTTAAAATGAGATTTAAATACCCGCATAGGCCCCGATAGCGTTATATATGTACACACGTAATATTTGAGGATGCTGCACATGTCAAAAGTGAACTTAAATTCAAGTATGATCCTCCTCTTTGAATGGACTAGAGTTGACATGACTTGAATCACCGAATAAATGCATTTTCATAGCACCAATCAAAGTGTTTGACTTTATACGTTCATATTAGGGCTTCAAGGTCTATTACAAGAAGTTTCATTGCTGAAAGCATAAACTCTCAAAACTCACACTCGTTCAAGTTAACCGAAGTATTTAATTTTATAAGTTCATAATAGGCCTTCAAGAGCTCTTACAAAGAAAATTCACATATTAAAATGAATACCCCCGATTCTGATATCTATACGGTAACTTCAAAAACTATGAGCTAAGCTCAATCCACTATTTGCAAGCAAATAGAGTTAACAATGCTCGACTAATGAAATGCCAATACCTATAAATCATCCCCAATGATGGCCGTGTTGAATGCAAAACTCAACCTGAGGGGTACATAAATTTCAAAAAAATGTCCCAAATATCAAAGTTTATTGTTCTAGGGTCAAGTAAAAATAAAATTTCCAAATTTTAGTACTTTTCAAAAATCCAAAAATACCCAATTGAAATAAAACACATAAATACTTTAAAAAAAATTCATCCACCCTCCACAACAATTTATTAAGGTGGATAAATTTGAAAATCACTTCAGCTCATAAAGAGCAAATGTCTAGTCGAGAATATCACAAGGATTCATTCTCAAATGATCTCATATTAGTAAAGACATGGCATGTGTCCTCTAACTGATAGTTTCACTGTCAAATGGCGCCACAAATTAACGTTTATGACTAGGGCCCTCTACCTGGTGGTTTTACTACCAAATGGTACACTAAATTACGGTCATGGTCAGAGCCCATATGTTCCTCAATGGCTCTAAATCCTTGAGTAATGAACCATTAGGGTATAATCGATAGGCATAAAGCCCTTTGTTAACTAAGGCAAACTCAAATATGTCCCATAGGTAAGCATTTACCCAAAGTTTTCAAGGTACCCTTGGATGAAAAACTCATGGTTGTCGACAAAGATCCTTCAGTTAGGCTGGGTCGACTACCTCCTCTAACTAAGTAGACCAGGGACCATGATGGCCCAGGATGATGGAACCATGGGATGTTGATCGGGTTCATCATCATTCCCCCCACCATCTGTTTTAAGTGAGCGGTGATAAATTTTCAATTTTCAATATCTAATCATGTCTGCTACTATACGATGGATACTACGTATTTGTTTAATGACTAGCCTTAATCGAAAGTCCTCTCTCGTTATCGGGGGGGGTAATAAAGCCCTCACAAAATAAGAGTGAAATCTATGAGTAATGTATTATCTAAAAACTAAATCTGCCTTTTAAAATTTTACCCTGGTACCTAAACTCATTAAAACTCTCCTCGCCGCCAACAAAAAAGAAAGGGGCCATGGAGATACCAGGGTGCAAATTTTCGGAGCCCACATTCACATACACCACAAAACAACAAACAACAAAAAACAACAAAAAACAAAATGTCGTCATTGTCTTATCATCCAAACATATCTCTTTTCTTCACAAAGACTCATTACCCCATCCCTTTGGAGTCATCCTTTCTAAACTACAACTTACCTCATCAACAAAATATATACGTCACTACTCAACTGCAAAACATCATTTGAAATGTTGCTTGTCTATCAAAAACCAAGAACCTTTGGTGGTTTATGTTATCCCTAGCTGATATGGCCAAATTTTGTAATGCAAGCCCAATCGAATGTGCCTGCGGCACGTCAATGCATCCCCGACTCTAAAAGGGTGAATCGAAAGTGTGTATGCAAAGATATGGTGATCCCCATGTGTTGATTGGGTTCTTCTTGCAAAGTACCTAGAAATGAAGCGATCCTTCCATCAATTGACTCCTTATCTCACAACATGCACAGTTCAATGAAAATTCAAATCCATTTGCAAAACTCTATCTTCTACATCCTAGGTTACTTTCTCATGCTTTTAACAATAGGATCTCGCCTTCTATCTCTCCATAAATATTTCACCAATGCACATCCCTATTGTTTTCACATCAGGTACACATCAGGTACAGTTGTTGCATACAACACCTAACAGCCCACTGTGCTGGATTATCTCACAGCATTCTGTCCGATAAAACTTCATTACGGCTCCTAATTATCAAATAACCCCTTCCCTATCCATTAAGAGATCAAATGTAACTTACGCTCTAATAAATCCCGAAAGGCACAAGGCCATGAGTGAAGAGCACAGTGCCTTAGTTCGCAATGGTACTTGAGACTAATTTCATCTATAGTAAGCTACAAATAGGTGTTTCATATCAAAATAAATTCTGATGGTAGTATTCACTGCTATAAGTCGTGATTTGCAACAAAGGCTTTCATTTACCTAGCCTTGATTAAACTAAAACATTATATCCAATTGTAAAACCTATTACTATAAAATTGGTTCTTTGCATTGCTTTATTTCAGGATTGGCCAATTCAGCATTTCAGCGTCAACAATGCATTCCTTCAATGCACACTTGCTGAGGAAGTCTTAATGGCTCAACCCCATAGTAGCTTTGTTCTTGACCATGGATTTATCAACTCCACATCGGAATCCTCTCTATTTACCTAGAATAAGAATTCAGTACAAATTTATCGTTTAGTCTATTTTGATGATCTAATTATCATTAGCAACACTTCCACTTCACAAAGTCATTCATCAACAATCTCTCAACTCAAATTTTTTAAGGACCTAGGCTTTGTTCTTTAAGATTTTAGACTTGAAGTCATCCCTACCAAAAGTGGTATGTTTCTCACACAAATATATATTCAAAATCTTGAGCGCACAAATATGAATGTAGTGAAATCAGTAACCACTCCACTCTTAACTTCAGGCATTCTCAAACTCCATAATTGCACCTCAACCACTAATCCAACAAAGTATCACAAGATCGCTGGAACCCTAAAATACTTCTCTCTCACTCATCTAAATATTTCTTTTATGATCAATATACTCTCATAATTCATGCTCTCACCCTCATAATTTGATTAGGCAGCCACTACATGTGTGCTAAGGTATCTCAAGAAAACTCTCCAATATGAAGTTTCATCCACAATCAGTCCCCTTATTGATCGGGTTGGGAATCTCGAGTGGTTGCACCTATAGCAATCGAGATCAACTGGATTCAATCTTTCATACATGAACTCAATGTCACATGTCACTTTCTCATCACTACTGACCCTCTACTCTATTGTGACAACACTGGCACCATGTATGTTTGTGCTAAGCCCCTACTTTATTCTCACATGAAGAATAATACCATAGATTATCACCTTGTTCGTGAACATGTTGGGAAAAGGTTGTCTCAAGTTGTACATGTAATAATAAAGGACCAACGTGCCAAACCTTAACTAAAACTCTCATCTCATCATGATAGCAGTCTTTGGGGTCCAAGATTGGTGTTCTTGATGAAACCACCATCTTGCAGAGGTATTAAGGAAATACAGCTTTGATGAAGCCACTCTCTTATGAAAGCATATTAGCCAACTCACCATCACCCAAACAAAATTATAGTCATCAAAATAGTAGTGTTGAATGATAACCTCTCTAAAGTTGCTACATACTTTTTCTCATGTAATTAATACATATACTACTTTTTTTTTTTTTTTTGAAGAAATGCATCCAAATTGCATTAAAAACCAAAAGAAGCTAATTACAATTACTAATGGAATCACATTCCTCCTTGATTGAACAATACATATACTACTAACAATATAAATTCATGGAATGCTGTAATATTTAGGTTCAATAGTTTCCTTATTTTCTGTTTTCTTAGATATATATATATATATATATATATATATATATATATATATATATATAGAGAGAGAGAGAGAGAGAGAGAGAGAGAGAGAGAGAGAGAGAGATGTTTTCATCATTAGCGCCTTCTCTCTGTTGGGCAATTCCTTCATATCATTAGTTCAGAATGTATGTCCAATCAAATAAATCCCAAAAAAATGCACCATGTAACAGCACATGATCAGCAGGCATTTGGGTTCAGAAATTAAATATTTTGCAGTGTATCATGTCTGAAATTAAGCAAGTGAACTAACAAGCTGGCAGCTGAAGATTAAATGTATTTGTACCTTAGCAATATGGTGACGCAAAGTCCTTAAATCATAATTTGTGTGCATATATGAAATAAGCTTTAACCAAATAATGCTTGCAAAGAGCATTAAAGCAAGACCAGATAAAACAGCTGAATCACACCTGCCACAAAAAAAAAATTATGTTTAAGCTGGTAAAGCTTAAAGATTAATAAGCCCATACAAAATTTGACATGAAAAAAAAAATGATACATACAACGTAAACCTTTGAATTGATAATTAAGAGAGTAAACAGTCAATTTAAAAGGAATTCAATGTCATTCTAATCAGAATATAATCCAAACAATAACACGCCATATATCCAGCCTACTGAAGCAAACAAAATGAAGATAAAGAATGGTAACCGAGTGTTCTCCCTATATAACCTAGCAACAAATTTAGCTTGTTTCTGCACAATGCCGCCAAACACAAACAACACAGTACACATTGTTGACCTCGTTTCTATCATGGTTTGCCCTCAAGCGTCCTCGAGAGACTCGATGGAGCCTCACTAAGCTTAATTTGACTCGGATTTGCAACGGTTTGGGCCCAATTTCATCAAACAAATTTAATCAAAAAATAAATAATAAACTGAACTTAAATCAAGTCAAATTAAGCATGATTCGGGCTCAAATCAGCTGCCATTTAGCCGCTTGAAATCAACGGCTATGATTGCTCTCGTTTTAATCATTATCACACCTTTTCTCTGGTCTCGACGGCTATAGCAAAGATCGCATGCATAAAATCTTATTTTTGTTCTGGTAGAATATATTAGTGAGTGGTCACTTCAGTTCTCGTGGGCTTTAGACATCGCTCAAGCAAAAGACTTCAACATTGAGTTGATTCGACGCTCTCGACTTACTATCTCCTTCCATCTCTCACAATTCCTCTAAAATAGCCCTCCATCTATCGTTGTGAGTTTGGCCGTGGATCCTACCACTGTTTTGAAGCCATTCATCCCGTCAACCGCAAGTTTTCATTCGCAAATACCCGTCTTCTCCTTCCATATGTGCATGTATTTCTCTATTTGATGTTATGCACCATTCCAAACACTTTGGTACTTACGAGAAATCATTACATGCAAAGTCGGGGCGGCGAGAACCGTCCGGATTGACTGCTTATTTTGTGAGTATTTTGCGCATATCTTGTGAGTATTTCGTGCGTGTGAGCATTTCGTGCGTATCTTGTGAGTATTTCGTGCATGTGAGTATTTTGTGCATATCATGTGAGTATTTCGTGTGTGTGAGTATTTTGTGCGTACCTTGTGCATATTTTGAGCATATTTCGTGTGTATTTCGTGCATATTTTGTGCGTATTTTATAAGTATTTTGTGAAGTATTTTTTGAATATTTTGCAGCCATGCTATGTGATTTGTAGCCATGCTATATGATTTCATGGGTTTTATATTTTGATTACAAGCATGCATAGGTTCAAGTTAAAGACATATGACCGTCACATTTATATTTAACTCAAATTTGTATTATGCATGTCTTTGTCTCGATGGCTATTTGCCCTTGCTTATTTATTTCTTTTGCTTACACATACTCCTTCCTTTTATATATTTTTTTCATATATTTAAGATAAATTTTAAAGTTGTAGATTTTAATTGTTTTAAATTAATTCTTATCTAATTACATTTCTTTCTGAATGGTGCCTACACTCACCTTATGTTTGTTCTTTTTATTGCTTATAAGGTACAATATGTCCTGCATATACGTTGGTTAGTGTGTCGTTTGTATGGGACTTCTTGAGTAGGCACGTCATAGTCAGGTACAACTTGATAGTCATGTAGAGACCTCTCAATGTATGCCGAATGGAAAATACAGTAGCACACACTTTATTGACTGCTTTTATTTTCTCGCCCAAATATACATGTTAGGATGTTTAGTTAGCTGGTCATATATTAGTGCATTAATGAAGCTTTAGCCTTCTAGGCCAAAGCTTCCCCCCCCCCCCCCCCCCTCTGTGAAACCTAGAGACCCTTAAGGTCATTTTAGGTCTGTAGTGTAGGTCACCAACTTATGTCATTTGCATAATTTTTTTCACACAAAATGGGCATCGTTAGATTGATTTTCTTTAGGATTTGAAAACATTTAACTAACTCTAAAAATTGTTTTTTTAATGATTTTTTAGCCTTAAATGATATTGTCCATTAACATAATCAAGAATATGAAAATCCAAATAAACATTGAGCTATAGCATGCTAGGTTATCACGTATTTTAGCTATATGTTGTATGTTCCCTTAATGATTAGTGTGTCCAATTTATTATTTGAGCTTACTATAGTACCTTATATTTGGAGGAGCAAATGAACTTTAAACTATACCTTAGTGCCTCTCCTATGTCGGACTTATATTTATCTTTGTACATTTCTCTCTTAACACATGAAAGGCATATAAGCTGAACTACCTTGAGTTGCGGGGCTAAGTGTCCTGAGACCTAGTTTCTCGAGTCCATTGTGACAATGCCACGTACCTCATAAGTTAAGAAAAAAAAAGAATAAAGATCTATATAAATTATCCTCCCCCCCCCTTTAAAAATTTTAAACCTCCCTTAGGAGCCTAAACAATTTCCTAACCACCCAAATATTAAACCTTAAGTCAGGTAGAACATATACATCTCTATAGGTAGTGAGTCTTTATATTCGCATATCAATCTTTAAAATAAATCTACCCTAGACATAGGAAGCCTAGATTTTTCTTTATTGTGAATGAAAAATCCACTTAGGATGCCACCTTTCAGCCTTACCTCGAGTTTTAGATTACCAAGGAAGGATTAATCGATCATTGCCACCTTATAACATTTTCAGCCTTGATTAGGTGTATAATTGAGGATGGATCATTTGCCCCTCAATTCTTTATAACCTTAGTATAGGTTAGGGCCATACCTTTGAGTTCTTATCAACGTAATCATTTAAATTTTAATCATAAAACTAAGTGTTAATTAATTCATCTTAAATAACTAAGCTTTTAAAGAAAATTTTTAGGGCTAATAAATTAAATAATAAGAACTTGACTCTAAACTTGAACCTCTCACCTAATTTAAGGTAGTTATGTACACTAATTTTTGCACATACTTAGGTGCTGGATATGACACTTTTCATAGTCATCCTAGGGTAGGGTATAGCTAGAATAACATTTTACAATTTCTTTTTTTTTCATTTTGCATTTGTGATGATGTGTTTTCTGGTTTGGACTGTTTTATGATTGCCTTTTTTATGATTGATGAGTGGGCACTTGTCCTTAAGTGATTAGAATGATTTATAGAAATATCTTTTGTATGTGGCCACATTTTTAAAGGCTAAAAAAAAATTGTCATAATTATTATAAATGCGCTCTTTAATAGGTACTGCAAGGAATACTATCCTTAGGAATGTGGTCCTAAGTACTAATTCTGGATGTTTATTATGGGATTTTAATTATAATTGTGTTGATAGTATTTTTGGTAGGGTGCTTATGTAATTTTTATATTTTTTAAATATACTTTTTAGTCAGGAAAGCTTTATAGGTTTGTGGGATTTTCAGAAGGCAGGAGGCCAAATTCGAATATCGATCAAGAACCCACACACCAATCCATTTACGTATAGATTTAGGCTGACTTGTAAATATATGGTAGAACTCAGTTATCTTTTTTTATTTTCCTATGGTGTATTGCATAACTCAGCTGTATTCATGGCCTTTATTTATTATTTATGATGTAAAGATTAATTTATTTACTTTAATTGCGCATTAGAATTGCATGTTTTTTTAGGTTTTTTACTTTGTTTTGCTTGGGGGTGGCTCGGACGGAGTCCTTGCGTTAATTTCTTTAGGATGTTAAACTTTCTACAAAATTAAAATTTATTTAAACAAGATAAAAATAAACATAAGAATTAAAATTAACCAATTTTTCAAAAAAATTAATGCATAACCTTTTTTTGGGTTACTTTTTAAAATGATAATTAATGTTATAAACCTTATTCACTTTAAAGTAAATACTAGTCAGTCCTGATTGGCCCTACCTATACATGATAGCCTTGAGTCCAAGGATATAGATTTTTCTTTCTACAATATGGAGGGATAGTTCATCTTGCATAAAGCATAGTACCATTAATGGTCGGAACTAATGTCCATTTCCTTTTATGTGCCTCCCACCACTCTTGCATTTACATAAAACTGGACTGCATGAATTTAATACGCTAGGTGGAGTTTAGCTGGTACCCATTTCCGAGCAGGATGGTAAATGCATGTCAGGGTTGCTTAGATCCTTAGTGGGGTTTAAGTTCTAAGTCCCCTCGCAGTGTTTTGCACTAGTTAGGTCATGGGTGTTAGTAATTGATGTGCAATACATCCTTTGTAGATCTATGATCAAAGGCAGACGGTATCGATGTACCGATGCATGCCTTATCGGTGAATTAGCTCTCCATTAATTCTTCAGAAGCTCTAAATCTCACTCATCCACGTCACATTGATGGCGCCGCTTCCATCTTTCTCTCATACATGCTTGGTGTGTGATGTTTCCTCTCTAGATTTCTCCTCTTTGGACCAGCCGAGTGATTATATGACCCTTGTATATTGATCAGCCCAATTGAGACTATCTTCCTTTGGATTAGGAGAAGCTTATATATTCCCTTGTGCATCAAACCCCTGAAGAGAATAATATAGCATCATTAATCGAGAGTTTTCTTAGGCTAATGCTTAAGATGTAATTAACCACGGGGCTTGCTCCTGTGGGAAATCGATATCCACATCAAATAAACATCATTTAAGCTGATATATCGAATGAGGAAAATCTCGTGATTTTTGGGTCATATATATTATTACCCATCGAGTTATGTAGATGAAAGTCACTATCCTACATGATTAATCGTATGTATGATCTCATCTGCTCTCCATTGGCCTACTCGTGTAGAGTGTAAAGGTCTACAATTGTTTGTCCTGTGGGATAGTACGATTGTACTTTTTACATTATGATCCTTGCTCAACAGCATGCTTTTGGAGACCCACACATGTCATTCCACTTCATTCAAACACGTCCCAATTAATGCATAAGAAATTTAAAGTAACAATCAGCTTGGAGGTCCACTTTTTAAGACTGTAAACCACAAGCGCCACAATAAAGCTAAATGAACAATAGACTCGTGATATTAAACAACCCCATCTTTCTTTAGACTCCAAAACAAGGGATTTACAATGATTTTAAGAACTAACTTATGAGTAATAACAGAGGGTTTATTATCCAAAAGGGAAAAGCATGATGATCTCAAAGAAGACATTTTCTTTCAAAATTAAGAGGGTTGATCTAATTCAATTATATAAAATCACAATTAAGATTGAGACCCTTCTTTTTTTTTAAGATGGTATTTCAAGAATAAAATTATATTTTTGCCTTTTAAGTTAAAGTTAATCAGTAATAAAACACCATCTGACAAGGGGCTTAGCGAAAATGTCCTTCACCTACACAGCAGAAGGTTTTAAATCTCTGAAAAAGCACTGTAAAATAGTTAGAGCAGACTGCAAAAGTAACTACCCAATTCATAATATATATTTAAACAAAGCCAACGCCATTTCCATGATGCAAA
Organism: Dendrobium huoshanense; assembly: GCA_016618105.1. Classification (NCBI taxonomy): domain Eukaryota; kingdom Viridiplantae; phylum Streptophyta; class Magnoliopsida; order Asparagales; family Orchidaceae; genus Dendrobium; species Dendrobium huoshanense. Next base: position 5,911,163 of record CM028351.1, on the reverse strand, counting down.
CTGATGCATCAAAGAATTAAACAGTAGATTTAAAATGTAGATACAAACGAAAGTTTGAGTAGCAAAACAAAGATCAACATGGCTTATACCATGTAATAGTCGAGGCTCAATTGTGATTATGAATTAATTAAAGAAAATATATATATATAAGCATGGCATGTAACCATTGGAACCCAGAAATGCTTCACTTGCCAACCAGATTTGAAATCAATAACTGATGCAACAACGAAACCTTACCTAACAATTACAAGAACTGGATATGAAATCTCTGTCATGACAAGAATTACATGCAGAAGGAGAAGTACCTGCATCATAGATGATATAGAATACATAATAAGCTTAGGCAAAGATTATATTAAACGAGAAAGCCTTCTATAGAAGAAAAATCAAGCACCATAATTATGTGCTAAATATAAAAAGGAGTTCCGAGTTATTGAACTGAATTAGGAAGAAAATGATCATATTTAAAGCAAGTACATCGGTATTTGACATATGGGATGAACGACTATGCTTGACCTATTAGACAATACAAGTCAGACTAAATAAATCACATAAAACAATATCTCCAACAAGTGAAAAAAAACTAAATTGCCATGCATACTTAAGTTGCAAAACTTCATGAGAACCACAAATGAAAGGCATGAAACAAGCACCTCATGTAGCATTAACAATGATCAGATACTCCGAGAAAATGGAAATGTAATAAAATTAAGTCATAGGAAAGCAATTCAATATAAGATGCAAAAGAAGTCATATTTTAAAAACCTTGTTTCAAGAAAGCCAAACATACAATGCATCTTTCTAGCAATATGCTTTCATGAACGATTATAGCAAATATTAAAAATGTACAGTTGCAAAATATGACACTAAGGCTAGCTTAATCATACAGTCAAACAAAATAGATTAAAAAAACCATTGAAAGCTTTATTTTGACTACTAGGCCTTTACTTGATTAAATGTTAAACTACATACAAATGTGACTTCTACAAAAGTTTTTATTGATAAAAACTAATGAACTAAAGATAGCATAGCCAAAGCTTATGCTATCTTTTTTTCCTACGCATCCTCTATAATCATCTTTTGACCAAGCATTCGACCAAGGCCTAAAATATCGTTATACGGCCTTGATTCTTAGGTTCCAAATATTAAAAATTACAAGTCCACAAAATGAAATTCATACTCTATTACTCCTTGAACAACTGCAAAGTTATGCACACAGCTAAATATGTGATACGATTTGGAAGTGAAAACAGCACAATAAATAAGAAGTACAGGAACACAAAGATAGAAACTGGTTTTTTTATTAATAATTCAACAATAATATTGAAAGATACAAGTTATCTATTATTCGAGAGATATATCAGTTCTCCCAATCAACATAGAAATCGCTAGGAAGCTCGCAAAAAGAAAACTACAACAAACAAACAAAAAACACATAACCCTCCAACAAAATAACTAGCCTTAAATAAGTTCTTCCTATTTCCCTCACAAACAGCTTTACTGCCTTAATTAACCCCTCTCCTATTTTGAATTCAAAGTGGAATTAAAACAGCAATTAATTGCATTAATTAATTTCCCTCTCCTATTTCAATTCAAAATTAGAATTCTTTCTTTCAATTCTAATTAAAACTTCCCTAAATAAATTCCCCTTAATTCCTCCTTTCATAATGATCTATAGCTTTGTTGGGCCCCACAACGGGGGGCTAAAATCCCCTTTGGTTTTGCTGAGAGTTCCGCCCAGCCCAAAAGCTAGCTGGCTAGTTGTGTTGGACCAGCCTCTTTGCTCCTCTTCTCCCGTCGTATCAATATGCTTCCCCAATCATGTTGTCAGTTGCTAGAAAAATCAATTAAGTTGCGTAGACTATTGGTACACCCTTCAAACAATATGAGGACAACCTGCTTTGCACCTATTTCTATAACATTGCAGAATGAACAAATCAATAATAAGTAACAATCCTTCTATGAACTATGACTCTCTTAAGCATCCACACAAAACAAACAATATATATCAGTCAAAAGACCAATTATAGCTCCATTTTTTTTTAACTCGTATATTATTATATCCACAATCTAATTGTATATTATTAAATCCAAAAATTACTTGTTTTTCCAATGGGTGTTAGAAGTGCTCCTTATTTTCCCAAGTCATCCTATCAATTAATTCTGATATTGAAATTGGGGGCTGCTACCATTTTGGAAAATAAGATTTGTTGTTTTCTTCCTCCACAAACAAACAAAAACCCACACACATGCATTGTCATATACATAGACATCCAAAAATGCATACATGCATACATACACATACACACAGACATACATATATAGAGTGGTCGGACGGGCAAGAGGGCAAGAGGGTGCACATGCAGGTTTGCATGTGTGTGTTGCATGTGCTCGTGCACATGCACATGTGTTGCAATCCTACTATACCAATACCGATATGGTTCGATTATTTTGTAATCAAAAAACATTCTTCTAGTAATAGTTAATTTGCATTCATCATAATATACATTATATAGTCAACTCCCAATTTTCATAAACTTTTAAGATGATTTAGTAAAGCACCATACGAGTTATTAATTTTATGGTATAGGAGTACTCAAACAAAATCAAATTTAATGTTTTCATATTAAATAAAATCTAGGACAATGATGATGGCATTGATCTCAAAAAAAAATGGCTAGTGCTTTTAGCAAGAGACATTACAAGTTATATACTTTATATCAACTTGGTCTATGATCAAATATTCACAAGAAGTGATCAAACAAATCAAGTTTTACTTACATCATAGATCAACATCAATGAACTTTTATTTGATATTGTGTTCTTAATGATCTTGTTCTCTTTCTGCTTAAATTGAAACACTTGAGAAATAAATCATTTGCATTTAAAGTGTCCATTATACTTCACTTAATAACTACCACACCAATTTTATACTTAAAAAGTAAACAGACCTCTTTTAGATTTTATGTGATTCCAAATAAAATAGGCACAACATAATTCAAATAAATGCGCAGCAAATGTCCCAAAGTGGAATTTGGTTGCACTAAATTTGCAACAATTTTGTGAAAGAAATGGTTTAGAAAACTAATATGAAATTTAAAGTTGATGCAACTGTTTTACATCAACCAATACTCAAATAGATATTTTAACCGCCTTGCTTCTATTTCACATCTATTTTGGAGGAAATCAAACAGCATTTAATAAGAGAAGATACTGCCAAAAACATATAAAAACTAGCTGTAGAGTGCTTAGAATGCTATATTTCAAGGTTAGCATGTGATACAAATTCAAATAACAAATACCTCAATCTTGATCTTCCATTGTACAAATAAAAAATGCAATATAATGTCATTCAGATAACTACTTACTGGTCCGGATACAAGTTCGTTCCAAGCCAGCTTTTCAACCACAAAGGCAGCGAGAGGAAAACAGTGTAGAGTGAGGCTGCAAATTGAGAGAACACAATTAAAAACGGCACCTTGATAAAAATTTTGTAGCGCTTGTTACAGAAAAATAACAGATAAATCTTAAAATGAGCTGTTTATGTGCTGCAAGAAATTTACCAACACATAAGAAGTGGCCAATCTTTCAATGACCTGGAACTAAACCAAAATCCTGCTCTTATCAGTAGACCATACTGCAAATCCACAGCATTGAAAGGTCACGTTAGCCAAAACAATGCATGGTGATGCTACACTCCCCAAATAAATTCAAACTTGAAATGTGTGTTTCTAAAGAAAGATGATAAGACAAAGTGTAGATGATGGAAATATGCAAATTCCAATCAAGAATGAAGAAGATAGCTAACCTTCATCAAGTTCTCAATAATTAGCCTGCTGTTTACCGCAACAAGAACCACTATACAGAGGTTGAATAGACCTGCATGACTCTGGCAAGAAAACATCCAATTAGATTAAAAAGGTTCCACTTCACTCGCACACACACGCTCTGTGCGGATACTGATCCGAAGCACCACCCAGCGCGACCCTTTGTACAATCAAGTAAAATACTAGAGAAAGAAGACAAAATCCTGACAAATATCAATACAATACCAAACTTAAAATTAATCCGTAAAAACATTTAACTCTGGGTGGAAGGTCAGTTGCTGATGCTTTTACTTCATGAAACAGGACCAAAAAACGTAAAAACGAACGAGCAGATTCAATACCAAAGGACACCAAAACAAATCGAACAAGCTCAAGTAACTCGTGCATAATACCCACCTGAGAAAATATGGCATCAGAACTCAGCGGGCTCTCTTTAACTCTCCTGTGCGCCGGAGCCGAAGCCCGAAACACAAACTTCGCCGGCAATTCCCCTTCTACGGTCCCCGTCCCATCTCCACGCTCCCCGCCGCCGCTCATCGCCATCTCCCCCTTCCTCTCCTCTTCTCTGTTCCCAATCATACACTTCGAATCCGCATCGGAACTCGTATCCACGCACGTGGATTCCGTCATAGAGTTCTCAGCGCTTACAAGAGTCATTTCCACAGACGCGTCCGGCGCCACTGCGGCCGCCGCTGCCGCTGCGCTGGAGACCAGTCTCCGGCGAAACCACGACCGCAAATCCGGCGCTAGGGTTTCTCTCTCGCTCGATATTGGCATCGGACGAGGGGTTCGTCAGCGAAGCGGCATAGAATTTATAAGAAAGCCACGACGCCTCACACGAAGAACATAAATAAAACAGGAGCTAGAGACCTGCAAGGAAGGCGGTTATATCTTGGAAGAAAACCCGCGGATTTGTAGAGTTATTACAAGGGAGCCCCGGCGGTTCCAAACGTTGAGAGAAGGCTGCGCGTGTGCCACCGACCGTGCTGAGAAGAATGATGGGGTGACGAAGATGATGATTTTGCTTACTAGATGGCTTTGAAAACAATAATGGTATAGGGAAATTTTATTTTGTATCCCTTATAATTGGAATTTTTTATCTTGATTGAAAAAAAAATTATACAATTTATTTTACTAGAAAAAAAATATATTTAAAACTTTATTTTCAATTAAATTACTCTATATTATATATTTATATTACTTATTAAAATTCTTTGGGATATTGAAGTTTTTGTTCATATATGATTTGAGTCCAGATTTGAACTTTGTTCAAATACATTCTCGGTGTATTTATCGCAAGTTCTGATGCTTTTCTCAAATGCTATAAAGCACCATCATAGACAGATGGTGTTATGATGCCTTCATGCGCAAGTCGCATCGTACAATAGTGGTGATCTATCACAAGCTATTGTTGTAGTTGATGCCTTCGTGAGTGAGCTCGCTCCTAAGAGAACTTCCTTGTTTCTTTATTTTTTAGGGTTTAAAGTATTTGGAGGAGAATGGCAAGAATTCAGATGCTCTAGATATTGTTGCCTTGGAAAGATCGACAAACTAGTTAACATTATCATCTTCAATAGAGATGGTGAGGAAGGGTTGGCGGGCTCATTCACCTCGTATCTTTCATACATTGAGTGAGTCTCTTCACTTACAATGTGTAAAGGAGTGCACATACAAAGTATCATGGGAACAGTGGCGTAGAATGGAGCTCGTGCAGGAAGTCATTAAAAGGCAATAGGTGTGCGACAAAGTTCCAAAGGTTTTGATGAAGGCATCGCAGCATGAGATTATAATGTGACTTAAATTAGTTCACATTGTGATTGATCTAGCTTTAGTTTTGTAGTATTCCTAAGTGCATTTTATCCAATAAAGTCTTTATATATAGAGAGGTTATAATAGTTTTTATTTAGCCAAGAAATAAGAGTAGTTCTTATTTGTTCTCTCTCTCACACATCAAAGAAATTCATGAGGAACTTCATCTTCCTCCCAAGATCCAACAAGTGGTATCAGAGCTAGGTAGATGTAGAGGAAGTTCTTGCATTAAAGAAAGAGGAGAACGGAGGCACGGAACATGCTGGAAGGAGATTGAGTCAAATTGCACGGTGGCCATGGCATGTATACGCGAGTGGTGCGCAAGGAAGGAAGGCGTGTGAGCGCGGAGATCACGCAGATCAGGCGCATGTGTTGGGCTTGCATGGGGAAATGAGAGTTGGTCAGGCAAAGGCCTGTTGGTGCGATTATACAAAGGATTAGCGTGTACTGGGTGGTCACGCATGGAAAGGATCGAGAGTTTCAATAGAGCGATAGTGGTCACGCGAAGCAGGTTGGGGAATCATAAGGGTTAATCGGCATGGGCTGCTTGTACGGGAATAAGGACGACAACATAGATTGTTGACTGGGCTAGTTGTGCAGCTCGGGATTCTAAATGAAATGGGAGGCTGCGCACGAATGTGAAGTTGGTCTCGACCGCTAGTGGGAGCAGTAGGTGCAGTTTGGTTATGCGATCGGAAGCTCGGAGCAGTTGGTGCAACATAGGGAGACGCGCACGAGGCATCTCGGGTGCTATTCTTATAGTTGAATTCGGGCTATGGTTCAAGATCATGTTGATGCAAAGATTCAAAATTGACAAATTTACCAGTGAACATGATTTCGGTTTATGGAGAATCAAAATGAAGGCTCTCCTTGTTCATCATGAAACTTCTGAGGTGATTTTCAAGAAATACCTTATTATCGTAACAAACACGGTAAGGGCTAGACAACCCCAACTGAAGGCTCATAGTGCAATTCTTTTATTGCTCGGTGATGAAGTGTTGAGGGAAGTAGCTGAATAGGGCTTTGTTATAGAAGTCTGGGAGAAATTGGAATCATTGTACTTGAAGAATCATTGGCCAACCGATTGTATCTAAAGAAAGCTCTATACATATTGCAGATAAATGAAAGCAAAGAATTTTTTTGGGACATTTAAGCCAACAAAGGCAGACTCACACACACATCGCATACGCAAGACTTGAACCCATGACCTTTTAGTTGGTAGCATAAGCTCTCAACCAAAAAATAAAAGCAAAGACTTGAAAAAGCACATAGATGAATTTAACTAAATTATTCTTGATTTTAAGAATGTAGATGTCAAGAATGAGGAGCTAGGAAGATCAAGGAATTATTCTCATAAGTTCTTTGCCAAAATCATATAAGAATATAGTGAATATATTACTATATAGTAAGCATACATTAACCATTATCGAGGTAGAGTTGGTTTTTTTTTTTTAAGCCAAGCAATAAGATTAGTTTTGATTTCTTCTTTCCTCTCTCTCTCTCTCTCTCTCTCTCTCTCTCTCTCTCTCTCTCTCTCTCTCTCTCTCTCTCTCTCTCTCTCTCTCTCTCTCTCTCTCTCATCAAAGAAGTTCAAGAGGAACTTCATCTTCCTCCCAAGATCCAAGAGTTCATATCACATGCAACACTATTTTTGTGGTTTTCAAACAATATACCATTAATATATATATAAACATATCATTATATATATATATATATATATATATATATATATATATATATATATATATATATATATATATATATATATATATATATATATATATATATATATATATATATATATATATATTATTGGATTTTTTTTTTAGACATTTAGGTCAATTAAGTCAAATTCATACACACATCGCATACATAAGATTTAAATTTAAGACCTTTTAGTTACTAGCCAAAACTCTCAATCAAGAGATTAAAATAATCTACCTTGAATTCATTTATTGAACCGCCGCTAATTTTTCCCTTTATTTCAATTTAATGGAAGCCACATCACCTGAAGATAGTAGAGAACAATGCTGCCATATTGCCACCACTAAAACGTAAGTGCTAGACAATGCATGACAAAGCTACACCATGGAAATGCTTAAATGCGAGCCATGATGTCACTATCCATAGGAGCATTGGTATTCAATAAATAGATCCCATCCCCACCACTTTCACAAATATGTATAATATCCATAAAATAAATTTATTCTACTATAAAATTATGCTAAAAATATTTTATATTAAAAAAATAATGATTTATCTTACACTCTAAGGTAAAATTTTGAATCATAAAGCTCTTACCTAATTTTTTTCCATATATATACATATATATATATTTAATCATAATTTAGTGATTGTATATGATATTAAATCATTATTGCGCTTTTATGATGATATCTTGAGTTTTCTTTTTTATTCAAAAAAAAAAAAAATCCTCGTTTTAATTGATAAGGTATTAGTTATGGGACAAGTTTCTTAGTGATTTCTAACGCAGTTAACAAGCTACTTTAAAAAGTATTAAGAAAGCAGTCCAAAACAAAGCTTTAGGCTTCGTTTGGGACAGCTTTTTTATTGCTTTCTAAAACGGAGTTTTAATACAAAAAAAAATAAAAAAATTTGTGCTAAAACTTCATTTTAGAAAGCAATAAAAAAGCCGTCCCAAACGAACCCTTAATGTGCGGAAACTTTAAGAAAATTATTATTTGATTTTTGAAAAAAGAACCTATTTATAATACCTACATCAACTTTTAAAAATTTTACTTTTGCCCACAAAAACTTCACTATCAAATTTATAAAAACCTACCGCTGCCCCCACATAAATAGTAATATTCACGACAAAGTGAAATAATAATAAATCCAACACAAATAACAAATATTAAATATTAATTAAAACAAACCTACAAATATAGTGAACAAAAAAATTAACCAACCAAATTCAAATAAATGGCTTCATAACAAAGAATAACATTATATTTCTGAAATTTATTCACATAAAAAACATTTGATCATATTTTTATAACTAATTCAAACATATTTAGATGAGTGACATTTACTTTGATATTAGTAAAGAAATTTATTGGTCAATCCAATTAAGGCTTCGTTTGGGACAGCTTTCGTACTGCTTCCTAAAACTGCTTTCTAGTATAAAATTTTCTAATTAAAGAATTTTTTGTACTAGAAAGATGTTTTAGAAAGCAACAAAAAAGCTGCCCCAAATGAAGCTATGAAGCCTAAGACTTCGTTTGGGAAAACTTTCTTATTGCTTTCTAAAGCTATTTTTTAGTACAAAATTTTTTTGAACTAGAAATTTTTGTACTAAAAACTATCTTAGAAAGTTGTCTCAAACGAAGTCTAAATATTTATATGAAATAATTTAAAAATATATATATTTTTATTAGGAAATTTTTTTTAACCAAAGTAATGAGGGAATCAAGTCTTTTTAGTTATTATTTTTAATATTTTAAAAAATATAGCTTAAAAATTTTCCACCAGGGTGATTCATACAGGTGGTGCGTCCACATTATAGTCCAAAAGGCTACTTTTATGCATTCTTCCAACTTTAGAAAAGTCTTGAGAAATTTGGCTCATTTGGTTAAAGACAATTTACCTAACACATTAGTAAAGGTGATTAAGCAAAGTGAATGAGTGTAAAATTAGATAAAGATAGAAATATTCAAATGCATGAACTATTAAAAAATTGTTCACTAACATCATTAGTTACATATATGTTGAATTCAAAATCATCTTTGGCTATGCCTTGATTTACGATCAAAATTAGTTAACATGTCGTCATGAAGAGAAAGAGAGAAGTGTAATGAATGAGAAGAAATCTATCTATGCTCAATATCATAAACTTTGATGGCTGAAGGTCCTAAAAATGTCCATTAACCCTTTATTAGGATTAGGACAGTTACGGAAATTTTAAGCATAAGTGCATAAGAATAATAAAATGATATAGTATTTGACTATTATAGATATGTGTGGACTTGATAGAGTGAATACATGTGTCCTGCCATAAATTACTTGGCTTGGATCCTATTGAGTACCTACGGTGAATGCCTTCATTGAGCATCTCTTAGATCGATGCACCAACTAAGCGAGCATTGTTGCCCCAGCTGAGTTTAGTTAGGTGAGCATCTTCTGCATATGGGGTGAACAGCCCTATGATGGAGGTAAGCTCCTTTAAGATAATCACCTTAAAAAAGCTAGTTCATGTAGGGTGATTGCGTGTGATTTCCTTGATCATGTGAGTACCTCCTTGGATCTTCCCTCTCAAACCCGATTGGGGTGTGTGCTTCCTTAGTCGAGATTTTTTGGATTGACCCTTACTAGGGCAAGTATCTTCCCTTATTGAATCTTATTTAGGCAAGCTCCCCTATGAGTTGGGCATGCCTTAGATGACTACATCTTTAGATCAATCCCTATTATAAGTTGCTTATACCTACATATTAGGGTGTAAATTAAATTAGTTCCCTGGTATTCTTGCTCTTTTAAATGATGGCTTGCAAAAAGGATAATAGATATTATATATATATATATATATGGGATGTAAATAAAAATTAACTGCCTTATTTTTGTTCCTTTCTTAATGAGATCAATCAATTCATAACTGTAGCAATCAATATGACTATTAATATATATACATAAACAGTAAAACACATGTAGTGACAATGAAGCCTATGAACTAGTAAGGTATGGAGGCTAGTAAAATAGAATAGTGTAGTACATATATATGTTGAAGAAATAAACAAACATTTTTAAATCTTATGTTGTAGAAATACAATCCAAATGTTAAAGAAATCATATAAATTAGTAAACTGGAAGTACTCATGAAAACTTCCAAAATGCATATCAATATATACATTATAGTACTATACAATATTCATATATGAGTGTACATATGATGTTCAATTTTATCAGTATCATTGTCAATCAATAGCTTATATCACTACAGGAAAAATGCCTATTACCGGCGGTTCTAACCGACGATTTATGGACCGCCGGTAACACCGGCGGTTTCGCCGGCGGTTCTAACCGACGATTTATGGACCGCCGGTAACACCGGCGGTTTCGCCGGCGGTTTGACCGCCGGCTTTTAACGGCGGCCTAACCGATGGGTTTGGTACGTTAAGCTGCCGGTACTAGCGACGGTCCATAAACCACTGGTAAACCGCTGAACATCAATATAAACCGGCGGTTTAACGACGGCCTGGACCACCGTTGATAAGTTATTTTCTGTCGGCGGTCTGGACCGCCGGAAAACCACCGGTAAATGCCCTAATACTAGCAGACCTGCACCGCGCATTTCATTTCTATTTTTTCCTTCTCTCTGTCGTTTCGGTCGCTCTGCCGTCGCATCCACTCGCGATCGACTTCGGTTTATCGCCGCCGACGAAGCATCTCCGACCGCCGACCCCAATCCGACCGCCGACGCCGTATCTCCGACCTCCGACCGCCGTCGATCTCACTCCATATCTCACGCCGCCGACAACCCTAGATTTCATATTTTAAGGTAATTTTTTATCATTTTTCTTTGATTATTTGTTCTCACTAGACATTTATAAGTGTTAGAGAAATTTTGGATGATTTAGGTAGTAATGCAAGAGGTAATATTGTAATCATTTGGGTAGATCTAAATTTTTTTTATTAAGTGTTATTTTAGCTTAGGATAGATCTAATTTGTTGATTGTGACTTTGGGTTAGAGCAAGATAGGAAGAGAGAGATTGAGGGAGAGAAAAGAGAGGGAGAGGGAGGGATAAAAGAGAGAGAGAGAGAGAGAGAGAGAGAATAAGAGAGATAGATAGATAGAGAGATATATGAGAGAGAAAGAGAGAGTGTGTGAGACCTCGTTCCTTTGCTGTAGCTGATGGGAAAAGTGATTTTTCCCCAGGATCGGCCAGGACGATGTTGAGATCGTCCAGGCCGATCAGTGCATTGAAAACAGCTGATTTCTGAAATGATTTCTGGACAGGATCGTCCGGGACGATATTGAGATCGTCCAGGCCGATCTGTACTGTTCAAAATATCGTCCTGAGAATAGTTCTGGGAACTGTCCAGGCCGATGATTTTGGTATGATCGTCCCAGGACGATGTGGCTATCGGCCGGGCCGATCAGTTCACAGATATAAGAAAATCAGCTCGTTTTGAGGAGAGAGAAATCATTTTTTATAAAACAAAAATATCTGAAGAGAGAGAAAGAGCGGAAAAGCAAAGGAAGAAGTCCGATTTCGGGGCCCGCGGAGTGATTTTCGTCGTTCATTGTTGTTGGATATTTTGTTTGTCTCGCTGTAAGGACTCCGAACCGTACTTCTGTTTTCGAAGATTTTGAGGTTTTGTAAAATGGTGCTCAGATTTGTGTTTTTGTAAGTGCTTTTTCGTACCCGGTTTGGTACTGGCGAAGATTTCACCGCATAACTTTTGGTATGTTGTAGATGTGATTATTCTGCACGTTTTGATTATTTTCTGGCAGATTTCGTCCGGTCCGTTTTGGTTCTACGGAGTTTTATTTTGACTGCAATTTATTATGATGTCCAAATTGGTTTGAGCAGTAGAAGAATAGTCTTATAATGTTGCTGTGCACGTTCTGTATTAATTTGGTGAATTGTAATTTTTGGAGATTTCTGTGTAAATTCTGTAGACTGCCGTTACTCTGCCCGATTTTCGTATGATTTCTGATTTTCCCGGAATTGATAGATTGAATTGTTATGTGCATGACTATTGATATGATTGTTCTAGATTTCTTTAATACTGCTTATTGCATCGATTATTGCATTGAATTGATTGTTACTGAAAGACAAGTGGGAACCTGGTTGAACGTTGGTTGGAGATAGAAGTTGACCTGTACAGGATGGTGGGCCGACGGGCTTTCCTTTAAATCATAGACCATCGATATAACGATTGGGAGTTATAAGGAGTTTTATATGCCGACAGGCGGCCGACGGTAAAAAGAGTGACGACTCTTCTTGATCGAAACCAACGTGCGGATATCTACAACAGCGATATGGATTCTACAACAGCACTATAGATTTCTACAACAGCACTATTGATAATAGCTAGTGTTTGTGCTTGTCGAGTAAGACCATTGTATGGATTTACATGTGTACGATAGTGCATTGTATGGATTTCCTGATATGCATCGATTTATTGATTTCTGATTGATTTATTGATATTGATAGATTTATTGAATTGATTTATTATTGAACGGATTTATTGATTTATCGTATTGATTTCCGATTGATATTATCGACTTGATTGATTCATAGATATTGACACTGATATTAATATAGATTGTATCGGTTGATAGATACCGACATCGACATTGATATAGATATGATATTGACATATGGATACTATTGATACGACAGATCCTGACATGCTATTGATACATTGATATATTGATTCGTCGTACCGATTATCGATTGATTGATTGAATGGATTGTTGCCGTATGGACTTAATTTATCATAAAATAGATTTCTTTATGAAGCTGATTGTATTGATTTGATTTTAATTGATCTTTGTATTGATTTGATTTCAATTGATCTTTCGCCGTATTTACTTGATCGTTTATTGGGATTTTGAGCCGATTGATACTATTGACTGGTAGAATTGATTGATACGATTTCACTGTTGTAGCATCGTTCGTGGTCGTCAATGGATGGTTCTTTTTATGGATATGGATACATACACTACCGTATTGATAAGAAGTAAGTGAGATTGAACGATAGATTGATTTGCAAGTATATGTTCCGATACGATTCCACTCTATTGATTTGACTGATGTGATATGATAAGTAAGACGACTAATCAATTGTATTGATGTAATTGATGTTATCGATTGCTATGATAGAGATTGTAGAGAATGGATTGACGCATTGATTTTTGAGCTTTATGGATTTCCTACTGGTTATTGATTTTATTGATTTCTGTTTCGTATTGATTTATGTATTGCATTGACTCATTGATCATGTACGACTGATTGATTTGACTTGAGTTGATTAACCTGCATATAGTTTTCAGTGTCGTGCTTTGATTTCAGTTGTAGGCTTTGGTGACCTGCTGGGCTTTGTAAGCTCATTATATGTGGTTAATGATTTCAGGTGCAGGGCCTCCAGCTTGAAGATCTTTCTGCCGAGTTCTGTAGCTTTTTCTTTTGTAGTCTGTACGGCTAGTGTAGTTTTCTCTTTTGGCTGTACTCCGACTGTTGTACTATTTGTAAATTATAGTATCCGCTGCTGTTTCTTTTATGTAATGTAATTATCTCTGGCTCTAGATATATATATGTATGGATTGATATGAACAACAGATGAGGAAACCGATAGAAAGAAAAGAAAAAAAAAAGAGGCAATAGAACAATCAGATGAATCCTTTCGCTACACGGATCTTGGGAACGTCATAGAGAGAGAGAGAGAGAGAGAGAGAGAGAGAGAGAGAGAGAGAGAGAGAGAGAGAGAGAGAGAGAGAGAGAAAAGAGAGGGAGGGAGAGAGAGAGAGAAGAGAGAGAGAGAGAGAGAGAGAGAGAGAGAGAGAGAGAGAGAGAGAACAAGAGCTAGCATTGAGATGAGGGAGAGGGAGAGAGAGAACGAGAGAGATAGATAGATAGCAAGTGTTAGAGAGAGCGAGAGATCGAGAGGGAGAGAGAGAAAAGAGAGGGAGAGGGAGAGAGAAAAGAGAGGGAGTGTCACGACCCGACCCAAGACGAGACGGATCCCGTCCGCACCGGGCCGCGACGGAGAAGCTAACCAGGATCTAGCTTTGGAATTTGGTTCGGAACTGAATCTTCCAAATATTCTAAACAACACAATACAAACACAGAGCTACTATGAATCATCAAATGCAGCGGAACAAAACATCTATCTGATTTCATTTCCTCAAAATAATCATTTACAAATACAGTACATGGCTTTAGACAGAAAGAAAGACAGAACAGAAAAGTCATGACTGTCCAAAATCAAAAGTACAAAAGTATACCTATACTGATTAGACTCTGAAACTAATCCTGGACTTCCTTGCCTTTCCCAGAACCTGAAAATCACCAGAAAGAAATGGTGAACTCAACAGCTCAGTAAAGCAACAAACCTCCAATCAAAATCCTCAGAATCGCAAAACCAAAACATCAGACAAATCCGTACAGAAATCAGAACGGAATCGGACAGATATCAAATCAAACAGAACTGTACGGAAACAGAAGTCGTATCAAATCAGAAACAGAACAGATCAGACATATCATATCAACAGAATCAGAATCGTACAGATCATATCAGAACAGAACAAATCATATCAGAATCATATCAGATTAGATATCAGATAATTAATTAATAGCTAAATTCCCTGACACTGACTGAATCTCATAGGATCCAGGCCCCTTATGCCTCCCTTTGTGCTCACGGCACCAGAACAGATCAGATGTGCTTATAGCACCAGAATACATATATAGTGCATATAGCACCTAAACAGATTTTCCTCGGATCCGGAACAGAACAGATATCAGATTTCATATTGAGCTCATTTCAGATTTCCCAGACACTAACTGAATCTCATAGGATCCAGGCCCATTATAACTCCCTTTTCATAGCATATACAGATAGCATATCAATTCAGAGAAAATCCGGACAAATCAGAAATTACCCAAAAATCGGGCAGCACAACGGCAGTATACAGAATTTACACAATTTTCCTGAAAATCAAAATTCACCAAATTCGCACAGAATACAGATATCAATATTTCAGAACCTTTATTCTACTGCATAGATAATTTCCAATTTCACAAAAAAATCCAGTCGACTAAAAACACAGTTGAATCAAAAATACCCGGACAAAAATCTTCAAAATATAGTCAAAACGTGCACACCCGGCACGGCAACGATATACAAAAAGTTACGCGGTAAAAACTGAACCGATCAAAAGATACGGACGAAAATCGCTAACGGAAACAAAATCCGGACAGAAAATACCGCCAAACACGACGGTTCTGAAAATTGAGAAAGTCGGAATGTGCCTTACCTCGTGCACAGCAAATTCCTCAACAGTCTCTTCGAACGAAAACGGCTCCGCGTCTTCCCGAAATCAACTTTTCCAATTTTCCTTTTTCTCTCTCCTCAGAACAGAAAATCAGATATTTATTTTTTTTATTTTCTCTCTCTTCAAAATGACTGAATTTCCTTAAGTAATACTCAGATCGGCCCGGCCGATCGCAACATCGTCCCGGGACGATCCGACCAAAAGGATCGTCCTGGAATCCTCCCAGGGCTGTTGTCTGGCCGATATTTTCTACAGTACCAATCGGCCTGGCCGATGTCTCCAATCGGCCTGGACGATGCCTACAGAAAATCACCTGGAGCAAAACTGGGCAAATTCTGGAGCTAATCTTCAACTGATCGTCCCAGGACGATCCCAGATCGTCCTGGACGATACTGGAGCAGTTTTTGATATTACAATCTCCCCAACTCAGAAAAATGTCGTCCTCGACATTATCCAGTCCAAACTCAGTCAAAACAAGTATGGGTACGACTGTCTCATGTCAGACTCCTTCTCCCACGTCGCTTCCCGTGTAGTCCGGTGCTTCCACTGGACTTTAACCATCGGAATCTGTTTATTTCTTAACTTCCGGACGTCGTACGCCAAAATCAACTCTGGCTCTTCCTTGTACGCCAGATTCTCCTGAATCAACCTCATCAACAGATACCTTCTTCCCAGAGTCGGATACCCACTTCCTCAGAGTGGATACGTGAAACACATTATGCACGTCAGGCATAGAATCAGAAAGCAATAACTTGTAAGCAGCTTTTTCAATCCTTTCCAAAATTTCAAAAGGTCCAACATACCTTGGACTAAGCTTGCTCACCTGACCAAATCTGCTCACACCCTTCATCGGACTGACTTTGACATACACAAAGTCACCAACCTGAAACTCTACAAACCTGTGCTTCTGATTGTAATACTTCTGCTGTCGATCTTGAGCAGCTTTCAATCTCTCTCTTATTAAACTGATCTTCTGAGCAGTTTCATCAGCAAAAGTGGCTCCCAAAGCCTGTCTATCTCCGACCTCCGTCAGAGTCAAAGGAGTACGGCACTTCCTGCCATACAGAGCCTCGTACGGTGCCATACCGATACTGGATTGAAAACTGTTATTATAGGCAAACTCAATCAGCGGAATATGATCTTCCCAGCTTCCGCTAAAGTCTAGAACACAAAGTCTCAACAGGTCTTCCAGCACCTGAATAGTCCTCTCAGACTGTCCATCGGTCTGAGGATGAAAGGCTGTACTGAAATGCAGTTTCGTACCCAAGCCTTGCTGAATGTCTTTCCAAAGTCTGGAAGTAAAGCGTCCATCTCGATCAGATACAATCACGCGAGGCACACCGTGTAATCTGACTATGTCCTTCACATATATCTGTGCCAAGCGATCAACTGAATCCGTCTGTCTGATCGGAATAAAATGGGCGGATTTCGTCAATCGATCCACAACCACCCAAATAGCGTCATGTCTTTGTCTAGATCGCGGAAAACCCATCGCGAAGCCCATCGTTACCTCCTCCCATTTCCACTCAGGGATAGGCAACGACTGCAACAATCCACCTGGTCGCTGATGCTCTGCCTTCACCAACTGACAGGCTTTGCATCTCGACACAAACTCTGCCACATCTTTCTTCATTCCAGGCCACCAGAACAAAAGCTTCATATCAGCGTACATCTTACCACTGCCTGGATGTACAGTGTAGCCTGAATGATGAGATTCGTACAGAATCTCCTGCATCAAATCTCCAAACACAGGTACCCACAACCTGTTCTTACAGAAAATAGCACCAGAATCAGAAATTTGAAGTTCAGGAGTCTTACCAGATCTAATCTGAGCAATCAACTTCGAATAATCAGAATCTGACTTCTGGGCTTCTTGAATCCTTGTCTCCAAAGTAGACTGAATGCTCATCTGAGCCAACTCCAAACCACTGGAGGAAATCACCTCCAACTGTAATCGCTCCAAATCACGAATCAGAAAGTCATCACAAGTAAGCTGAATACCTGATAATCCAGAAGACTTCCTGCTCAAAGCATCTGCTACCACATTCGCCTTCCCAGGCTGATACTGAATAGTCAAATCATAGTCCTTGATCAACTCGAGCCACCTTCTCTGCCTCAAATTCAGATCCTTCTGAGTAAAAATGTACTTCAGGCTCTTATGATCAGTGAAGATCTCACATCTGACTCCATACAGGTAATGACGCCAAATCTTCAAAGCAAACACCACAGCAGCTAACTCCAAATCATGCTTCGGGTAATTCTTCTCATGTGGTTTTAACTGTCTCGAAGCATAAGCAATTACCTTACCATGCTGCATCAGGACACATCCTAGTCCAGTGAAGCATCACTGAACACCTGAAAACCTTCCGTACCTGATGGAAGTGCTAGTACTGGAGCTGAAGTCAGACAATTCTTCAATCTCTGAAAACTAGCTTCACACTCCGGTGTCCAAACAAAAGGTACTGACTTCTGAGTCAGTCTCGTCAGAGGCGTCGAA
Source organism: Dendrobium huoshanense (assembly GCA_016618105.1). Lineage (NCBI taxonomy): Eukaryota > Viridiplantae > Streptophyta > Magnoliopsida > Asparagales > Orchidaceae > Dendrobium > Dendrobium huoshanense. The sequence continues at coordinate 5,893,011 of CM028351.1, read as the reverse complement.
ATCTGTGAAAATCTTTTCACAAACTTCCTGTAATACCCGGCCATGCCCAAGAAACTACGTACCTCAAATACCGTAGTCGGCCTTGGCCAATCAGCAACTGCCTGAATCTTCTGGGGATCTACAGAAATGCCTTCTCCGCTAATCACATACCCCAGAAAAGAAATGCTCTTCAGTCAGAATTCACACTTGGAGAACTTGGCATACAGCTGATGCCTCCTCAAAGTCTCCAACACAATCCTCAAATGTCTGGCATGATCATCCCCAGATGCAGAATATACCAGAATATCATCAATGAAGACGATCACAAACTGATCCAAATACTCCCTGAATACTCGGTTCATCAGATCCATGAAAATAGCAGGCGCGTTGGTTACCCCAAAAGGCATAACCAAGAACTCGTAGTGCCCGTACTGAGTACTGAAAGCTGTCTTCACAACATCAACTTCTTTTACCTTCACCTGATAGTATCCGGATCTCAAATCAATCTTCAAAAATACTGAAGATCCGGAAAGCTGATCAAACAAGTCATCAATCCGAGGTAAAGGATACTTGTTCTTGATCGTGACCTTGTTCAAATTTCTGTAATCAATACACATACGGAGTGTACCGTCCTTCTTCTTCACAAACAAAACAGGTGCTTCCCAGGGCGAAATACTAGGGCGCACAAAACCTCTGTCAACCAACTCCTGAAGCTGAACTTTCAACTCAGAAAGTTCTTTCGGTGCCATCCTGTACGGAGCTTTCGATATCGGAGCGGTACCCGGAAAAACATCGATAGAGAACTCCACATCTCTATCCGGAGGTAAACCAACCAACTCCTCAGGAAAAACATCCACAAACTCCCGTACCACAGGGATCTCAGAAATAGAACCAACCTCTAGGTTCCGATCCCGCACCGAAGCCAAAAATACCGGACATCCCTTCTTCCACATCCTGCTCACTTCCAATACAGAAACCAGACTGGAGAGAACACCTCGTAATCCCTGAAATATAACTCTCTCTCCAGCCATAAGTAAACTCACTTGCTTCTTCAGACAGTCTATCTGGGCTTCATACTGACTCAGCCAATCCATGCCCAGAATCACATCATACGAAGAAATCGGCAACCGAATCAAACTTGATTTCCACTTCTTGCCAAAAATCTCAATCTCACACAAACAAAACTGTCGAGCAATCAAAGGATTCCCAGCCGGTAAAATCACAGACAAAGAAACCGGTAAAACCATCGAATCCAAATGTAAAATCTCAAAACAGTGCTCGGACAGAAAAGAATGACTCGCTCCAGAGTCAAACAAAATACGACAGGGCTGATCAGAAATGTAAATCGTACCTGTCACAACATCGGGAGCATCTCGAGCCTCCTGCTGACTCAAGCTGTAAACTCGGGGCTGAACTGGAACAGGGGCTGAAGCAACAGAACTACTCTGCTCCCTCTGAACAGTAGGTGGTCTCCGTGGTGCAGAACTAGAACCACCACCTCTACCAGTAAATCCCTCAGGGCGCGGAGGAACAGTCCTCGGTCTTCCTGCTGCTGAACCATTAGGTCTGACGAAGCCCTCAGATCGCTGATCAAATCCCATCTGTGGACACTCTGCAATCCGATGTCCTGACTGACCACATCGGAAGCACAGACCAGCCATCTTGTAGCACTGGCCAAAGTGTCGTCGTCCACAGTTCTGGCACACAGGTGCCGAACTGACTGATCCAGAACTCGTCGTACTGGTAGCAGTACCAGACGACCCTCCGCTCCTTCTGGAATCTCCAGATCCTGAGCCAGAAACAAATCTCCTCTTTCCAGAGGAACCACTGCCAGATGTCTCGCCTCCAAACCTCTTCCTACTCGTAGTCCACCGCTGCTGAGTAGCCATCAGGTCGTTCTCTATCAAACGAGCTCGCTCCACAAGCTCAGAGAAGTCGGTGATCCGGAACGGTATCAGGGGCTGCCTCAAAGTATCTCGTAATCCCCTCAGAAATCTGTAACACCTCTCAGCAGAAGTGCTAACCAGCTGCGGAGCGTACCTGGCTAATGCAGTAAACTCAGCCTCGTACTGCATCACCGTCTTGCTCCCCTAAACAAGCCTCAGAAAGTTCTCCTGCATCTGCTGTCGTGCAGAAGGGGGAACAAACCAATCTCGGAATACCTCAGTGAACTCTTCCCAGGTAATCAAAGAGTTCAGTCTGCCCTGAAATCTGGCTGCCTGCTGGCCTTCCCACCAGTGCTCAGCCTCACCGTTTAACAAAAAAACAGCCAACGGTACCTTCCTGTCTGACGGACACTGCATCCCGTCAAAAGTCTTCTCCAATCTCCTCAGCCACTCCTCGGCTACTCTGGGCTCAACAGCGCCCTCAAACCTCGGAGGTTTCAACCTCAAAAATAACTGCAAATGTCTATCCAAGTCATCAGACCGAACAGTAGAAGCTCTACTCTGAGTCTCGCTCATCATCTGAGCAACGAGTGAAGCAAACTGAGAAAGCGTATCAGCACCGACCACTGGGGCTGTACTCCCCACTGGTGCTGCCTGATCGGCACTCTGCCCATCTGTCATGTCTGGGTCTGGCTGATCCATACAGAAAAATTCAGAAAATCCGAAAAACTATCACAAAAACAACACAATAAAAAGCCAAACAAATCAAAACTACCCCCCAGACAGACTTACTGATCACTTCCTATAGCTCTGTTTCACAAAATTCTCAAATTCCAAAACCATTGCTCTGATACCAAAAAAGCTTGTCACGACCCGACCCGAGACAAGACGGATCCCGTCCGCACCGGGCCGCGACGGAGAAGCTAACCAGGATCTAGCTTTGGAATTTGGTTCAGAACTGAATCTTCCAAATATTCTAAACAACACAATACAAACACAGAGCTACTATGAATCATCAAATGCAGCGGAACAAAACATCTATCTGATTTCATTTCCTCAAAATAATCATTTACAAATACAGTACATGGCTTTAGACAGAAAGAAAGACAGAACAGAAAAGCCATGACTGTCCAAAATCAAAAGTACAAAAGTATACCTATACTGATCAGACTCTGAAACTAATCCTGGACTTCCTTGCCTTTCCCAGAACCTGAAAACCACCAGAAAGCAAGGGTGAGCTCAACAGCTCAGTAAAGCAACAAACCTCCAATCAAAATCCTCAGAATCGCAAAACCAAAACATCAGACAAATCCGTACAGAAATCAGAACGAAATCGGACAGATATCAAATCAAACAGAACTGTACGGAAACAGAAGTCGTATCAAATAAGAAACAGAACAGATCAGACATATCAGATCAACAGAATCAGAATCGTACAGATCATATCAGAACAGAACAAATCATATCAGAATCATATCAGATTAGATATCAGATAATTAATTAATAGCTAAATTCCCTGACACTGACTGAATCTCATAGGATCCAGTCCCCTTATGCCTCCCTTTGTGCTCACGGCACCAGAACAGATCAGATGTGCTTATAGCACCAGAATACATATATAGTGCATATAGCACCTAAACAGATTTTCCTCGGATCCGGAACAGAACAGATATCAGATTTCATATTGAGCTCATTTCAGATTTCCCAGACACTAACTGAATCTCATAGGATCCAGGCCCCTTATAACTCCCTTTTCATAGCATATACAGATAGCATATCAATTCAGAGAAAATCCGGACAAATTAGAAATTACCCAAAAATCGGGCAGCACAACGGCAGTATACAGAATTTACACAATTTTCCTGAAAATCAAAATTCATCAAATTCGCACAGAATACAGATATCAACATTTCAGAACCTTTATTCTACTGCACAGATAATTTCCAATTTCACAGAAAAATCCAGTCGACTAAAAACACAGTCGAATCAAAAATACCCAGACAAAAATCTTCAAAATATAGTCAAAACGTGCACACCCGGCACGGCAACGATATACAAAAAGTTACGCGGTAAAAACTGAACCGATCAAAAGATACGGACGAAAATCGCTAACGGAAACAAAATCCGGACAGAAAATACCGCCAAACACGACGGTTCTGAAAATTGAGAAAGTCGGAATGTGCCTTACCTCGTGCACAGCAAATTCCTCAACAGTCTCTTCGAACGAAAACGGCTCCGCGTCTTCCCGAAATCAACTTTTCCAATTTTCCTTTTTCTCTCTCCTCAGAACAGAAAATCAGATATTTATTTTTTTTATTTTCTCTCTCTTCAAAATGACTGAATTTCCTTAAGTAATACTCAGATCGGCCCGGCCGATCGCAACATCGTCCTGGGACGATCCGACCAAAAGGATCGTCCTGGAATCCTCCCAGGGCAGTTGTCTGGCCGATATTTTCTACAGTACCAATCGGCCTGGCCGATGTCTCCAATCGGCCTGGACGATGCCTACAGAAAATCACCTGGAGCAAAACTGGGCAAATTCTGGAGCTAATCTTCAACTGGTCGTCCCAGGACGATCCCAGATCGTCCTGGACGATACTGGAGCAGTTTTTGATATTACAGGGAGAGTGAAAAGAGAGTGAAAGGGAGAGAGAGAGAGAAAACAAGAGAGAGTGTGAAAAGTAAATCCACTCATCCACCTAAACATCCTCATCTCTGCAACACTTAACTTAGTATTATGCTTGTCATTTAATGGCCAACATTCGGCACCATAAAGCATTGCATGTCTCACCATCTTATAGAATTTTCCTTAAGTTTGAGGGAGACTTTTCTATCGCACAACAAGCCCGATGCATTCCTCCATTTCAACCATCCAACTTGAATTATGCTGATAATATCCTCATATATTTCACCATCACTCTGAACAATAGATCCAGGCTTTTGCTATTGAGGGCAGTTCATCAACCTCTGTATTTCATGATCCAAGTGGAGCTGAAGAATCTGTAAGCGAGAGGGTTGCAGCACTGACTAGAGAGATTGAAGAGATGAGAAGAGTTCAATCTAGAGAGATTGAAGAAATGAGAAAAGTTCAAAATGAAATGCAAGCAGAGTTGCAATCATACAGAGATGAAAATCAGAGGAAGATGGAGCAAGAGGAGCAGCCATCTGCAGACAGTGAGGATATAGCTGAGGATTAGATATTTTTATGTTTGATGATTGTGTTTAGAACTTGTGATTGTAACCTTATAATGAACTTATTTGGAACTTCTTAATGTTTGATTGTAAACTTGTTTATTTGATTTGTGGTTATGTTTATAGTTCTGATGAATATAGCAGCGTGTTGCCCAAAATATCTTATTATGTATTGCTCTTTCTGCAGGTTTAGACTTTAGGGTGAACATCCCTCAAATAGAGTGAATGTTGTCAATTTTTTTTGCAGGTGCTACAGGTTTCCAGCGGCCAACCGGCGGTTTGGCCGTCGGAAACGACGATACCGGACGGCCAAAGCTAAGCCGCTGGTAATGTCATTACACTGCCAGTATTATACCGGCAGTTACCGACGGCCACCGGCGGTGTTACGGTGGACGTCCGACGGTGTGCACCGTTGGTAATACTATTTGCTGTAACCGCCGGTAATGGAACCAGTGGTCTACCGGCGCTTGCCGGAAGTTTAGCGAGCACACGACGCCCGCTTTAACCACCAGCATACTGTCGGTAATGTGACCGCCGGTTAGCCATCGGTAAACTAACCGGCGGCTTAACGGCCGGAACACTGTCGGTTGCAAATCCGGTCGTCACCGGCGGTATAGGCCGCCGGAAAACCGCCGCCTAAATAAACCGCCAGTAAAAGGCCGCCGGTAAGTGTTTCCTACGCGATTTTTACCGGCGGTTTGAATGTCGCTGCAAAGCCGCTGGTAATAAAACAAAATCGTCAGTGTAGCCATACGAACCGCCGGAGAAAACCGCCGGTTTTTGACATTTTTCCTGTAGTGTATTACATGCTCAGTAATAGGAATCACATGCTCAATAATAATAATTCAGTAAATTATTATAATAATAGGGGATTGATAGTAACAATGCAATAAATCAGTAATAGTAAATCAATAGTAGTGCAATAATACAATAAATCATATCTAAGTAATCATACTAAATAAGTAAGGAATTCTAGCTTATATGATATTTTTTTTAGAAATAAGTAAATTAGCAATCGTTGGCTTTGTAAATAAAGTCGTCACTCTTATTCGTTTGCACAATAATTAACTCTTTATAGCTCTCAATCAATGAATCAAATGAATAAATAGATGATAACATCAAACTACAATATTTAAATGAAATCCTATCAGCCAATCATCATATACATATATAAATCAGTCTCCAAACAATGTCAGTAATTAATCACCCTTTACTTATCTTCACACATATTATTACTAATAAAATATTATAAAAGTAATAGCAACAAGCTATTATCCAATAACATGCTCATATTCATTTACAATGCTTGATTTAATAATATAATCAAATTAAAATGCCAAAATTACTATTTTGTGTAATTCATATAAAATGCAATAACTATAATTTTAATCAATGAAATTATGAAATTGACCAGTTAAAATACCCAGAATATTAGTATTGTGATATAAATAAAGTTACATGTTGGAGGTTCATTAAATCTAGAGAAAATATAATAAAATCAATTTGAAAAATCAAATGGTCTAAAGTAAAATCTTTGAAAATAAAAATAGGATGGAAGTCACCTACAGTGATCTGGTCAATTTTCATAAAAGTGGTGAAATGAATCGGAGGCCAAAAACCCTATTTTAATTTCCTCCCTCCTCTTTCCCCTCTCTTCTTCTTTCTTTCCTTCATGGGCAAGATGAGCGAGTCAGAAAGGGTCGTCTGAGTGGATATATATATATATATATATATATATATATATATATATATATTAGTGCTCAGGCATGCGGAGTCCAAGTGATCCGGCATCGTTGCACCACATGCAATTCTAGAGTTGTTGTAAATAGAGAGTTATGGGGCCAAGGAGGCGCTCTCTGACACTTCTTAGCACAGCTGCACTCGAAAGCGCAACATCGTAGCTCTATAACAAGCTAATTTATGGAAACTTTATAAATTCATTTTATTCAAATAGAGTTGTTACATACCCTAACCCAAGTAATCCAATTTTAAGAGTACTTCAAAATATTTAACTTGAAATATTATTATGCATATATTTTACCAACATGTGGGCTTGACAAGTGATCAGAATCCATGTTCGAATAGGTTGGTGATAATAAGTTGTCACTAGAGATAAGAAGAGTTCTTTTTATGTTTTTTAGTTGCTTATATTAAAGCGATCAATTTGGTCGCTCTTCAATGAACATAAAATTTGCCTAATAAGGCAAGTTTTGGGGTCAACTATTAAGCAAGCTTGAGGTCTTAGCCCTTAACAAATAGACATTCTATCTATACATTAAGTCATAAGACCTTTATGCTAGACTCATAGAATTGCCCCTTAACTTTTTGGATAGTGAACTATTAGTTCTTTATCATTTTCTCAATATGACAGGTGCTACTCTAACAAAGTGAGTGGAGGATTCAATAACTCAGCAGGCAACAATTCTCTAAGAAGCTTCTCCAAGGAAGAGAACTAGTGTATCCTCTAAGGTTAAGTCAATAGAATAATGTGCCGAGTAGTCCTTCTCCCAAGAGCTCTTGTGCTCTTCTCTGTTGTTTCCTTCTACTATTCATAACCTTATCCTCCACTAAGTAGTATATGTGTTGATTTTTTCAATTCTATCTCTACTAGAGGCCGTATTGGAGTAAATGCAGGCTTGAGAGGAAGAGCTCACCCATATTAAGGATGATTCTAAGGAAGGGAAGAAAATGATCATCGCTTTTGAAGTGGCGAGATTTTCTACAACTATGGGTTTGGATGTTTACTCACTGATTTGGGAAGTATAACTTGATTTGAAGGTTAAGGAAATGGCATTTCACAAGCTATTGGAGACATCACAATTATGACAGTTTTTATTTAGTGATAAATTCATCATGCAACATTTAGTTGGGAATGGGATAATCTCCCTATAGGTTATCATGAATCTTGTATCCAATTTTTTTCTTGAGGGCAAGTTATATGAAATCCTAATTGTAATAAAGTTATGTAAGGAAATAGCTTTAATAAGATATATATAGATTTATATATTCGCTTTCATTATGAACCATTTATTTAGTTAATGTGTTAAGTTTGCCTTTAGCGGTTCCTCTTTTTTGGTTTAGCTTTCGACTGCGAGTAGAATTTCCCATAATAATGAGAGAGAGAGAGAGAGAAGTGTAAGAATTGGTTCATATATGATAGATGAAATCTTGGCATCAAATTTGAAGGTTCGTTTCTATAATTACCCCATCAATCTTAGGTTGGGGAACTATTCATCATTTAAATTATATTTTTCTCTCTCTTTCCTTGCTCTATACTAGTATGAGTGTTCCTTTTTAATATGGCAGTGCTACAAAGTTCCATAATTCTTTTATTTAGGCAAGTACTACTAAGATTCTCTAGCTGATTGATATAATCTTCCAAGGTTATTATTTAAAGGACAAAAAATTCAACATGTGTGTTCCCAACGAATATGAGCATTTGAACATATATAATGTTAGATGATACTTGGGCAATGTCACTACTTTACTTGAAGTTCGTTGAGATTTTGAATTTCTATGGAGTCATTCCCACTCCTATCATGCTAAGCTAAGAGGTTATTGTCATCACTTTCAATGCACACCTCCAGCAATAGAATATTCCATGGAGTCTTGCCTAATTATACCACATTCTTTTATGTGAAGGCCTTCAAAAACCTTTACATCTAATTCTCTACCATTAATATAAGGATGATTCGCTTGACCAACAATGTGAAAGATTGGAAACCCAATGTCATTTTCATGAAGTTGGAAATTGGATGGATAGTACTAACAACTAACTAGGCATGACAAGAAGAAGATTTTGGATCAGAAAGTCAAGCATAAATCATGGTTTTGATATTAAGATTCAAAGTTGATGTATGCGACATGCATATGCCTTATAGATAATGGTTCACGTTAAAGTTGTTGTCAACAACAAGTGATGAACTTAGCTGGTATCACTGTATCAAGACGACAAGTGTCACAAACTTGTAAATCGGAGGGTCGTAGCTAAGCAATGGTAGTCGAAGAAAATTATTCATGCAAAAGTGGTTGGAAGACCATTGTCGGGTGATTGAGGTTGTAGGATTATAGTTAGGTGATGATAGTTAGAAGAATACTATTTAGTTGTTGAAGATAAAAGAACATAATTGTGAGAATAATATTTGTCGGAAAGATCGTAGTCATATTATAGTAGTTAGAAGGACAATTGTTGGGCAATGGAGGTTGATTGTAGTAGTGCACGTGCAAGTGGTCGGAAGGATCATTGTTAGATGATAATGGTCTAACAATTATATTCAACTGATGATGATTGAAGGATCATAGTTGGACAATGGAGGTTAAAGGACTATAGTTCGATGACGATTGTCAAAGGATAGTAGTCAGGAGATGGGGGTTAGAGAATCATATTTAGTCGATGGCTGTTGAATGATTATATTTAGATGATAAAATTTAGAAGATCGTAGTCAGGTGATATTGGTTAGAGAGAACATAGTCTTGTGACGAAGGTCGAAGGATCGTAGTTGAACAATAATTGCCAAAATATTATAGTTTGACAATGGTGATCAGATAAATATAGTTGGGCAATGCCAATCAAAGGATCGTAGCTGGGTGATAATTTTTGGAAGATCGGAGTCGAGCGAAGGAAATCGGAGGACCGCAATTAGCTATGGTCGGAGGATTATTTTTTGTTAACATTAGTTGGAGGATCATAGTATAGTGACGATGGTCATAGGATTATAATCGGGCACTGGTGAGCAAAGGATCATAGTTGGACGATGGAGATATAGCAGTTGTCCGACAGCATTGCCCAACAATGGTGGTCTAGCATTAGTCTAACCTCAATGGTTAGGCATTCATTTGATGATGATTTGATAATGACACTTGGGCAATGACCTAATAATGGTAGTAGAATGATGGTACTAAGGTGAAGCTTCAAGATTTTTCAAGCCTCAATGCTCTCTTAAAACTTAAGCCAAAGTCTAAGTCCATTTTAATATAGAAAGTGAGAGCTTATTTATAAATTTTTTAGAGTCATGTCATATAAATATTATCAAAATCCAAAACATTATCAAACGGCCCGTATTTATTCCCTCAAACATAATACATTCATTGAACATTTAAGTGGCTTCATAATATCGAAATAAAGAGATATTTGCCTCATTCTATTTGTCTCGTTGAGACGCTCGATTTAACTATAAGCATATGAAATTTGAAAATCATTTGGTCTGCCAATTAATGTCTAAAAATTTTCTATTGCACTTCAAGTGTTTTATCTATGTTCATTCGGATTCGAATTGGACCACTTTGGTCATCGTTAGCTAGGTTAATCTCACTAAGACGTACATCTCTACTATAAATTTGTCGAAATTGGAGTTCAAATAATTTACGCATCAAGATTCATACACAATCAAGCCGGTTTTTTTATAACATATTGAAAGTTTGTTAACTTGAAATTAGCTACTTAGTTGATGCTAATGCTTGATTAACTTTATCAAAGCAATGCGTGCCTAACCATATTGGTGGAAGCCAGTGGCTAAGGTTGGCGCTCCTCACCCCAAGATTTAGAGTAAATCACTTGTTAAAAACTTTGCCACCCTAATTGAAATAATTACGTCTAATCCTAATTAGATCGTATTAATTATATAAGCCTGCACAGGCTCCGTTGGGTCTCCCTCCCACGCATGTTATCCTGCACCTGCATGCTCCCGTTCTTTCCTCCCCACGCAACAGCTGCGCAAGGGCAAAGGAGCTTCTCGTACACGCCACTGTTCCACATGAGAAGCAAGCACCTGCGGTGGCCGCCACATTGACCACTCTCTCCACACCGAACTTTTATTTGGTCCGGTGCAAGGATCTAGAGGAAGGTTCGGTTTTGCCTTAAAAAGTGCAAATACCGAGTTTTTTGAAAAAATACCGAGTTTTTCAAAAAACTCGGTATTTGCACTTTTTGACCTATTTTTGCCTAAAACCGAACCTTCCTCTACATCCAGTGAAAGGATCTAATAATTGCTCCTCCACACCATCTGCTCGTCAGCGTTTGTGTACTTCTTTTTTTTTTTTTTTTTTTTTTTTTGTTTTTTTGTTTTTGGGACATTTAGGTCATTTAAGGCAAACTCACACACACAACGCATACACATGGATTCGAACCTTGGACCTCTTAGATGGAAGCCTAAGCTCTCAACCAATAGGCCAAGGGGAGTTGTGTCGTTTGTGTACTTCGATCCCACATAATAATTTTCTAGTAGGAGAATTTTCTCTATCTATGATCAACATTAATAGGTTGTCGGGTCAGATTTAGTTCATTAAATTTGTCAATAGGTAAAGTTCGAGTCAGCATTTTGAACCACTTATTAAATTGGTTGGGTTCGGATTGATTGAATTCATGTCAGATTAATTTCAAGATGACTCGAACTCAATCCGTTGACCCGTTTTGACATCCCTGATCAATAAATTATATTATTCAATGAATAAAGAAAAAAAATTAAAGCTTTTATAATGGGGCAATACATTGATCTAATTTAAGAAAATGCTTAATATTCAAAAATTTTGAAGACTTCTAATTTTTATGTAGATTTGACTTTACTGAATAAGAATATGACTTTATATAAACAAATGTGGCTTGCTTAGAATGGAGACATAAATAGACACCTTAGGCAGAGTTAGTTGTGATGCAAAGCATTTGGATATGAATCAAACACATTAGTGTTGAGTGCATGAAGGCTAAGAATTCTCTAGTCAACCGATTCCATATGTATGTATAGTCGGTATCATAAATAATTCTTTAGATTGGCCTAAAAAAATAAGAAGAATTAGGGTCTGCTGGGACAACTTCCTGATTTTTTTTTTCAGTCTGCAATTAAAATTTCGTTTGGGTACTACTTTTTTCCTGTTTTAAAAAAATTTAGGGTAAAATTTTACTTTCTGCAATCATAATAGTGAAGTTGTTTTCTTTACAATAAATTCACAACTTATTTTATAAAATGATGCATTCGTCCCAAGAAAACCCTTAAAGATTGTTTATGGCAGCTTTTTTATTGTTTTGCTTTGGAGATCGTAATCAACTTCCATTTGGCAACTACTTTCTCGTTATTTTTTCACTATTTTTCAGAAAATTTTGTGGAGAGACTATTTTTCGCAATCATAGCTATTAACGTTTAAGAGCTGTACGAAAACTGGCGTCCAATTTCTTAAAAGTAGAATGTATTACTAATACACATTAGGGGTGTTAATATTTGACACGACCCGAAAACCTGATTCGAACCCGACCCAAAAATATCGAGATCGGGTCAACCCGAAACGGGTCGGGTTTGGGTTCAACATTTCGACTCATTTAAAAACTCGGGTCGGGTTCGGGTTAACCCTTTGACCCGATTTTGACCCGAAAACCCGATGTTGACCAGGCAACCCGAGATTGACCCGAAAAAGAGGAGATAGACCCATTTTTGACCCGAAAACTAGCAATTTTTTTGTTGGAAACGAGTCATTCGGGTCGTGTCGGGTTGACCCGGACCCGAAGCAGGTCGAGTTTGGGTCAGTAAAACTGATCCGTTTTCAAAAACGGGTCGGATTCGGGTTGTCCCGAATAGTGTCGGGTCAGTTTCGGATTCGACCCGTACCCGACCCGTGACCCGAAATTGACACCACTCCGTAACAACTTTACAGTCACCTTTATAAACAACTGCAATCGCTCTAAATAAACACTTAGTTTTTCTAGATTGATGTGATGACTAATTATCCCTTAATATTGTGAATGCAACCTAAATGTCAAATGGTCAGCTCCTTGAGATGAAGGCTTGGGAGTTGGGACACATGCATTATAAGATAATATATGGAATCTTTGATGAATAGGAATAATAAAAGTAATCCAATTCTTTATTTTGTGATATAGATAATGCAAGTTAATGATAAGATGATTGATGTAATTTTAATCAAATGCTTCAAATGATTAATGTGCTTACACAATAGCTTCTTTTTTGTTTATAAAAAGAATTGTGAGATTATTATGGTGAAAGTAATTGAAAATGGACTTCTTATTCCGTCTTGTACATATTAGATTTTATTTTAAATATATTTTTTACTATTTTTTAAAATAATATTTTAACATTAATTTTGTTTGAACTATAAATTTTTATACTAAAAAGCTATTTTAAAAAACAGTAATAAGATATCCTAAATGAAAACCTAATAGATTTGATTGTAAAAAGTAGCTTCTCACCACAAATTTTTTTAAAAAATAATAGTTAAATATAAATAAATTGAGATTAAAATGCAAAACAATTAAAAAGCTGCCCAACATAAATCCTTAGACTATATAATTCGAATATATATATATATATATATAGAGAGAGAGAGAGAGAGAGAGAGAGGGGAATAAAAAAAAAGAAGAGAGAGAAGCGATGAGCATGAATCTAATACTTTATTCCATCAAAGTTAGCGTAAATATTATATTCCAATCTTTTATATACACTAAGATGCTTTTTAGTTGGACGTATCATGCATGCATGAGTGTATAAGTTAAATTTTATTAAACATTTTTTTAAGAGGCTGTTTGGCTGAAAGTAAACTATAAAGTAAAGAAAATGTAGGGATTTTAAAAAGAATGGTTTTGGTTGGATGAAAAACAAATTCTAAGTTAAAGTAAAATAATTGCAGTGTATTTCATTGTAGTTCATTTTGAGGTAAATAATTTTCGCCCAATTTTGATCGAGAACCGTTTACACCTCTTCAGAGCTTACTTGATCACCACTGATGACCACTGTCTCCACCGCCACCCCACTGTCGGCCACCGCCGCCACAGTCTACCGCCTACTGCCAGCCTTCAGCCACCTCCGACACATTGCACTTATTTATAGTCCTTTTCGACTAAGGGTGTAAGCACGTCAAGCAGACTTATAAGCCACCTCAAGCTCGACTTATTAAATGGCTCATGAGCCTAGTTCAATGAGCTAATAAGCTAATCTCGAGCCAGCCTTGACTTGAATCATTAGGTGGCGAGCTGATTCATTTAAAAATATTATTATAAAATAAACTTAATATACATTAGAATTCGGGATTCCAATATAAAGTGATTAGAAAGTATCATACTTTCTTATATCTTCTTTATTTATCTTCTAATTTCTCTTTTTATATAATTTTGCTATAATAATTGCTCGAATCATAATCATTTGCACTCTTTGTTAAAATTGTTCAAAGTGAAATGTATGAATTAATAATTATGCTTCATTTGGGACGGTTTTTTTACAGCTTCTTAAAGTTGTTTTTAAGTTAAAAATAAAATATTTGTATTAAAAAAAACAATAATAAAGTCATCCCAAATGAAACATATTTTCCGAAGACTTGTGAAGATTATTTGATAAAAATAAAGCCATATATAAAGGGTGATACATTTTGCCGTAACATGCAGATCATCATAAAAAAATGGGAAGAAATCGCCAACTACCTATTGTGAATTTTAAGAAAGTTCTTTTTGAAGTTTTTTAAAATATTAAATGAAAAGAAATAAATTTAATTTAAATAATATTTTAATTTAAGCCACTATGAGTAGATTATTAGGCTACTGAGACTAAAATATAAAAGAGAGAGATTCTCTATATATAATTATGGTAGTGAATAAAAAAGACTGGTTATTCTTTCTAAGCCATTCAATCCATTTTGAACGGTTGTGATTCAATTAACTTAAATTAGAGTGATTTTAAAAAAAAAAAAGTTGTATTTTAGTGGACCAAAATGGATTGGATGGATGGGAAGAGAATTGCACAAAAACATTTATCATGATTAATTTGGCTATATGGGTAAGATTGAAGTTTTACTAATATCAACAAAACAAGCATAGGAGAAAAATAGAAGATGGAGAAAAGTTGGATTCAAATTTGTCTGTGGCAAACACTTCGTCTGGCTAACAAGCTTGATCGGGTAGAGCAAGAGAATAGGAGGAAGAATAAGTGAGTATACAAAGCTATTGGGAAGCCAACTAATTTCTGTGAAAAGTAAAAATGATATGAAGTTTTAAATATACATCTTAACAATGTTGTATTTAAATGATTAAGATGTCTACAAGAAATGATAGACCTAAAAAAATAGAGAAATAAAGTTGATACATGCACATGGACTATACTGAAAGGTACACACATGATCATATATATCTCTGAAGTGGCTCAAGGTGTCTTTGATGAGTATCGAGTGTAGGTGGAGAGTCCTCATAGGCAAGTCCTCAAAGGTGAGTGACCTAAATGATCTGTAATGATGAATATCTTAGGCAAGCCACAACGACGAGTGCCTTGGGCAACTGATGATGAGTCCTTCATGTCAAGCGAAGCATCTTCTAAGCTGGTGTGGCTATGAGTTGGGGATGAATGTAATTGATGAAGTTATGGCCAGACTTCATGAGTGTAAGATTCTTGTAACTTGAATAGAGATATCCATGAAAGACGAATGGGCCCTAGCCGATGAGAAATACTGCAATAATGAAGTCCTCGTAAAGTGAGTGCTTATTTGAGAGAAGGTTTGCTGAGGCAAGTTCTATAGTCAAAATTGATCTAAATATATGCATCCTTGGTTGAGCTCCATGGGGGAAAGCTCCTATAATGCATGCATCATTGAAGGAGTACTTGATTATCCCTGGACTTTCTTTTGGAGAATGATCTTCTAGTTGAGGCTCATTTTGGGTGAGTATGCTCTAGATCAAGCTCTTCGAGGGTGAAAATGTTTGTTGCCTACATGTTACATATACTAACATGCATGAATATATGTTTAGTTCTCCAATTCAATTACTCTTTTGAGAGTGACTTGTAAAAAAGATATTGGAGTTAAGAAGGAAAATATTTAATATATCGACTAAACAGCAAAGAGAAAGTAAATCAACATTATTGCCTTGCTTTTACTATTGTAATCAAAAGAACGCTTTTGCCTGAGATTATCATAGTAATGTTGATTTGACCTTTATATTGACTTCTGCTATAAATAGAGGTGAGGGGCACTGATAAGGCCATAGTTCCTTGTTTTCTTTACTTTAACTTATTTTCTCTTTCTCTCACAAGAGATAGTCTTATCCCATGAAATATGCTGATTTGAATGTCATAAACTCCAGAAGTCACTCTTTAATTATAAAGCAGCAGAGATAAACAGACGTAATCTAGCTATTTTACAAGAGGAAGAAGAAGAAGACGATGGTGATGCTGCTGAATAACATGAGCGCGATTTCTTCCTTAGATTTTAAGTAGGGGCCTCTTGCTGAGACGCAACTTAATGAGTTTTTGCAATAAAGGGAGCCCCCCAAGTCCTCACGTCATAATTACTATATATGACATTGTGAGCACTGCAAATAATCAATTCAACCGCTCTGATTCTTTCTCTAGTAGAGTATTTAAGTAGCCACAAACCCTCGCTGAATGAGATTGGCATTAGCAAGCTGCTCCCCCACAACTCTTGCTACTTTGCTTTATAAGTTTTGCTTCTTTTTTTCTTCTTCTATCTTAAAGCCATTGCTTCTCACTTGTATTTAAACCTTAAGACAAAAGGCATAGATTACATATTGAGAACTTACTCCTACAACATAGTATTCACCTATCAAAACAATCTCACTTATTCATTTTTCACATACTAACCCTATCACACACTTATATTTCTCACACGTATAATATTTAAATTTTGAATGAGTTTAATTCTCAATAACTTAAACTCTGTATAAAAATGTTATATGAAAGTATTTATCTTGATTCTTTCATGATTTATTATCATTCTTAATACTTAATACTTTAGGTATGCATATAACTTACCATCCAAAGTATTTTCTAGATGAAATACATGGAGTAATATTTCACTCTTAAAAAAACCAACACTAAATCAATACATATGAAATGATAAACACTCCATATATTAAAAAAAAAATGTTTTTCTTCTAGCATATTGATGATGTTAAACTCTTAGGTTGTTAAAGCATTGCTTTGGATGCTAAGATAGAGAATGCCAATCATTTAGAATTTAACACTCAAGCAAAGAGAATTAATATAACACTTAATTCCTTAGTCCACCTACAACACAACAACATCTTAGAGGCTAAGAAAGAAACTCACAATGCCTCAAATTAAGGATGATTTGGTTGCTTAGAGTTGGACAATATATTTTTAAAAATAAGAAATTTATTATATGGAAATTAATACTTATTTTGAACTTTATAACTTCGAATTCTTTCAACTATGATGTGTAAAGTTCATATTGAAAATGATTGAAAATCGTTTTATTATTTTCTAAAATATATTTTGTATAATGATTTTTATACATACAATTGATAATGATTAAAGTCTAAAAAAATTACATGTAATCATTTAAAAACTTTAAAATGAAATAAGAGATATTAATTAAATAAAAATATGCACCCGTAGAAAATTATGTTAATTAAAAGCAAAAAAGACCAAGTAGATTAAGGCTTCGTTTGGGATGACTTTTTTACTGCTTCTTGAAGCAGCTTTCTAGTACAAAAATTTTAATTTTTATACTAAAAAACAGCTTCAAGAAGCAGTAAAAAAGTCGTCCCAAACGAAACCTAAGATTTCATTTGAAACGACTTTCTTACTACTTCTTAAATCAAATTTTTAATTTTTATACATAAAAACTATTTTATGAAGCAATAAGATTTCATTTGGGACAACTTGCTTGCTGATTCTTATAACAATTTTTTAATACTAGAAATTTTTGTAATAAAAAACTATTTAAAAAGCACTAAAAAAACTGTCCCAAACAAATCCTAAAATTCTCTTTGAACAACTCTTATTATTTAATGTTTTTATTTTTCTGTTTAAGGACTATTCTGATGCTCTTTTTAATAAATTTATATACTAAAAATTTAATTTTTACAAAACATTTCAAGAGAATTATTTCCCAAATAATTTTATAATTACATTTATAAAAAAATACAAACCATCTCAGACTGGAAGAGTTCTATGTACAGTTTATGGACTCACTCAAATGAATTTGATACCAAAACTTCAAAAACGTGGCCACCATTTTCCAGCTAATTTTTTACTCAAAAATAAATAAATAAATAGTTTTAAAATGGAGAAAATATTCAAGTAATTTAGATCTGATTGTAACTTTTAATCAAGTGGTGGTCCGGCGGAGCTCAGGGCCTCAGGTGGTGGTCCGGTGGAAGTAAGGGCCTCAAGTGGTGGTTCGGCAGAGATCGAGGCTTCAGGCAGTGGCTCGGTGGAGCTCAGGGCCTCATGTGGTGATACGGCGGAGCTCAAGGCCTCAGGCGGTGGTCCGGCGGAGCTCAAGTCTTCAGGCGATGGTCCAACAGAGCTCAAAGCCTCAGGAAGTGGTCCGGCGGAGTTCAAGGCCTCATGTGATGGTCCGGCGAAACTCCAACGATGGTCGAGGAGGCAAGGATGCAAGAACGATCTCCGATATCTCTCTTGAATCTATTTATAGATTTCCTATAGTGGCATGGCCCGTAAATAAGAGGAGGATCAAGAGCAAATGGAAGTGTTTGGATGGACGGCCGATGTTGAATCTCTTGATCGTGGACCGTTTGTTAGACATTTGAAAGTCTTAACGATGTTGGAATTCTGCGATCTTGGGCTCGTTGGATTCGTCTTGTCGAGCCGCTTGATTCGACTATAAACATGTCACATTTGGAAATCATTTGGTAATCCAAATTGTGATTTGAACCTTCCAACAGTGCTTTGGATCCTCGATTCGGTCCCATTTGGGCTCGGATTGAGTCAAAATTGTTGTCGTTGGGTTTGTATTTCCGAGACGTTCAGTTCGACTGTAAGTTTGCTGAAATTGTAGTTCGGATGGTCCCAATTTTAATTTCGAAAGTTTCCAACTTGATTTTGCATCGAGATTCATGCACGATCAAGATTTTGCATCGAGATTCATGCACAATCAAGATAACGTTTTGATGGCGCATCACTTATAT
The DNA here is from genome assembly GCA_016618105.1 of Dendrobium huoshanense. NCBI lineage: Eukaryota > Viridiplantae > Streptophyta > Magnoliopsida > Asparagales > Orchidaceae > Dendrobium > Dendrobium huoshanense. The sequence goes on along the minus strand of CM028351.1, from coordinate 5,874,057 downwards.
TCAAGTCATTACGTTATGTATGCAGGAGCTATCACTTGTGCCCAAACAAAAGATGGTTTGAACAAGTATTTTCCCATTTCAATTGGATTACATCAAGGATCAACCTTAAACCCGTATCTTTTTTGTTTTAGTCATGTATGTTCTTATTAGACATTTACAAGAGGATGTACCATGTTGTATTCTTTTGCTGATGATATTCTTCTTGTTGATAAGACTATAGAGGGAGCTAAAGATAAACATGAATTATGAATGCCAACTTAGAGTCTAGAAGTTTTCGTTGGACTAGATCTAAAAACCCAATACATGAAGTGTAATTTTGAGAGTAATAGATTTAGTGAAGGATTATGGCTTTGAGCAATCAAGTCATTAATAAGAGTACATATTTTAGATATTTTGAGCATATTGTTCAAAGCAATGGTAAAATAGATTGAGATATTACTAATATAATTCAAGTTGGACGCTTGAAGTGACGGAATGCATCAGGCTTATTGTTTGGTAGAAAAGCACCCCTAAAAATTTATTCTATAAGATGTTGGTAAGACTTGCAATGTTTTATGGCACAGAATGTTGATCATTATAAACTAGCGACCTTCTGATGACTTAATTAGAAGAGCAGATGTATTAAATTTAACTTATATTAAGAAAAATAGAGGTAGACCTAAAAATCCTAAATTAGAAAATTATTAAAAAAAATATATCTTTTTATTAAATTTAAATAATAATTTGACTCTTAATAAGAAACAATGAAAAAAAATTGTATAGCTCCACCCCATATAGTGGGATAAAAGCTTTAAAAAAAAAAATTTTTTTGGCCTGTTTTTTATAGTATTATGTCAAAAAGCATGATAAATATCAGACTCTTCATCAATAAGTTGATTAGAATCTATTTCAAGCAACTTTTTGACTTCTTTGCTTTTCAGATATCAGTCATAATTTCATTTGAATATTACTTTTAAGTTATTTTCTCAATCCTTCTTAAAAATTTATGTAATGAAAATTTACTTCCTACAATCATAGTAGCTAAGTAGCTTTTTCCACAATAATAACACAATCAATTTTATAAAACACTACTATCGTCACAAATAGACCCTTAAAACACTACTGTCGTCACTAATACAACGATTTTAACAAATTCATAATAGTTTAATTTGCATAAAAATATTTTAAGTAATCAACCACATAATATTGGAAGCTTCGCTAACCATTGGATCGACAATCCGACGATCATGATTTAGTTTTAATAACAAAGCATGTATCCAACTATACCATGAATCAATTTCCTAAACAAAGCTCAAAATAATTCTTACCACCCATATCATGATAGAGACCAGCATAAATTTATAACAATTTGAAATTTGATATTATTATTCTTTTAATGATTTGTCTAAGTGGAGCTTTATATTTTATATGATTAATGCTTTGATTTGATTGTTAAGACTTTATATTTCCAGTTGTAAGCAAACCCTTCATTTCCAAACAAATCTTCATGTCTAGACAAGCTTTGACTTAAATTGTGTTATATGTGTACCAAATTCATGAATATCAATCCTTCCAAACCATCTCTAGCAATCATCAGGTTATGCAAAAAGACCATTAGGCCCAAATTTTAAGCTAAAATCATATCAAATAGATGAATCTCGAGTCTCGTAGACCTTCCATATCAAATACAAGATGTAAACCCTAACTTTGATCAAATCTCTGGATCTAATTTGAAATAAATAAACGAGATGTAAAGACTAAGGGTGTCAATATTTGACCCGATCCGAAAATCAAACTGGAACCGGTTTATGTTAGGGTTAGGGATTTTGACCCGTTTGCACAATCGAGTCGGGTTCAGGTTGATCTGGAAATCCGAAATCAACCCATTTTGACCCGTTTTTAATTAATTTAGGAGGGTTCTAAAAGGCTGTTATGAAATAAGTTAATGCTATTTCCAAAAAAATAATAAACAATATTGTCAAAATTAAATTAAGCTTGGTTTATATTAAATTGATTGAAGTAAATCTTACCTTAATTTGATTTAGGTTTAAATAAATCAAATTAAATAAAAAAATTTAGTAAAACATACCCACAACTGGTCGGGTTCGGGTTGACCCGGACCCGAAGTGGGTCGGGTTCGAGTCCGAAAAATCAACCCGTTTGCAAAAACGGGCCGGGGCGAACAGTGACGAGTTAGTTCCTGGTTTGACCCGAACCAGACCCATGACCCAATTTTGACAGCCCTATGTAAGACCTAACTTCCAAATCTTGAGATCAAGTTGGAACCAAATATATGAACCTCTCCTACTTCAAATTAATACAACAACAATAACATCAAACATTTATCCCACTATGTTCGGTCAGATCTTCAAACAAAAACCAAAAACCAATAAATCCTACGCAAAATCTTCCAAATCATCAAGCCTTAACTAGGGTTTAGCACAAACCCTAACTTTTCCCAAAAAAAAAAAAAAGAGACCCTCACTCTCATCAACTGATGAACTTTCTTTGAGTCAACTATGTTCTAATTTAGATGGCAGGTTAACTCATGGCATTTTATCTGAGGTACCGCATGGGTACAAACATAGATGTCTACATAATAATGGACCTTCAAAGAGAAGAGTCAAATGATTGATATATATCATATGCTCGAGCAATTTTCTATAACACTAAAACCATTTCCGCACACATACTTCTAGAGTACTTCCTCACAAAGTTCCACCATATGGTATAATCTATGATGTTTCGGGTCGCCACATCCATTCTTCTTATTTAATCACCACAAGAATCTCAAACACATTCCTCATGTTAATTTACTAAATTAACTATATACAAAACCTTGGAAAGGGACTTTTGAATAGATCTATGATGAAGATGGTGGTTCCCGATCAATAATCATCGATGCTAAGAGAGGATAAAAAGAGTGTAAGAAGCTTAAACGGGGCTTCAAAAAGACTCGTCAGCAACGGGGACAGAAGCAAAGGGTACGATCACACTATCCCGCAGGACAAAACGGTTGCAGGCCTTTGCACTCTTCGCAAGCGGGCCAATGGGAGGGTAAGCTGGAGATCCAAAGAAGGCTCATTAACAGCACCAGATAGATGAGTTGACTTCTCAAGTAAGAAAAGAATCGATTGAAGATGACAGTCTAGCAAAAATGCTCCCAGAATACACAACTTAGTAGAGGGCTACCAACCTACAAATATTTTGAACCATAAATAAATAATTTAGTTTGACCATCTTCAAACAAATCACGTAGAACTTATGTTACATGCAAAAAAATTACATAAGTAGTCCCTAAATGCACAATATCTGAACTCATAATATAGAAAAGCATGTCAGTCGTTGACAATAACATAATAAAAACCAATGAATGCTAAGAACGGTTCAAAATTTTCAATGTACAGTAAATAGTTGTATGGCCAACTGTTCAAAATATATAAAAAATTGCCCATATATTTTTCCTACTAAATGGGAATGATAGCTTATATTTATACTTCAAGAGAGGATTACACGCACCATTCTGCTCAACATAGGATACAGAGTTACAAAAAACAGATACAAAAAACATTTAAAAAACTCTATCAATATGTAAACAAATATAAAAAAAGACACAAGAAACTAAAAGCTATGTATAAGCTGTCAAACACCCACCTAGAAATATCCGAAGAACTATCCAAACAGGTAATGTAACAGCTTTAATTTGAGAAAAACAATCAGGAAAGGACTAACCTTAGGCGTTCAAACTACAAGTCCAGTTGTCTCCTTTCTCTCTGTATTGACCTAAATATCCTTGCTGCAGACTCCGTTGCAGACCTTGCATTGTGTGGAATAACCTTAATCACATGAGTTTGATTTTCCTTACCACTTGACTGAGAAGGCTGGCATGATCCCTCCATGGCTGGAGGGATAGGCATAACAGGTAACAAATCCCTCCCTTCTCCTTGCGCCTTATCGCACGGGCTACTTGCTGTACTCGCCTGAAGCTCATTATCCTTAGATGATGATTTATTCTTTGGAGGATAACCCGACAATGCTTCGCTTTTGGTAATTGATATGTTGCATGAACTCTGTGAGCACTGCATGGATCGTCCGTCGGATCTTACATTGGTTAAAGGACTTACTTGCTCTACAGCTGAGGCAGAAATAGCTGGATTCACCATTGGCAAGCCGTAAGGTGCAGGGAAGTAGTTTGGACCAATTGCTGGAGAAACAGGAAGAACACGGCTTTGTTGCTGGTGAGATGATGGAAAACCATAAGCTGAATTCATGAAGTCGCCCGCAACAGATGGCAGATTTAAAGGGCCACAGCCCCCATAGAGAGGTGCCATAAATCCAGGAGGTGGGGGACAAGGACCAGCATAAGGCTTATAAATAAGTCCTTCAGAAGGAGACATAACTGGTATCAACCACTGATTTGGCGATGGCTGGAAACACCAAGGATTTGGCCGGTTCTCGGGAGCCGTAGGGATTTGGTGAGTGTTGGCAGTAAGAGGAACATTTTTGGGAAGTTGACAAAGTTCTTTGTTAGGATCTTTTTCTTGAGGTTGAGGAGAGGGAGCAGCTGTTTTTTCTACCAGAGGATCTGCATTTTGGCTAGACTTTTGGACATCTTGTTGATATTTTAAGCTGGATGCAATTGGAAGGCTCTTTGTAGTTACTTTTGGTTGGATTGTTATGATATCAGATTCATCCATCAGTAGATGAGGTGACGCAGCCAAAAGCTTCTGTACCTGTTTAAAAAACAATTATTCTTAGATAATTTACAACATCCATTATGAAGATCAACAAAACAAGGAACTTGGTTGCATAATTGGGTTGGAAGCAAACTAACTTTTATCAATCTATGCAGCTCAAACACTTGAATCGCAAAAACCCTCTGTTGGCTGCAAAGGAATTAAATAGTAGTAGTTAATTGTATGAAACAGAAAGGAATAAATGGAAATTCAAAAATATGACAAGCTCATATTCTTATGAGAGAGGGCAGTACATCAAAATCAAAGTATTGCAATAAGTATGTGATGCTTAGCACAACAGGAAATGGCATGGCCAAGAAATAAGCTTTCTGATTTGATATTTAAGCCAACTGGAAAAAATAAAAAAAGAAATTGATCGTTGATTTCCATATTATACCAATAATGGCAATCAAATCAAACGGAATAAAATCCTCTTTGGCGTCCCATATATTTCTGAAAACTGCCCACGTCCACTCTTCCGTTTAGGAAAACCAAAATTCAAAGAACACACAATGTTTGCTGAAAAAATAAGAAGCTATAGTTGAGCAAACTCAAACTTAACATCTGCAAGCAAAAATTAAATTCAAGCATGAACGGGTGGGCAAGCAGCTCAGTCACGTTCCCTGTTCATATGTAACACTAGTACCCAGCCCTGTCTCTTCCACTCCTTCATCTAGGCCACCTGCCTTAAGAAATGATTAATCCTACTCGCAATACGGTTTTTCCCAAGCATCACAAGTTCACAACAAATAGAAAACCACCTAGGCACCTATTGACAGACAAGGAGTCGTCCAATCAGCCTACTTTGATTATTACCATACTAGTCAACGACAAATGGCACAGCACGACGCAAAGTTTCCCGTGGAGCCATGGAGCATAGAGCACGGCGTGACGCGTGCCATTTTGAATACGGAGGAAAATAAAAAGAATTATAAAAATATTTATATTGATCCTATTTTAGAGCATTAATCAAGTTGGGTAAGACTTGATTGAATATGTTTGTGATCTAAAGTTCAAACCATTAAAGTTAGCTTTAAGTTCATCCAAAATTTTTACTAAAATAAAGTTTAATAAAACCAAACTAAACTATTATAATCATATAAAATAATTTTAAAATTAATTATTGCATTATTTTAGAAATTAAATATAAAAATATTAAAAACTATTTCTAATTATATTAAAAAATTCCTAAAATTCAAATTGCACGGACCGTGCTATTGCGCACATCGTGGCACAAATGGCGCGCGCCAACTTGAATATGTGTGCCACACCATGCAATTGGCATCGTAGGTGCACCGCGCCGCACCTTGCGCCATGGCGTGCGCCATTTTGCGCCATTGACACACAACACTTCAACTGAAACAACACCCTTTCCATCTCATCATTATTATTAGTGTAATCCATTTATTTTGAGTTTGTTTTATGAATATAAATTCTCCCTAAAACTGACTCAACCCTAAACAACTATCTTTTATATATGAAAACATTATTTTGTTGCTCAGACCAATGTTTTAAAAGGCGAAATCGGGAATCGAGGCGTTTTTTCTAAGCGAGGCGAGGCGTAAGCCTCGAGGCGGATCGAGGCGTAAGCCTCAAAACGATTAAAATAAATTAATTTAAAATTTTAAATAATGACAAAAAATAACAAAAATAACAATTATTTGTACTACCAATAATAAAATAACATGAATACAAAAATATACCAGTCTACCGGGGATCCAAGGGGGTGCTGCCCCCTGTGGGGTTTCCGGGGGCAGCGCCCCCGGAACAAAATTATATTATAAGAGTAATTTTGAAATTCTGCTTGTTGTATATGCTCAATACCGAGTGTACCGAGCATGTACCACTCAGTATCGAGCCAGTAACGCTCAGTACTGAGCATGTACCGCTCAGTACCGAGCATGTACAACTCAGTACCGAGCATGTACCGCTCAGTACCGAGCATGTACCGCTCAGTACTGAGCATGTACAACTCAGTACCGAGCATGTACCGCTCAGTACCGAGCATGTACCGCTCAGTACCGAGCATGTACCGCTCAGTACCGAGCATGTACAACTCAGTACCGAGCATACCGCGTAATTTAAATGTAATTTATATTAATTAGGCTAATTATATTAGAATTTAATTAATAATTATAATACTAATTATTCAGTTAAGTTAAAATAGATAATTAATTCATGCACTAATTATATTATTAATTATTTAATTAATTTGTTTAATTATTAATATATTAAATTATATTAACTAAGTTAATCAATAATAACTTAGTTGCGTCTACGGTTTGCCTTTCATCTTCTCTTTTCGTCCTTGCTGTTTGGCTTCGTTGCTTCACAGGAGGTGTAGAGATAGCACGCGTCGCTTCTTTAGCTCCTTCGTGGTTGTTCGACTTTGCTCCTTCGACGACTTTCCTTTTCCTGTCGGATCGTAAGCTACAACATTTTGATCGGAAGAAACAACGGGAGCTCGCTGACTATGAAGGTAACTTTCTCACTTTCGAAGCGCTGCCTCGATGTGCCTCGACGCCTCACGCGGTGAGGCGTACGCCTCCGTGGAAAAAGGCGTAAGCCTCGCCCGAGCGTTCGAGGCTTAAGCCTCAGTTCGCCCGACCTCCGCCTCGATTCGAGGCGCGCCTCGAGGCGTCCGCCTCGAACGCCTTTTTAATCGATGGCTCAGACTACCCAAATTACCCACTTCACCATGAGCATATCTTATGCCTGGTTTGGTAAATTGAATTAATGTGGATGGATTAAGAAGAAAAAGATGATAGAACAAAGGCAACGCTGCTAGAGGTTGTAAAAAAACTACATAAAATAGAGTTAGAACATCATGCAAAAGTCACTCAGAATAATTGTGAAGGCATTCAAAAAGATCACTCCCAGGAGTTGGAATAAAGCCAATGATGATCAAGAATTATTATACTAAGCTTAATTATGTGCAGTATATGCAAAATGAAAAACTTGAAAATGTGATTCAAATTCTAATTGTAAAAAAAGAAGTATAATATGCTCTTTGACTTCCAAATACTTGCCTCATAGCAACAACAAAACATTATTAGTGTTGAATCTGTTTTCAGACAACATTTAATCCTATAAATCAAAAACACTCTTTACAGATAAAGAGCATAGTGTAGAGCTACAGCAGATATTTGCTAGGTTTGTGCCACAAATGGATTGATGCAGCCATAAGATGACATAGAAAACTATCGCATTTGATAAATCCTGAGAATGCACTAAGCTTAAGATAGAAATTAAATCGTAATAGAAGATTGCTGGCAAGATAAATATTATCAGGTTTATAATTGAAAGGTATAGGAGTGCATTCATACTGTAAATGATAAAAATCAACAAAAAAATTAGAAACATTAAATGCATAAATGGGAAATGGAAATTCAGACTTCATTTGGAACGGCTTTGTTATTGCTTCTTAAAGAAGCTTTTTAATACAAAAATTAAAATTTTTGCACCAAAAAGCTGTTTAAGAAGCAGTAAGAAAGTCGTCCCAAACGAAGCCTCAGTAAGAAGTACTTAATCAACAAGATTGTCAGCTTCAAGAAAAAAAAGGAAATATAAACTGTGAATGTCGGAATAGGAAATTCAGTGAAAAGTATTTAAGCAACGGAGCCATCAGCCTTGTTCTATCATTTCTTTCAGCTAAGCAGGAGTCGAAGACAAGCATGCTAAACTACTCAGAATAACGTACTTCCATTAGATGTGAACATTTAAGTCCGCTAAAAGGAAATGCTTCTTTAATGAAAATTTTAAAATCAGCTTCATAACCAATCATCAATAAGACAAAACAAACAAAATAATGAAACCATGATGACTGCTCCGCAGATAACAAATTTCACTTACTTCACAATAGCTCTCCTTGCTTTCCAAAACTGCTTCGGACCAATTACTCCAACAACATCATCAGGAGATATATCCAATACAGAAATGGAGTCTATCATTGAGACCTCCGATACTTCACCACTTCGTTCAGCATTTTTCAATTCCCCTGACCCATTTGCTTTGTCCTCATAATTTATTTGACTGTATTCAAATGAAGCCCTAGAACATGATTGCCGCTGCATCTTGCAAGCATTTCTGTTTTCTACAGAACCATCATAGGATGCTTCATTACAAATCCTGGCTCTCTGGTGGCCCTGTTTTATCCAAAGAAATCGTGTTTATTTCACTACCTCGATCTGTAGGTACCAAGGAATTTTTTGATGGACCAGCAAGCACCTCACCAGCTTCTGGATAGTTAGAAAATTTGTCTCCATGATCTTTGCTTGAAATAGTTCCTGTACACTCTTGTTCAACATGCATTCTTTCCCGCTTCCTTGATAATTTTCCAGAAGCATTGGCTTCATGAATGGGCTCACTAGAAGAACTCAGAACATGGACGGAAGAATCAAGATTGGCAGAGTTCTGTGCATTGGTTGCACCAAAAGAAGCTAAGCTTGTTTACATCCACCAAAGGTGCATCCTTTGAATGTGAAGCAACTTCAGACTGAGCTAAAGTCGGAACTCTAAAATCGTCATTATCATCGTCAAACTTTGCTTGAAGAGAATTTGTTCCACTCTTGAAGTCATGCACATTGAAGGCACTATTTTCAGCACCTGATCCTGCAGCACGAGAAGTTATATACTCCACCCGACCAGTAGATTTCTCAAATTCCACTCCCCTGGTCTTGTTACTTTTTCCATCAGATGACTGCGAATAAGGTTTCTCAGCTGAAGAGGTAGGCATTGAATTAGATAGATAAAACGGAGAGCGTGCATTCCTCTCGTTACTGCCTCCCTGTCAGCAAAAAGCACTTGTGAGTTGTGAACACCAAAATTAGCAAAAAAAAAAAAACTTAATACAGAACAATACGGAAGTGAAGTAGAAAAAACACATCAAATAGCATAAAAAGGTAAGCACCAGAATCAACAGAAAGCATATTAATACAAATTTATCTGCGGAAATTTAGATCCAAAGAGAAACCGCACCTGGATAGATGACGCAGAAGGGACCACGCTGCCAGGTTTACTAAATTTCTGCAAAGGAATGCTCAACTGCTCATACAGAGCCATCTTGTTCCTCGGAGGCGCTCTCGGGCCTCCCTTTTCCGTATCGCTCACATGAACCCTCGGAAACATAGGCCTAATAGATTTCTCATCATCCTTCCCCATTTTCACTGTCCCCATACCCAATCTCACCAACCAATCACCCAAACCAGCGCAACCCACAAAACCCTGCTGTATCACTCACCAGCTCCCAAACCCCGATTCCCGTTCCCAGCTCAGGAGAAAAGCTTCGGATCTGAAACCGGTCGACGCAGATACACATGAAGCAGGGATGAAAAGAGCGGAACCCAAAATCGACGGAATCGGATTCCAAAATCGAATCAAACCCCAAGATTTCCCTTCTAAAAAAAACCCTAGAAAGCAAAAACAGAAGAAACCGAGCTCCAATGAAGAGTCGGCAGAAAATTTGATGCAGTAGAGATGAAATATCTGGAGTGGGCAGTGGGGCCCATGGCTCAAGCCCGTGTGGACGAAACAGATCCACGAGCTTTGGCGATCGCGTGGAATTTTTTGACCGTCCGATCTATGCGGCGCGATGCGAGCGTATCCTCTACGAGCAAAAGATTGGAAAGTGCTGGGCTTTCGGGTCCCACAAGACAACGGGGCGTGTTTTCGGAGTGCGTCAAACGGATGTGGTTGCGATCCGATTAGACCCGATAATTCGAAATCCAATTATCCATCCTAATATGTTCTATTGTTCTTTCCTCATCAAACTTGATACCAATGAACTCCTGAACACGAGAGATTATTCTGTGCGGATATTGAATGCAGTTTATCGTTCAGAGGTTAATCAGATGCATCCACGTCATCCAGTACCGAGTCCAATACTTAGCTCAATACCAAGCAGTATCGAGCCACAGTACCGAGTAGAGGTGACGTAGCATATTTTCATTGGGTTATGTGCGGCGTTCGGTATCCGCACCTAATAATGTAAGCTCCTCACCTCCTTAGACTTCTTCAATATGTAATGAAGCGTCAAGGTCACATGTAAGAAGTCTTGTAATCAGGAGCGTCGATACCAGACAATTTTCCTATAGTAAAGATCTCACCCAAACGCAAACACCTGTTCTCCTCACATGCTATTGTATGTGATGCTTTCCCCAATGCCATAATGCAAACTCCTCTTCTCCTTAGACATCGCTGGTCTATTATGACTTTCCTATCAATCTCAAGGTCGTATTGTTCCCCTTCTCCTCACACCAACGGCTCCTATAACATGAACTTCTATTATGGCATCCCCAGCCTTGCTTCAAACAAGTTTTAAACCCAAACTTTAATAAAAGGTTTGAACTGCAGCTCAAATGAGTTCAAGCTTATGTTCGAATCAATTTCATTTACATGGACTTCAATAAGCAATCAGAAATATGTGTTATGTCCAAAGAAAACTTTCAAGCATATTTCTTAAGGAACTTTTACATAATTTATATGTATTAAAATTTTCTCCATTGTCATTGCCTCTCTTCAATTATAATTATCTTAGGTAGGGCTGTCAAAATCAATTTTTGAGTAGGGCTTAGGTCCAACGCGAAACTGACACACTGAAAGGGAATGAAGATGGGAGAGAGAAGCTAAATTTAAAGTCAGGCCAGCTGAAATATATTCTCTAGCTTGAAGTAGCTAGGATATCGTTATCCTATTTCAATTTTCAATTTTGTGATTCTTGTGTGAATTTTTTATTTTTTATTTGGTCAGATTTTATACAAACTCAAATTTAAGAAGATTGAAAAACTTCTCACCGTGTAACTTTTAACATATTATATAATAAAATATTTTGTTCATATTAATATATTTAAATTAAATTTTTGCCAAATATTTTTTATTATATTATATTTTAGATATTTTAACAAGTTATTGAGACTGATAGAAATTACTAAAATACGTATGTTGTTATTCTTAATATGCATGTTGTTGACATTGTTTCATATTGACACATATTTGATAATTATAAGACACAACATCAATATTATGTTAGTCCATTATAATATGTTCAATTGTTCATACGATGTTATACTTATTTACAAGTTATTTTATATGTGTGTATTGAATTCTGTAGTAGGTTTTGGGTAACCTCCTGAGCAAGTGTTGCTCACCCCTGATTTGCTTATATGTTTCAATTTCAAGGATAAGACTCTAGTTGAGTAGATATAGACTATTGATAACTTAGGTATGCTTATTGCATAGACTTATTATTTTGATAGTCATGATGTTTGTCTATGATTGGGCAGAAAGAGAGATTGGAGTATTGGACCATGATTGTTGTGTATAACTCCTTTTAATTTTATAGTCTGGCAAGTAAATAAAAAGATGTTAATATTATTATTTACTATTTATTTGATGATATAGAAAAGATTTGTGCTTATATATATATATATATATATATATATATATATATATATATATATATATAAGAAAAATTCCTTCCAATTAGACCTTAAGTTGTGACAGTTACTTCCAACATTGATACATGTCATCATGAATAAGGCCTCTGCACACTGTCAACATCAATTTTAACTCTAAAGAGCAACAACAAGATTATATTAGAATTATTGGTCTCTCGTCTCCGTCTCCTCTCCTTAGAGGATAATGATCAAACATACTACAAAGATCTTTTTAAGTGAACTCCAATGCTTTAGGATTTGTGCATTATAATTAATGAGATATATTACTATCA